>VXBO01014826.1:46552-88648 GCA_013400135.1 Rhinoptilus africanus
GTTAATGGTTGGACTTGATGATCTTAAAGGTCCCTTCCAACCTCACGGATTCTATGATTCTAGGATTCTATGATTCATAGGCTCAAGCCACTCTTTCACAGTGAGCGCAGCTTTTCTTCTCCTCCTCCCTCCATTACTTTCCCATAGAGCTTCTGCTCATCCGCTGTAGTGCTCCAGTCGTGGAAGCTGTCTCACCATGTCTCGGTTATTCCAACAGTGTTGTAGTTGTGTGAACTCACAGACAGCTGTAATTCTCCATGCTTTCCATGCTGCATGTATTTGTGCATGCACCTTCATGCTGCCTTCTGCCATTTTTTTTTAATTACTTCTGAGGTCTCTTTTGTCCCCGTACTTTAGAGCCCTGTCCACTACTACTTAACTGTGTGTTGTGATATCCCTTCCCATCACACCTACTTCAGAGCTTTCCTCATGAGGTTGGCGAGCCTGTTGACAAGGATTGTACATTAGGGAGTTCCACAGGACATTTAAGCTACTTCCATGTGCTTTTTCTGGTAGTGAAACCTACCTAACAGTTACTAACAGTTTGAGAAGGATCACAGGTAATTTTTGCCCCTGTCCTGTTGTAGGAAGAACAGACCCTACAGAAAACTTTCCTTTATTGTTATACATACCATTTAGATGTTTACTTCCACCCACACAGTATCTTCTGCTCTTTGCAGCTGCACTGCAGGAGTGTTCAACAGGACCTTTTGTTAGAGGTAGACCATCTTACCTCTACAGCTGTCTGTAAACACTTCCTGATAATTTATTAAAAAAAGTCTTGTTAAGATGTAAAAAACTTTGCATATCTTTTTGTAACATACACCTACACTTTTTATTTAACCTTAAAAGTCAGTAATGGGTCTCCAAAATAATCTTTAACCCAAAGTGATTTATTTTTATGTATATGTATTTAAGTCACAGCTCTTGAGCCAAGTGTCCTTCTCCATTGTATCTTCAACAGGTTTATCAGGATAATGCTGTCTACTTCTTAGAAACTTTTAAACAAGTTTCTACACAAAGATGTCCTTTGTCATGTGTATTGTGCTAAAGGTAAATTTGTAGGTTGTTTTCTGTTATTAATAGGAGAAATAATGGTCCAAAAAATGATTATTTGAAGGAGCTGGCAGAATTTGCTCCCAGAAACTATACCAGTTCGTCTAATATAGTGCATTCATCCTGTGCAATTTAATACTGAACAGCATGCAAAAGTCTGGTTTTGAAAACTCCTTGAATCCTAGTATCATCAACTTTGTTTCCAAAGCAAAAAGCAATGGCCTTCAAAAATAATAAGCGGTTGTGGTTAATCAACCGCAGTTGCCAGAAGACTTCAGCATTATCCCTGGAATTTTGGAGCTTTATCAGAAGTAGAAAATCCCACTTATACGGCAGGCTGACAAAAGACCAAGAGCTACAGGCTCTGCAGTGTCTTAGTGCCTGCTTGCAGCCACTCACTTTACACAGTGTCTGCCGTGCGTGAGAAACTTCTACCCACTGGAACAAGTATGCACTTTGCAGTTCTCAAAGCCAGAGTGAAGCTCAGCGCTTTTGTTATTGGTGTTACTGTTTCTTTGGTTTTTATGACTAGTAGATTTTTTTTTCCATAGGGAAGTGAAGCCAGATATTTGGGAAAATAAATTTACCTGACTTCCTGCTGGGTTTGTTGACAGGATTTGCATTGCCATTCCCCATATCCCTCTCTCCAAATGTCTCTTGCACAATAACTAAAGAAGAATAAACATTTTTTCCTATAAAAAAATCTGTGTCCAGACTTATCTTGCAGCGAATGCAAAAATAGGCGTTTTTTAATAGCAAAGAGTAGAAGCTCAGTTGAGATGGAAACAGTTGCTTCTGGCTCATGTACGACTTTAGTCCAGGAAATGCTGACTGTATTGCAGGAAGCGAGCCTGCTCTCTGCCACCCCGGAGTCCCAGCTCATGCTGATGTTGAGACCAGATTGTTGCTAATAACAGAAACTCACGGTGAGTAGAAGCTGCTGCTAAGTACTTGTGCTCACAAGACACATCTCAATTGATTCCTTAGTCCCAACTTTCCTTTTCTTTGTGCTAACTTTAACCTATGGAAGCAGCGCCTGCAGGAGATGTTGCTCCTCATTTATCCCGGAATAAATGAGATCAGAGCTTGAGTGCTCATGTATAACTGATTTTGTGGGTTTCGGACATTAAACTCAAACTGGTTGTCAAGGCACCACTGTGCTGACATACACAGGCTAGTTTTCAGTTGTTTGCAAACACGCTGTCCTAGATCTGGCTGAGCTGGTTGAAAAATAACACCATCCTCACTTTATCATTGGCTATGCAACTGTTGGGAGCAATCTTTAATAGATTACAGCGTGAAAGCAGTCGTGTGAATTGAAAGAGACTTCGTCGCTGCCCAAGAGCCACCTTCATATGGAGCTCCACAGGCAGAGTTGTGAGGACTGGCTTCCAGGAGCAGCAAAAGCTAGGGACAGCAGGAGGACTAACAGGCACCACGATTGTCCTTTGAGCAGACTTGGATTTATGCCTTAAAACCAGGGGCTGATAACACCTGGCAAACTGCAAGGAGTTGGTGCACACAGTAGGTGTCACGCTGCTGCTGGAATATCTCATCAAGCAGTAGCAGGTTAATTTACTAACACCCAAAGCAGCGAAGGGGAGGTGGGCTTGTGTGCTCCCACCATCTCTGGGTGCAGTTTGAACTGTGGTGTAGGTACAAGGACATGAAACGTTTCTATGGACCCTAATCACGCGAACAAAATTCTGAGGATCTTTGCCTTAGGATTGACCTCAAGGGGACTTTCCTTCTTAAAAAGTAGCGAGTAGAGTTGACCATGGGGTACCATGTGGGCCACTGTGCCTTAACTAGTGCAGTCATGGGAGAAATCACTGTATCCTATGCCCAAGAACGGATCTAAGTTGCTACTTTGTCAAGTTTTACATGACACAAATATAAAACTTGGTTATAATGCAGCTTCTGCTTCATCCCTGTTGGATACCTGAGAATGGGCCTGTGAGTTCCAAAACTTGTCAATTTTTTCTAGCAGTTAGAGAGACAAACTGTGCTTCTCTACTTAGAAGAAGTCATTCCTAGCCTTACAAATACCAAGTTTCTTTCCCATTTGGACTGTGTTTTCCTCTTCTATCATATCCGGTGCTTGTTTGCCATTCCTCTTCCCTGGAGGATTCAGTGCTCTTTGAGAATGCGTTTGTGATCCTTGTTTGGTTCCTTGGAGAGAGAGAGGAAAAGAGAGTGGGGAGTTGGACCAGGAAGATGGAACACAGGAGAACTGAGCGATGAATGGTAGGTGGAGGTAAGTGCAATTAAGGCTCAGAAATTCTGTGTCGAGTACTGCAAAACAGTGTGTTTTTTAGGGTTCCAAGGGTAAATGCATCCCAGAATCACCTCTTGAAATGCTTGCCTTATGCTGCAATAGGCGTGTCTTGCAGTCCTGGCAGCGGAGTCATCATGCCTTTCCATTGATATCAGCATTTTCCTGCTAGTTCTGGTTGAGAATTACATATTCAGAGGTTTCACTTCCAGTTGCGAGTTCTCAGTTTTAAGTGAATGTTAAGCTAACTTAAATAACAAATTTAACTAAACTAACCAAGGAAAGTCCTTGGTGGTGATAGTGTCTGTCACTTAAGCTGGAGGACTCTCCCAGGGAGAAAACATTTGAAAAAGTGGTGAGAGGCTTCAGGTGCCAGAGGGGCATCCCGAAGCTCTGCGTGTCCTGGTGATATTGCTCTGCGGTGGCAGGACTTGCCCCAGGGCAGAACCCAGCAGTGTGGGGTTTTTTTCCTAGTTCCCTCTGCTGGCTGGAGAGGGAGGATTTCTAGGGAATGCCATTGATCTGAGGGGAGAGAAAATGGCCCCTGAAGATGAATCCCTTGTGGATTAGCTCTTCTACATTAAGAGCTGTAGGAGGCAGTTGCTGCCCGCTTACTCAGACAGAGGGCTTTTGGCGAGTGGGGGGCTTCCTTACCCTGTGGGATGGTTTGTTGCAGAGGTTTTCAAGGGCCAGCATTTTTTTCTTGCCTAGAGGAATTAGAAATCGGCAAAGATACGTGATGTTTTTTATTATCATCATAAAGAGGGACCTGGGCCCATGGGGGAAATGATCTCAGCAGCAGCGTCATGATTTAGGGTAATGCAAGGCCAGCAGGCAGGATGGGACAAAGTTTGGATTTGAGAAGAAGAAAACTATAAGAAAACGTGCTGTGGGACTTTGAGGTTGAAGGCCTTTATGGCTAAGGGCCAGCCCGTGGGGGTGGGGGGCTTGTTCTTTTTAAAAAGGTGTTGTGACCCAGGGAGGCAATGGAACATGTTTCCCAGGACCCTGCTGGTGTCCTGGGCTCAGGGGACCCTTCTGCTTCCCATCTCCACCGCTTTGCTTTTCCTCTGTCAACAGTGGGAGGAGAAAAATTTTACCAGGGCAGCAGAATTTTACCATTGGGGAGTGGAGTAGGTTCCATGCAGAATTTTATTGCTCAATGTCCTTGCATAGTTGCTAAATAACATCTGCTTTGAAGCACGCCAGCGCCCTCAGAAAAGTTTCGCTGGCTTCCAGTGGGTGGGGACCTTGTTGGTTCCTGTGGCCAATCTAGCAGGGGAAAAGGTCACATGAAATAGTATCTGATTTGGGACCACTGTTACATGCTCCCCAAATATGTCAGTGTTCTTTGGCTCCATCATGGCCCTGAATCATGAGTTTTGGTCAACAGCACTGGTTAAATATGAAAGTCCTGTGGTGTAACTCTGCGGTATACCAACCAAAACTCATACACTTGCTCTAATCACTGTGGTGTCACAGTGCTAACAAGCATACGGTGAATTGAAACATTGGAATCGTAAGTAACGTGCTCCATATTAATAATTATTTATTATCTGGTGGCTTTTCAGTTCTCTGTTTCTGGAGCCAAATAAATTATGACAAGTCCATTCTAGTGGCGAAATCAAACACTGTAAGGTTAGAGAATACTGAATTCAAGAATTTCTGCAGAATCTTCTGTTATTCCCCCTGTACTTAATGCATTCTAAAAATAGACCAGTATTTTCGGCAGATTCCTATGGCTGGTAGTAAATGGATCCTGTTTCAACATTTAATTTGATTTTTTGCATTAACTTTGTGTAGCCCCCTGGCTTTCTCTTTTAGGCATAATCCAAGGTACACTTGAGAGTCATTCACTTTCTTTGAGATATTTTTGAGTTATATTTTTCACACCGTAGCATCTGACCAGTTCACAAACGAATTTTCTACCTTCTAAGGCAGACGGTGGTACAGTCCCCTTTTTACACATGGGCAAACTGACACACAGTGAAATTACGGTCAAGTCTCTTGATCTTGTTTGATCAAGATGTGTTCACTGATTAGGGAGCATACATGACTATGTCTTGGCTTTCCTGCATGCTTGCGTAGTCTTGGGGCCTTGGTGTGGTTAAGGTAGAGCTCCGTTCACCTTTGGTTGCAGCTAGAAGCTACTAGCAAGATCTGTTGTTGCACACATGGGGAAACAGGGAACGCACAGTCATTTTTAGCATGGCGATCCATGTATGAATCCCTTTTGAGTGAAACTCCGTGTGTTTAGGCAGCAGAGAAGATGGGATTCGCTGTGCTCATGTCCCCCCTTTCTGCTAGAAAGAGAAACAGTGCGTTCATGAGGAAAGCTGTTTATAAATGCGCAGTGCAAGCTGGTGCTTTGACTTGTTGAGTAAAGACATGGTGTCTGGAAATCCTGTGCTTCATGTATCTGCAAAGGTTTGTGTTCTGTATATACGCATGAATGTGCGTGCATCTGTGTAGTGCGCACTGCTCATACAGGGGAGAGAAGTATGCTGACGAGGTGCATCATTAGCCTCTTGGCAGGCTGGAGGTTTTAGAGTAGAAAGGGTTTAAGTTGCGACAGTATTTGCTACTCAGTCAGTGCTTGTGCAATTGTCCATTTTCCCTAGACATAGCAGTCTCCACTGAGATGTGGGGAGAGGGATGCTTTCTTCTACTGAAACTGTAGGATGGTTAAGACCTGTGCAGCTGCTGGGCCAATGCAGAAATTTGGCCAATGTCTACCTTAAATATGTTTTCACCTGAATGTTTTGGTTTATGTAGAGCCTGGGGGAGTTCAAACAGCAGTACAGATAACATCCAGCTCTTCAGAAAGGCATTTAACAGCCTTGTGTTGTTTTTGTCTGCCTGCCCACCTCCCACCTACATCTGCCCTGTTTATGCTGATAATGTAAAATGTCAGCCTGACAGCTCAAGTGTGTCAAAAATAGCAAACAAATGTGAATAATGGGAAGTCTGTAGCTGAGGCTGCCGAACGTGGCACCACCTGCCATCAATGAGAAAACATGGGTCTGTGAGTGTCCAAGAAAGCATTTGCTGTGCAGTTTCAGCCCCTGGAAGACCCATGAAGATCATAGAATCATAGAATTGTCGGGGTTGGAAGGGACCTTAAAGATCATCTAGTTCCAACCTCCTGCCACGGGCAGGGACACCTCCCACTAGATCAGGTTGCTCAGGGCCCCATCCAGCCTGGCCTTAAAAACTTCCAGGGATGGGGCCTCCACCACCTCTCTGGGCAACCTGTTCCAGTGCCTCACCACCCTCATGGTGAAGAACTTCCTAATGTCCATTCTGAAATGACCCATGTCTAGTTTTATTCCATTCCCCCTAGTCCTACCATTACCCGACATCCTAAAAAGTCCCTCACCAGCTTTCTTGTAGGCTCCCTTAAGATACTGGTAGGTCACAATAAGGTTTCCTCGGAGCCTTCTTTTCTCCAGACTGAACAACCCCAACTCTCTCAGTCTGTCATCGTAGAAGAGATGCTCAGCCCTCTGATCACCCTCGTGGCCCTTCTCTGGACACGTTCCAGCACGTCCATATCTTTCTTGTAGTAGGGGCTCCAGAGCTGGAGGCAGTACTGCAGGTGGGGTCTCACGAGAGCAGAGTAGAGGGGGAGAATCACCTCCCTCGACCTGCTGGCCACGCTGCTATTGATGCAGCCCGGGATACAATTGGCTTTCTGGGCTGCAAGTGCACACTGATGGCTCATGTTGAGCCTCTCATCCACCAGTGACCCCAAGTCCTCTTCTTCAGGGCTGCTCTCAAGACAGTCACTGCCCAGCCTGTATCGGTGCTTGGGATTGCCCCGACCCACATGGAGGATTTTGCATTTGTTCTTGTCGAACTTCATGAGGTTGGCATGGGCCCACCTCTCCAGCCTGTCAAGATGGATGCATCTCTTTGCCATTACTAGTCTTACCCATTTAAACTTCCTGCCTTAGGAGCGAGGCGGGGGGGTGTGTGTGTGGATAGGTGTGTGTTGTTTCTTAGAAGAGCTTTAGGCTCAGGGCACATAATCCCAATCTTTTGACAGAACTCTATTTTCTGTATATATACTGTAAATTCCGGAACTATGTGATAAACTACCTATTTTCTTTTGTTCATATGTAAGTTGTCTCCAGGTCCTCAGGCTGAGGACAAAGTCCAGTGTAATACAGTGTTGTACATCTGCAGAGGTGGCATAAAGAATGATGCATTAAATCTCTGAAGATTATTTCTTTGGGATTTCATCTTTTTTGTATTCATCATTTTGTGAGCACCCAAGACACTGCCTCTGTGACAAGAGCTGTTCCACCCATAGCATCATTTCTCTCTACATCACAAGGACCGTAAAAGGACAGCAGTTTTGGCACCCCTTCCACCTAGTTTTTACAGTAATGGCATTACTGGCATTTTGAGCGTTCTTCTATGTGTAAAAGGTATGTAAAATATCAGACCTTCTGAAAGATCTCAGTGATTTGGGGTTCTTGGCATCCAGTATTGGAAAAGTTAAGGTCCTTGCTGGGATGACACCATCCAGAATCTGAACTTTCACAGGGAGTGTCATTATCAAAACTGCATCATAAGTAATCAAGCAACAAGTAATAAAGTCATCTGTTTCCTTGGGATTGGCTTAAAAATCACAAAACCTAAAGAATAAAGAAAGACGAGAAACATCACGGCGCTGGAGGTCCAACAGAAATAAATACACGACTGATTCACAAAACGGAGACATCTTGTTTGCGGCGGGTGGGAACTTGGAGGCCAGCTCTCTGGCAGAAAGACAGCGGGGCTGGACACGCAGCTCTTCCCTGGAAATGTTTTCCTAAACTTGACTGCGGATTCAGCCTCGGTGGAAACGTCTCCAAGTGCTTCTGATGCGAGCGGCCACCAGGCACCGCTCTAGCATCAGCCATCTCTCGGCTGCTGTGACACCTGTTTGGGAAGCGCTCCTCCCTGTCCCTTCCTGCTCCCTTTTCTGAGGGGAATCTTGTGGATGTAGCTCAAGGCACCAGTCTGGCCTGAAAAGCTCCAGCACGGCCTGAGGGGTCTGTGGGCTGGGCAGTGAGTTTATTTCCCTGCTTCCTGATGAAATCCTGTTTCCACAAGATTTGTGCTTGGTTACTGCAGGCGGTTCTTGGGCTTCCCCTGGGTTTCAGTACACCTGGATGTAGCAATGAACTGGCAGGTAGTGGGTCAGGAGGGAGGTAATTTTAACAGGTTAGTACTTGCTGCTCTGTGCGTGGAGGTTTCTGGAGGAGCTACCCAAGTGGATATACAAAGAACTGAGAAAACAGATTTCCTAAGGAAAGACTTTTGCTTACTGAAGTGGATTTTAGCCCCCTGAGTGCCTGGTGACTTGCAACCAGGTGCCCTGTGCAAACGCGGTTTGCAGACCCCCCAGCCACATCCAGACTCGACCTATTCTAATGCGCTGCTTTCAATGCAGCTGCCAACCCCCTGCCCTTCTCTCCACCCTCTGGTCATACAGGTTTCCATCCCAGACTATTAAAGCAGTGCAAAGCCTGCATCTTGCAGCCTAGCTGTAATTAAATCTCCCAGCCACAGAAGTAATTTAAACAGGTACAGCTGGAACTGACTGAAATTTTTCTTTGCTGCCTTCTGGGCTTAGAGCAGAGTGGGGTCCTGCTGCCTCCCTGGGACAGGTAGGGGAGGGAGCTGTAGGAAGAGGGCAGAAGAAGGGACAGCTTTGTCAGGTGGAAACAAATTGAGTGACCTTTCTGCTCTCTGGACTGAAGTGGGACAATTTCCTCTATGTGCTGACATTTGCTCCAGCCCTGTCCTTCTGCCGCTTTCTTCACCTCCGCTTCACTCCCTAATTGCCTTTTGTATTGTTGGTTTACCCCACCCATCCCCATGCTCCTTCCCTTCAGCATCTCCTCTCCAGGGATTCCTCTGCATGAACTTGGCCAGCACAGGAGGCATAAAAAGGACAGTCATTACTCTGCTTTTGTTGCCCGGTCCTTCCCGTTCCTGTAGGTTGTGTCTCTCTTATTTAAGATCTCATGCCACTTACAGCTTCTGTTTGAGAAGAAGAAAAAGGTATGAGGATCCTTTTCTTTTTTCCTTTTCTCCTTCCCATGCAGAGCTCTTGGAGTGCTCAGGGTTTGACCTCTACAGCCTGGCTGGAGCTGCAGGAGGGTCAGCTCTTAAACAGCCATCATTTCTTACTGCTGTTTTCTGCCTGGTTCTGCTGCTGTGTTTACGCCATTGTTACTTGCAAACAGCAGTTTGTGAGTTTGACTCCCTTTCCCCTCCCCTCTCCTCTCCCCTGCCCCGTTCTTGCTCTCTCGTCTCTCATTTGCTTCTGGTTTTGTCATGAGCTAGGCTGGACGGACTGGAGGCTTTTAGGCTCCTAAAGACCTGCATTTCTAATACAAGAAAACAAGTGGAAAAGCACTTAATCTTTTTCCCTTGGACTGAAATCCTACAGGCTCCTTAATCTATTACAAAGGCACATAAAGGGCATAAGCAGCATTTCTTTTCCTTTGACCGTCATCTTTGGGGGTGTGTGTGTGTGTGTTTGCAGGAAAGACAATTCGGTTGATAATACAAGAAACCAAGAGGTAGGATTCTTGATTTCTGTTCCCACAAGTTTTCTGGCACTTGTTGGCTGTCTCACTCGGAGCTTGTCACTTAAATTTCGTGTCAAAGTTTAGCTAACTGTTAAAGAGTAGCTGTTGCTACATTTTCTCAGGCTCCTGCCTGCAGGGGGTGATTATGGAAAAGGTAACATTTCCCTTAACGGCTGAGCTGCAGCCGATTTAATTTGCAATTGTTACGAAATGGGTAGGTATTGTTTTACCTTCCTTCATCCCCAGGCTGGAGCAATGGCACAGTGAGTTCCAGAGATAAATAGCCAGCCAAATAATTACAGGCCTGGCTCCTAGGGGGCGGCTTGAGGATTAATGGCATTTTGTCCAGCGCTTGGAGTTCCTTAGCTAAAAGGTGCTTTTAATTCCGGGGCACTAGGGGCTGGAGGTGACGGGTACCCCCGGGCCCTAGCAGAGGTCAACACTGGGGGAGTCTTTTGAAACAGAGACGCAGCTCCAGGGATGTGGCTGGCCAGACACAAGGGGAGGTTTATGTTAGACCTGGGAATTGCTCCTATGTAGGATGGGAAGGTGGGAGGGAGGGCCTGTCCCTTTGGGCTCGTTGTCTTTTAAACAGATGCGTCTGCATGGAAGAGAGACCTGAGGAGTAATATATCCAGTGAATGTTTCTCTAGACGTCTTTCCATCAAGCAGCAGTGTCCCAGCTGGCAAGAAGTCAGCAGTGCTAAGCTGCCATGGATATAAGAAGAGACCAGCGTGAATTGACTTCTGGTAGCAGCCAGAGCTTCCTTGGTCTTTCCCCCTCAGGAACCCATGGGTGACCTCCATAGGTTGCATTAAGCCAGAGCACTGCATCTCAAGTGTTTCGGAGCTGATAGGACCACAACTCATCTAGGCTGGGAGGTTCACTGTCATCAGAAGGGAAGAAACTTTTCTGTCAGGTGCCTGCAGAGTGTCGGAGTCCCAGCCTGGCTTTTGCAGCCCTAGAAGGAAGTGCTGAGTGCGTTGCTTTCTCATCTTGCTGGAGAGACTTTCAGAGTTGAGGCTGTGCTGTGGGAAGCGGCATAAGGTATGGATGGATCCAGCCAGTTTGCGCTTGTTCGAATCCACAAGCAGCTGCCAAGGGCCAAGCGCTCAGGGAAAGTTCTCCCTGTCCTGTGGGAGGAGCATGTGTGCTTAGAAAGATCCTTGAGCACAGCAGCCACTGGTGGTGCAGGAGAGGGGAGTTTCTCCCTCAGTTTCAGGAGTCCCTCGAGGTGGTGCAGGGAGCAGTCCAGTGCTCCCAGCATTGTCCGAAGCAGCAACTGGTGGTGCTCTGTGATGAGGCTCTCCTGGCACTGAGGCACAGGGACCCTTCAGGGGACTGAGTATGTCAGCAACTGCTGGACCATGGGGAAACGGGCCAGGTCAGGTTGTGGCTGAGGAGTCTGCGTTGTATAGATGCAGTGAGTCCATCCCGAATCCTTTGCTACTCATCCTATAGTGTGGGGGAAGGAAGAACATCTTATCTCTTTCCCTCTGCAGCATGAGGTTTCAAGGGAACATCCAGCATCTGTGAGCTACAGAACATCCTTCTGTCTGTTCAGTTCTCGGCCCATCGCATAGCAGTAGCATGTGTATGGCCCTTCATCTGGTAGGATTGTGTTCCTTGTGCTGAACGTCACCTTCTTAGTGTCTTCAACCCCCCTTTTGGGTTTTGGAGATGCCATTGTTCCACACCATAAGTTGCTATCTTGCTAAATCAGTACTCTCTGCAGTATGCCCAACATCTCCCTGCTAAAAAGTCTTTTGAAATGACTGCGAGTAGTCAGGGACCTCACCAGTGTCAGTCTTGTCCATCTAGTTGAGGAGAATTTACTGGGGAACAGACCTGCCATCTGATTTTTGTCAACTTTTTTTCTTTCTCTTTGAAGCTTTGACTTGTGGTTACAGGTTATGTGGATAGAAGAGTCCATCCCCACCACCCTTGAGTCTGGAAAGCAGCATGCTGAGAGGAATGAAAGGGCCATGGGAATGCTAAGTATCATTTTATTATCATGACCTTTAAGGAGACAGTGGGAGGAATGGAGGAGGAACGCAAGGAAGACACAAGACAAGACCACACAGACAGCACTTAAGGGGGGAAGAACAAGCCCAAAGGGAGTTTGAGAGACAAACAGATGGGAGGGGAGGAAGAGAGATGAAAACAGGAGACCAAGCAAGACTGGCAAGAGTGGGCAGAGCCACTTTCTTCCACTTTGTCTGGGGAGTGGTAGGAGCAGACCTGGGGCTCTCCATCCATGAAAAAACAGCCTTCTGCAAAACATTCTCCCATTTTCCTGAATCTCTGCTTTTGCTCCTCCAGGCAACCATTAATCTAATATTAAGCCCCTTAACCTCTCTAATTGTTCCCTTTCAGTGTCAGCTGGTTTCCTATTAACCTTTCAATCTCTCAGTAATGCAGTTACTTCTGACTCCAGCCAGCCCCGGCTCTAAAGCTTTACCTCCGGCAGTGAATTTTCCAAGCTTTCACTTTTTTTCTCTTTCTTTTCTGTAATGATTATTACTGCTGTTAAGGAGCCAGTTTGAACCAGCCTCTAAGTGCACAGGGCTGAACCAGTTGGAGTCTATAAATAGCCCTTCACTAACCTTGCGCCTTATTTCATTAAGTTGATTGGCTTCTCTCTCTCCACTTCATTGCATCTCTCTCTCTCTCCCCCCTCTCCATTATTGATGTTGGTTCTTTTGTTGCTATCCGAGACACCTGCTTGTTGATAGCAGTGTTGATCCGTCCCAGGTTTTTCTCTCCTGAACAAAATAGCATTGTTGCTGGGGAAGCATCTCTAGAGTTTCATAACAGAGGGAAAACAGAGGCCTGAAAGAGCAAGTCAGAAAATGGCCACACCGTGCAATAGTAAATTGCATAGCTGAGCATCAGCCACAGGGACAGAGTTTGCCACCTATAGGCTGGGTTTCTCCCGTAACACTCAAGGTGATTATACTCAAATGCAGTCTCCTGTGCAAATCCCACTGTGCAAGATCGAAGCCAAGGCATCTGCCTAAGGACAAATGGCGCTGCAGTTCAAATCGAGAGTGCTTGCCTAAAGCAGACATACCGATCTCAGAAAGCAATGTGGAGTGTCTGCTGCATCTGAGACAGGTCCTCTGGTGTCTTTGACATCATTAATCAATGTACTACTGCTGCTTGACCCTGTAACCTGGCAGAGCATCGTTTGCTTCACTGGCCACCATCAAGTTGCAGCTCAATTGTATCTTTGTGCTGTGCCTCCTCTAACTCATCTTTTAGTGCTGATGCAGTTCCTGAGCTCTGCTTAACCCTGGTACCTCTCCCCGAGGCCTGCAAACTGCTTGTTTTTTTTGTAAAATACAGTGAATGTTTGCAGTGAAGATTGAGTTGGAGCAGTTGCATGAGGTGAAATCTCTGAAGTCAGTGTAAATCACAGCTCAACATTACAAGGCTGGGTCTGAGTTACACTTGCAAACCGCGTGTGCGCAGCAATGTAGTGTGGCAGAGCATCTGCCGGTGCTTCACAAGTGCTAAAGGGTGTTATTGCAGTACCATAACAGGTTTTGTTTGGTGGACCCAGCAACAGCAATGGCTTCTGCAAGTGGGGAAGAACCATCTCATCACAGAAGAGTCAGGGGCAGGGGTCCAGTCATGCCTCTGTTTTGCTGCGCGCTGGGGGGCCAGTTCTTTCCCCTTGGAGCCTCATTTTTGCCTGAAGAAAGAAGAGAGAGACTCAGAAGAAACTTTTACGGTCGGTGCTTAGGCTGATGTTTGCAGCCTTTTGCTTCAGCTCGGAAGAAGGATTTGTGTGTTTAAAAGCTCCTGTTTTTTCTAGCTGTATCATTTGTCTAACACCAGCTGTTACCTTTCCCTGAGAGTCCTGCCTCAAAGTCAACAGCGACTTACCAAAATAATAGGAGCTATTCTCTTCCGCTCTCTGTGCAGCTCTGTGTGTCCCTACTTGCCCACTTACTGCCTTTCCTTGTTGTTGGAGGGCAGATTCTGGCAGCAACGAGCCTTTGTCTTTTTTTCTGGCAAACGACCTCAGTCTGCAACAGAGCAGGAAAAGACAAACAGGGAAGAAATGAGAGCTGTTAAAACTGTGGTTAAAGGAGAAGGTTAACTTCTGGTAGCTTCTTTTTTAACCACTGAGTTTGAAAAGGGGAAAGGTTTGTGACAGCCCTGCATGTGTGGAAAGCCATCCCCTCCCAGGACAGCTGGCACTCGCACCAGGTTCTTCAGGATGGCTGCCTGCTCCCTTTCCAGCACTCACAGGCTCCTTGCCTTCATGTTTATCCTCTTAAATCCTTGGTCTTTGCCTTCGCTCCCCTGCCTTTCAGGTGCTCAAGACCCACCGGGATGAAGGGATGTGCGGCAGCAGGGCCCCACTCTGAACCATGGGGCAGCAGAGGAATGTTGGGTGCTTCCCCCTCCTGGGCCCACCCAGTGGGTGCCATCTCAGGGCAGGCACCATCTTGGGGTGCTCCCCTTGCTTCTGAGAGGGCACCTCAGTGGGGTCTCTGGGCCCGGTGGGGAAGGGGGTCTCCACAAGCTTTGTGGTCTGCCTGCGAAGAAGGGCAGCCATCTCGTATACCCCACCAGTGGGGGAAGGCCCTGTGGGGACCGCTGCTGTGGCTGTGGCTGGGGTGAAGCCCCTGAGGCCAGCCAGCATGCCCCTAACAGAGCCCCAGAGGAGGACCTGGGGGCTAAGGCGAGCTGGATACCGCTCTGGGAGCAGGGCTCAGCTCCTCAAGCACCTACACTGGAGCTAGGAGGAGAAGGCAGCTCTCCCCAGGTTACACCAGGAGGTGCCCGCTGCAGATGCAAACCAGTGTTTGCTTCATCACAGCTTGTTTGCTCTCCCCCAGGAAGAGGAGGAGACGCAACAATGGTGGGGGGAAGGGTCAGGGAGCACAGTTGGTACCGCTCCCCACCATGCTGCTCCCATGTCGGCAGGGTTCGGGGGCTGCAAAACTTCCTGGGCAGCCTGCCCCCTTCACAGAGGCTCCCATGCTGCCTATGGGAAAGTCAAAGCCCATGGAGAGCCCCTTTGACCCTCTGATGAGCACGTTCGTCCTTCAATGGCGAGGAGAGCGGAGCAGGGCTGACCACCAGCAAGGCCTGGTGGGACGGTGTCATGTAGTTGCAGAGTGGCAGGGACTGCCTCCACGTCTCCCCATCCTGCCTGCTGAAGAGGCTGCCTTGCATTGAAGGTGACCCAGAGTCCTGGGTCAGTGGTGCAGAACACTTGTACAGAGGGGACGCCAGTGGGAGATGTAACTCAAAGCAAAGCTCCCCCTGTTTTTTTGATCTGCATTACGACAGGCGAATGGCATCAGACCACTCCCTTAGCTACACCCCAGATGCCCATTTTCCCTGGCTTCTATGGTCCATCCCATCTACTACCTTTCCCTGGGAAGCTTCCTAAATATTTACCCCAGTGATCAATCATATGATCCCACTGTGGCAATGTGATATGGCTTTAGCTGTGCTAATCAGCTTAGCTTGGGCCCCTGACCCCTGTCATCTTATTTTAGGAAAAAACTTTACCCAGTGCCTGGTGAAGGCTGTTCAGTCCAGAGGATTTAAATCCAAAGTGAAAAATAACAACACAGACTTGGTTTTTTATTTTCTAGCCAGAATTCAGCTTACCATTACAGCTTCTGATTTGTCATTCCTCTAGGAGGAGTCGAGCTTTGAATAATACGCAAAGGTTTCAATTGCATGTTAAAATATTTGACTCTTTTGACTGTTAACAAAAAAATACCCCAAATAGTAAATGTTGAGTGCTTTGGCTGAAGCACTTAAGAGATGTTCAGTCATCCAAATGGACTTGGACACTGAATCACTTCCCTCCTTTCTCCTCCCAACTTTCAATGATGTCCTTTCAAGCAAAATAGGCTTTTGAGAAAAGAATAGTATTTGGTGCAGGGGACTGGCAACTTTTACCTTGAACTTCAGGGGGTTTTGTGGAGGAGACAGAAGAGGACAGATGGGCCTAAAGGTAAACATATTCTTAGAGTGTTTTTTTCTCCACCTAGAGACATCTCTACTCAGAATCTCCAGCAAAACTCAGAGATGAATGAGCAGTCAAGAGCAGCCAAGACACCAGCTCATCAGCTGGTCAGCCAGTGGTGTGGGTGGGAGAAATTATGCTGAGTTAAGTCTCTTTCCAAGGCTCTGTGAGTGTAGTGTGAGCCCTACAGACACTATAAGAAAATACAAACTACATCATGTCTGGAGGAGCTTGTTTTATTGTAGAGATGAGTACTAGCAACCTTCTCTCCACTGCATGATCTCTGAAAGGAACAGACTGGCTTTGTGAGGGAGAGACACACCAGGGCAAATTGACTATACTGGGGTAAAAGAATAACTGGAAATACATTGTTGTGTAAGAGGAGGGTCTGGCAGAAACTGAGCACCTTCCGAAGCCTGAGAACTGCTACCAGTGACAGCTTCTCTCATCAGCCCTGCAAGTGAACATCCAGGGTGCTGCCAGGCCAGGAAGCACATCAAGACCTGCCTGGGGGCTTTCCCAGCCCAGCCCAGCTGCTGCAGCAGCCTCTGTTCCCAAGCTTCTAAAGCACCATCCAAATGCAACAAAAGAATCTTCAAACTCCCTGTTTGCCACATGTCCAGCCCTTCCCCCTCTCTGTGACGCATGTCCTTGCGTGATTTAATGACCCTGCTTTCTCAGTAGATTAAAAGATCCTCGGTTTTAGCATCCCAGGAAGACATGGCAACTGCCCAAGAGTAGTAGAAGACCTTGAACATCCTCATGGTTTTGAACTCGTATTGTCCTTTTGACACCTATGACTTGAATATAGCCTGGAACTGATTAACTCGGCTGCTTCGATCTCTGGAAAGGAATGTTCTTCCTGCAGTTAAATATTTACTTATCATTGTACATGGACCAGGCATTACAGAGGCTAGGGCTGTATTTGCATTTTCCCCCCATGAACTGAAAGGAGCATCCTCCAGTATTTCAGTGCTGCCACTTCCATCCTTCATGGTAGTCCAGTCATGCCCAGTTCAACCTAGCTATCCTGTTAGCTTCAGCAGCATTCCTAAACCTATGGCCATGAGAGTAGTTCATGCCATGGGGAGCCCACATTGCACACACAACAAATACCTCGGTTCCAAAGTACATCTTCAGAGAACAGCATGAATTGCGCTTCTGAAAATCACGTGTCTCTCGCACTTACAAATGCCTTTGCATGACATTGCTCTGGGAGAGTTAGAGCTCCCCCCTCCCCAGCCTTCCACTGGCAGAAGGACTTTTATGGTAAAAGTAATTTCTATCTTAGGAAGCACAGCAGTGAAGTGGGAAAATCTGAAGTATCAATATGGGCTTTTAGGAACACTGGGATATCTCCATCTTCTCTCCAGCTCCTACCTGCTGTGAATGCTGGAGTGTGTGCCTTTGACATGCCGATATAGCCAACAGGTACCTATTACCCTCGCTACTGCCCAGCATCAGACTGAGAGCTGGGGTTTTACACTGCATTCAGAGGAAGAAGAACAGACTGGGCTCCTGCAGATGCTCTAGGGCACTGACTCCTTTCCTGAGAGCAAAGTCGAAGAGTGCATGGAGGAAATAGTTGAACTCACGGAGCGCCCCCAACAGCCCTGTCCATGAGGACCGTCCTCCTGGCTGCTCCATCTGGACTGTGGCAGGGCAGAGAGAGCCACTCGCCAGCTCCAGGATGAGGTCTGGCCCCCAGGACACTAGCAGCTACTGGGTCTGTGGCTGGGAGAGAAGAGAGGCTGGGAGGAGTTTTGGTTCCACGCCAAGCTGAGCAAACACAGCAGCTTCTGCCTGGGAATAGGTGCAGTCCCTGGGCACAGTGGTGATGTCCCTGCTGCTCCTCCTGTCAGAGGGAGTCTCCTCTTTCCTCTGGCTCAGGCAAGGACTCCTTTTTTTTTTTCTTTCTCCCATCTCCATGGCACCCAGCTGTTAGCTTACAGTTTCAGGCACCAATGACGGCAACCAAGAAATAATTCCACTGTACTCGGTTAATCCATAGGAAAATCCCACATCGGCACACAAAAGGTGGAGCTGGCGCTCACGTATTTTCCCTAAGGGCCTTGGGCAATGGAAATTTTCTCAAGCTCCATTCATTAACGAAATAGATGAGCAGTTATGTAAGGTCACGTGATGCAAGTGGTTGGGCTTTGGTCAATGAAAGAGTTAGTCACACATCATCGAGCTTGATGGGCCTGGGAGGAAATATGGAGCCACCCTTTGCTTGTTCAAGGACTGAAGGGGGAGAATTTTAGCCATAAATCCTCATTACCTCCTGAGCTTGGGCACCAGCTTTATAGACTAGGCATTGCAGAAGGCATGTGGTGGTGCTAAGCAAAAGCAGGGGGTCGGGATCTGTTGAGATCCTCCCCTCTTTCCTCTTCCCAGATCACTCGCCCCTCCTCTGGAGGACTTAAGCAACTACCTGATGATTTTGGGGTGCAATTGAGCTGTTGTGCATCCCCCCAGCCAAGCTGCTCTGGAAGCACTTAAGGGGTATGTTGCATAGTATGATTTGGTGGTCACAGGGCAGATAAAAGCTGCATTAGGGCTTTCAGGAACCACCAGAACATTACGAGGACACTCAGTTGGGGGAGGATTTTCAAGGTTCTCTTCTAAAACTTGCCCATTACCAAAGTTTTTCCATGGTTTGGACTGTTGTCTCTCACACTTTGAATCAAAGATGATGCCATCATACAGAATTTCCCCGGGACTGACTGTGGGAGAGAAGATAAGGCACCATTTGGGATCCACACTTCAGTACCTAGTTAGACATGGTCTGGAATAGTATTCTCCCACCTCTCACTAGCTCCCATCCTCTCCTCTGGTAGCCCAGCCAGGAGTCGTCTTCCAGTTCCCCGCATTTGGGTTACCTTGGCCCTTGGCTCTTCTTAGCTTCTGCTTTGGGGCTTGCAGATCTGAATTTTAGACAATGACGCCTTGCAGAAGACAGTGAAACCAGCTTTGTTTCCTCTCGTTTGCTCTAATCCCTGGATGCTGAATAACCAGCTTCAACCTGCTGGTGTACTTTCACCTTGCAGCCAATGTCTTGAAGGTCATTTCAGACCGTTGGACTAGCAGGGCAGCAAAACTTGGCTGGCAGCCTCCATGGGACGTGGAGCAGCAGTTACCTGGCACGAGTTATCAACTGGACTTGTGGCCTGATGGGTGCAGAGGGCGGAGGTCTGGAAAGGAAACTTGTGTGGGGCAGGTAAAGAGGATGTGGGCATCAGGGTGTATCCAAAGTGCTGTTTGATGCCTAAACACTGGGAGTAAGTGGGAACTGTGTAAACCAAAGTCCCCCTCGTGTTCACTGGTCTGCCCCCAGTGCTGAGGTTGTGAAACCCTAGAAACCTGCTGCGAGGGGGTGCTCAGCCCGATAGTGCTTCTCAGGGCATTTGAACCCACCCAGGAGGGGCTGCATTGCAGGGTGCAGATTCAGCCCTCAGTAAAAGCCCAGCTGACTCCCTGAGCAGATGGTTTCCAGGAGGAGCCACATTCCTGACCATGAGGAGCTGAAAGGACTGAGTACGGGATAGACCTTAAAATAGACAGAGATATAGGAACAGAGTTCAGGTCCCCAGGCAGCATGGACTTGCTGGCATCTCAGGCGTTTGCTCATAACGGCAAGTGCTGCTAAAACTACAGCTGCCTCAGCCCTGGCTGCAAGCGTCACTGGAGGCCCTAAGGTCATCTTCACTCAAGTAAAGGATTCTGCGTCAGATTTTCTTTTCCAGCCAGGTTCCTTTCTGTTTTGTTGTTTTCTGCTTCTCTAAAAGCCAAGCTGAGTGGGAAATAGATTCCCCCCTCTCCCAGGTGTTTGAGGTTTTGAGGAAAAATATGTATCTTGAAGTGAGAGAAAAAGTTAAAAACTCTTAACTTATCAAAGGATTTATATTGTGCTGGAGAGAAAGCTCTTTTTGAAATATTTTCTCTCAGTAATGTTAAAATGTTTTCTTCTGGTTTTTAAATGCTAAGTGTTGTAAACCCGTGGTGAATTTTTTTTTTCTTTAAAAATGTCTAAATGTTATGACACTTAGAAAAGGAATCCCCTCAGCAATATTTCAAGCTGGGAAGTTCTTTGAAAGCGGCTCTTCCCCGGAAATGGTTTGGTTATGAGGAACTGGCATTAAAACTTGAGAAAAGTTTGGCAAAAAGTTTCCAGCTAATTCTCCCAAAACCTGTATCTTTGAGCTGTAAAGCTGCTTCTGGAGGTTTGCAAATCAAGGAAGGATGGGTTGCAAGACAGAGCTACAGTGTCAGTTGTTTCTGTAAAATACTCAGAGTGTGCAGAGTCTGTAGAGTTTAAAGAGCTGTCGGGACATTGCAAGCAGGAAGACCCAAGCACTGGCAGGTCACGGCACAACATCAGTGAGCAGAAGGAGAAATGAGTTTTTCCTTAGTGCCCACCTCGTGCTTAGCTCTCCAGCCGGCACAGCCTGACTGCCTTGCAGCATCTGCTGGAACGTGTGGTACCAGGTGACCGCGTTGAGTTAATTATTAAACGAAATGGAGTCATTATTCCCTGTGCCACCACTGTTCCTCACATAAATCTGCCGCGTGGTAGAAAAATGATCCTGTGCAATGGGAACAAAGAAATCTTTTCAGGATGAGCAGACTTTCCTCTGCTGGAGAGCTGCTCCCACTTCATCCCCCTGGAACTAGAAGAGTGATGCATTTGGTCTCCATAAAGGTGGAATTTGGGAAAGGTGATACAGAGACTCATGGCACTGATTTCCATGAATAATTTCCCCAGCTGTTAGCCTGGATCCAGAGCCATTTCCTTATCAGAGAATACATTTCTACAAGCAACATTCCAGAGTCCAGAAGGAAATACTTTAAAGTTACCTTTGGCATTTCAAGGCTAGCACAATTTCCATCGAGCTTCCCTGGACCTCCAGATAAAACATTAACTCCTGGACGAGGTGCAGAGGCCCCAGCCAGCTGTCAAGCAGCAGTACAAATAAGGAGACAGACTCGGTGACAGAGATGGTGAGATAGCATCCAGTAATTTAAAATACATCTGTGACTAGTTTCACCTGACAGACACACAGGAAAAACCAAAGGCAACTTCCACAGATGCCAACCACCCAGGAAGGGGTAACCTTTGCCAAAATAGCTTGTCACCTTTGCTCTGTGAGGGGATAGCAGAGAGCCCGTCTGGTTTCTCTGCTGCGAGGCCTCTCTGAAACTCCTTCTTTCACACAGAGGGGGAAGGTTCTCTCCTCTGCGGCTGCTCAACCTGGCAGGGGTGGAAGGTCCAGGAAGGGCGTGTGCTGGGGTAGGAAGAGGGCCTGGGCTGAGACCCCCGCAGAGCTCCGGCATACCCCCAGGCTGCAGGGGCACCCTGGCTGAGGGGTAGGCAGCTGGGATGCTGGCAGTGGGGTGGGTCAGGTCAAGGGACTCAGGCATTGCTTAGATGTTTGGCTTCTGTCCGTAATGTGGCATTCAGGTGCTTAAACTACTGCATGGAGACAGGTACCTGAGCTTCTGCCTTTCACTACCTGGCAGAGCAGCCCCATGGAGAAAGAGCACTGCAGGGTGGCTGGAAGGAAATAGATGGGCAACATTGTCTATTTCCTCAGGGATTCACTTCCTGAGGATCTGTGCTCCGAGCACTTTGTCAGGCAGCCTCTGTACGTGACACAGGTGTTATACTCTCCCTGTCTTCATCGGCCAGTGCCAAGCTGAGTTGGTCCTTTGCTCCTCTTCTTGAAGGGGGCAGAATTCTTGTGGAAGGACTCCTCCTGCTTTGCCACATGCTGCAATAGCAGGGAAGCAGAACCGCAGAGGTCCTGAGGCCTAGACAAAGCCAAAAAGCAAGGTGACTGGCAAGGATGGCCATGGAAGCCAGGACTCCTGGCTCCTGGGAGCCAGCTGCTGGCTTGTATTGCTTCCCTGAATGTTGTTTAAAGGAACAACACCGAGCACACGTTTGCCCCTGCTGAGGCCCCTCAGGTGTGTTTGTGGTCCCTCTTGCTTTACTTCAAGAACTTACCTTGGCCCTTTCCTTCTTGCTTCACTGGCACACTGTGGAAGGAGTCCAGCATCCCTGGTTGTGCCCTGGATGCAGAAGGAGTGTCTGGAGCAGACTGAGGGGTCCAGAAATGTGCACGCTCCGGGGTTGGCTGCAGGCTGGCTAGCTGTGCTTGCAGGCTGGCTAGCTTTGCTTGCAGGCTGGCTAGCTTTGCTTGCAGGCTGGCTAGCTTTGCTTGCAGGCTGGCTAGCTGTGCTTGCAGGCCTGCTAACGCCCCGCCATGGCTCAACGTGAGGCGCCCGGTGAAGCCCTGTCCCACTCCTTGCACCTATTACACACCTCTGCAGCTCTGTGCCGCGGCCACCTGCCTTGCCTGTGACACCATGGGCTGCACACGGCTGCCCAGCCTGCACCGTAGTACCTGGTCTTGTGGGGAGTGTCCCTGCCCATGGCAGAGGAGTTGGAATTAAACGATCTTTCAGGTCATTTCCAACCTAAGCCATTCTATGGTTCTGTGGTTCTCTCCCCTGTGTGGGTGCTGGGCACTGCTGCACGCCCAGCGTGGCCCCTTTGATGAGGCACGTGCTTCACTGCCTGCTCACACTGCCAGAGGCAGCCAGTCGTACACCCGGCCTCTGCTTCAGGGCACGGACGCTGTGTGGGAGCCCTGTAGTAACCTGCAAAGGATGTTCAGAGGGATGCTAAAGGAAAGGAAAGCTTATGAGAAAAGGGGTTGACACCTGGCACTCCAGGGCTGTGTGGTCCATTTTATCACCGACTCTCCTTCACCCTGCTCCCCCATGCCCTTCTCCAGACAGCACCACAGGGAGGTGGTATGAAGGGGCCCATGTCTGCAAAGACTGGGGAAAGCCAGGACATGAATAAAAGACATGGCTGAAAAGCTAACTGGCTTCAGGGGCACTGCTCTATTTCATTCCTACTGAAGCAAGCAAGGGCACATCTCCATGGGAAGCGGGGGGATAAAGCCCATCTCCTTGCCTGTGCTCTGAGCTGGCTGGATGCAAAATAGCTCCAGTTCAGGGGAGACGTAGATGCATGAGACCCGTGGCTGAGTTGTTGTACCCTGCCTCTTGGTGTCTGTAGTTTGCATGCTTCCTGCTTCCGTATGTTCACTGCCAGCACGAGCCATAAGGGAGCTTACCTCTCCCTCTTTCTGGTCCTCTATTTGCGAAATCAGCTGACACGGAAAGCTGCAAGTACTCATGGCAAAGTCCTCTCTGGTGCCTTCCCCACTGGGAAATCCCAGAAGACACGGGGATTTTTTGAGAGTTCAGCTAACTGAGGATACAGCGTCAGGCCAATCACTCTCAGGTCACTCTGGACTGGTTCACAGTGACTCCCTGAGCTGCTCCTCTCTCCTGTTCTCCTGCCTCCCTGCTTGTCAGAGTCTCAGTCTAACCCTTGCAGAGGAACAGACGCCCCTCTGTAACCAGACAGCCTGTCTTGCCTGCCTAGGGACTGGACCTTGCAACTCAGTGCTATGCGGACTCTCAGCATCTCCATTACTTCATGGGCAAGAGACATGCAAGCAGTTTTCCAGGACAGCTCTGCGTAAAATATTCAGTGTCCCAGCAGGAGCAGGATGTCTCCAGTACGTGTCATATCACTTAGGCTCAGCTTAGCCATAAATTACTGCTTAGGGATGGATTTTGTTTACTTACAAATGCAAGTGAATCTGGTTCATGGATAGAGCCAAGTTACAAAGAAAATACATAAATGTCATGCAGAATTGTTCTCAGGACTACTCTCAGCTGAAAGAAGTCCCTTTGGGTGCTTCTTTAGATCTTGGCTAACTGGTCTGCACCCTAAACTAGGACTAAAATGCTGAGACAGGTCCTAGAGCTTCATCTTTCCTACCTTTGGAGTTAAAGGTGACCTCAGGAGATATCAGGGCTCTGGGCAGCCAGCACCTTCTTTCTCCTAACGGGGAATGACAAGCCTTCTTCACTTTTCCTTTGCAAACCCTAACTTCCTTAGTTGTTGTGATGGTAAAACACATGGAATTAAGTAATTTTATCTTCCCTCCTTCCCAAAGAGCCTTTATTTATTGTTTCTACTTTACACCTTGACTGGATGTTATTCCTGAATTCCTATGTTAAAGTGTTTTCCCATGCCTGCAGCCTCCCTGTAACCGTACAAGCTACAGACTAGGAGCTACGTATCACAGCAGGGGATCTGGCACAGTGTGTGTCTTTCTTCCTCTGCTTGGAAAGAGCAGGGACAAATATTAGTCTGAGATGAAAGTGAATGTCTTCGCTTCGTTAGGAACAGGGCACTGATAATGACTCTGCCTCACATGCTTGGCTAGCCTTGTGCCATGCCCTGGGAGGCTGCCAAACTTGCGTTCAGCTGACCCCTCGCTATCTGGGAGGGAAGGCAGAGCCAATGCCCACTCAACGGGACTTTGTCCTCCTGATGGCAGGCAGCTTATGAAACGTCAGCCTTTTGCGTGTGTTGGCATGGCAGAAAGGCTCTGGCCCTCACAATAGCGGCGTTCTCTGTGGACTCAGCTGGGGAAGGCTAGCACAAATTTAAACCTGAGCGCAGGCAGGCTTAGAGCACTTTTCAGCAAGTTCCCATCAGCTATTGGCAGTACCCAAGGCAATGACTGCGGGTGGGATGGGCTTTCCACGGCATGAGCATGTGAACGGTGGTGTGTGCATGCACATATATATGTCTGCACTTGCATGTACTTTCTGTATGTGTAGACTAAAAGCCACAGACTTTAAGAGCTGTGAATATTCACCCACCACTTTCCATATACTCTGTGTACGGGGAGAGGGCAGCGGGGAAGGCCCAGTCCTGTCTTATGGAGGACCATACTGTCTCCACACTGTGCCTCAGCCTGCTGCTATCACAGCGCCCTGTGTGTTGCTGCCACAGACACTGTTTGCATGGAGCACATCTTTGCCAATGCAACTAAGTCTTTCCTGTACAGAGATGCTTTTAAACTGTGAGAAAATCCTGTTCTGGCTTCTGTAGTCCTTTGAAAGGATGGGCTTAGCTGTTGCGTTGGTGCCTTTGTGTTCGGATCTGCTGCTGGCAGGATCAGGTGCATCTTCTGAGCACGCGTTGGCTCTGTGGCTGTTTATGAGTAAGGGTTAATGAGGAGGTGGGGCTCTATGGAGTGGAGCCTTGTTCCTGCCAAGGTCTGCGCTGGGAGACTCACCTCTGAGCATACTTTGTGCTAGCTGCTTGCAGAGGGATCTCTGCCTGTGACCTGACTGAGTGAGCAGGACAAGGCGCTCGAGGGAGCTCTCTCTGGCGGGTAGGAAGGTAAATTCACCAGTGTGGCTGTGGTCTCCAAAGCAATCTGCCTTTTTATTGGAAATCAAACTGGCTGACACAGGCAAGGGGAAATGTTTGTTCAGTTTGAGATCAGGGGCCCTTGTGTTGAAAGCTCAGTTTTATCCTCAGTCCTAACTTCTCTCCGTACAGCAATAATCACTGGTCTGGGAACAGAGGATTTGAACTGACTCCAGGGCTATACAAGCAGATTTTGGTGGCTCTCAGTAGGGCTCTGTAAATAAGTCCCAGCAGGCAACTGTGTAAGTAAACAGCCTCTATGGGAGCACCAGTCCCTTTCTCCGCAGGTTACTTAGTCCGGCGGAGGGTGCAACAGAAGGGCTGTGCTAGCTTTTGCAGGGACAGCCCAAGCACTGCACAAAGACAGGCAGGGACAGTCGGCAGCCACCAACTGACAGCTTTGCCACCCGCTTCGCTGCAGCTCAGCAAGGGCAGGATTTCTATCAGGCAGCCAAGAAACCAGCTGTGCTGCAGAAACAGCTGTGCCATGACATCATCTTTGTCCCTTGGTGCATTATGTGTTTCAACACAGGCTGTAATTACACAAGCGTGAACTCACCTTACCTACAGGGCCAGGTTTCTTGCACAGCAGTTTGTGCCTGCTGGAGGGAAGGCATGGTTTTACGACAAATGAGGGAGGGACCAACTCTTTTAATCCTTCATGGTAGACTTCTAGAACTGGGCATTCTGGTGCAACTGAGAGTAATATATGCCTCAAGACCTTGTCAATATTTTCTTGAATATTCCCCTTAGAAAAATTACCTTTTTTGGACTATTTGCATAGAATTTTTCAGAAATACTTTGTGTGCACATGCGTGTGGTTGAAAAATTAGAGAAAATTAATGCATTTGCCTTTTGAAGTGTTAATTTCCATTAAAGGGCTATTTTTCTGTTAAGTAATACTTGTTGTGGGGGGTTTTTTTCCAGCTGGACAGTATTGCCTAGGCCTTGTGTCCTGGTGCTATCAGGCAAGACTCAAATTACTGAACCACCAAGGATATAAATAAATGCCACTAAATAGTTTAGCTCAATGGTCTTTGCCCTTTCTAGGGGATGGAGCTCATCTTCCATCAATATGATTAGCGGAGGAGATTGTGTATTGATTAATTGTCCAGACTAATTTCTCATTGTCTGACAGTAGCTTGTGATCCATGACCTTTTTCCACTGAAGTCAGAGAAGCACATTTTACTCCCTAGTGGTTGGGTGCCCAAATCTCCTCAAACTCTCGAGGGCCCATGCTAACAGATTTGATAGCTGTGATAATGAGGGTAAACCACCCACAAAGTCTCCTCCAGGAGGCCTCTGGGGCAGAGCTGAAGCCGCCTGGCAGATGGGGGGAAAAAACCCTGCTTCTCCCTTGTCTCTCTGGGGCAAAGCATCCCTAGCGTGCAGACCCTTGCAGAAAAGCACACAACACAGCCTGGAGTGCAGGTGTGCACTGCGGCGCGCACACACAGCTCACGTGTTGGCCGGTGCGCTGCTGAAGAGGCGGCTTAATCACCCCATCTGGGCATTGTCCATAAATTGGCTTTTTCCTTCCGGGGCTGGAGCACAGTCAACTGGGCGTTGCTGCTTTCCCGGTGAGGAACTCGAAGTCCCACGGGTGTGGGAGTGCTGGCGCAGCTGGATGGAGCCCCAGTGTTTCCAGCACAACATGTCCCCAAGGCCTCCAGCCTCCTGAGCTGGCACCTCGCGCTGCCTATTGTGTGCGTGGCTGGGGTTTCAGCGCGAGTGTTAACCTGTTCTTGAGCTTCACAACAACACCCGGGCATTGCTGCCGCACTTGGATGGAAATTGCTTTTTCCCAGCAGGGCCTGGCCTTGCGACAAGTGGGATAAGGAGGTGGCATTCGCCAGCTCTATTCCTGTTGCTGCCATGCGGCATGACCTTGAGCAAGGCAGATGGGAGGTGAGGGGAGACGGTGCCGTGATGCTGTCGCCGTCCTTTGCTGTGCTGTGGCAGTTTGCTTCTGAGCCCAGCAAGTGGGAGCCTCATGCCACTCGCCCCGGACAATGCAGCCCTGTCTGGGATGGAAACCTAACGGAGGAAACACACGTGCTCCACCTGAGTGATGCTACCCAGCGGTACCCAGGCCAAGGAAGCAGGGGAGCTGTGGGAAGGACTGCAGTTCAGACTTTAGGAGAGGAGGGCCGGAGGTATGACACTTGGACTAGGGAGCTGAAGATGTGTCCATTGTTTCTGCCTCCACCTGAGTTAATTGCCTGGGATCAGGGAGTCTAGGCAACATGGCCAGGTGGAGATAGATACCTACAACAGAGACATATAATCCAAGTCCCCCCCCCCCTCTCTGGCAGATCTTTCTGTCACCATGATGTACGATGTGTGTAGTAGTAGCTGCCTACCTCCTGGGGAAGTGAGAACCCAATTCAAATTTGTAAGGGGAATTGCCCTCTCGAGGTAAAGGCAGTTGCGTGTTCTGGCCTTGTACTACTGCAACCTGCTTTTGCTGCTGTAAGTCAGCATGCCACCTCAGACCTGATGTCTGGGTAAGACTAAATTAGCATTACAGCTTCCATGCAGATGAAATCTGACAGCCTTTTTTGGCAGTTCAGGTTTTCAGTATAGAGAGGGATGCGCTCAGGTTATCCCTACTGTACCTTCTGAGCAAACATCCGGGCAGAGCTTATCAGGCACATTAGCAAATACTTCCCTGCTACTGCATCATTTGAAGTAAACGAAAAAGCTTGCGGACTAGGAATGGGGAGGAATAGCAGTAAGGAGAAAGGAAAAACTGAACCCAACAGAGAATGAAAAGAGAAGATGGGGATAGCTTGAGGTCAGAGTCCAGGGAAACATGAGTCCAGGAAGGTGCAAAGGAGGAGAGGCTGCCTGAGGAACTGCAAAGGGCAAGGGAAAGGGACAAAATGAATCTGGAGACCCCAAGGAGCATCAGGAAAGAGAGGCCTGTATGAGTGGAAAGCTTTAAGAGAAATCATCACCCTGTTACAAAGGGGATCCATAACTGAAAAGGAGCCTGATGGGAAGAGAGAATAATCCACTGATTCCCTGCACCTTGAGACAAATAAGGGAGACAGATTCTCACTGAAATGGAATAAGGATGACTGCAGATACTGCTCAAGTGAAAT
Source organism: Rhinoptilus africanus (assembly GCA_013400135.1). Classification (NCBI taxonomy): domain Eukaryota; kingdom Metazoa; phylum Chordata; class Aves; order Charadriiformes; family Glareolidae; genus Rhinoptilus; species Rhinoptilus africanus. The sequence continues at coordinate 74,897 of VXBO01014826.1, forward strand.
GTGTCCTAAGAGAAGGACAAATCCATGGCCCAGACATTACAAGTGCTTTAGGAACTGCTGCCAGCAATGCGTTTTCTCTTTGAAGGCATCCACAGAAAGAGGGCTCTCCTTGGCAGCTGGAGTGTGCATGTGGAGGAACACAGCCTGCCGGGAGCAAGATGTCTCAGACAGGGTTTAGACTAAGACATGGGGAGGAGGACTCGGGATTTTGTGTGGACTTTTTAGTTGGGACTTGTGTGGCTTCCATGCCTGCTTTTGATGTGTAGTTGAAGGAAAAGCATAGATATTAAGATGCAGTGGTGACTAAAGTAGTATGATGTAAGAGCAGGAGTGTTAACACTAATTTGAGTAGGAAACTTATTCCATCCAAGATTATGTAGACAGTACGTATGGGAAACTGGGAGAAACAATGGAAGCACTAAGAGCACTAAGACAAAGAGCTCATGAACAATATACAGGGGAAGCCAGAACTAGGGTACGAAACTGTGTATATCAGGGTTTTTGGAGGCAGGATGGGCAGCTGGCATGGCTGGACCACAGACACTGAAGGATTTGTGCTACTCAGAAGAGCAAAGAAAACTGGGGGATGTGGTAGTTTTGTCTGTTCATGGTATCGTTGAGTGTGAAGAAACAAGAAGCAGCAGAGGAGATAAAACAGAATCTCCTTGGGCTTCAATCACCTTGAGGAAAAACAATGGTAGTTCCGCTGCAGTTATCCAAGGTTGCATCACGATGTTGATGAAGGTGTCTAATATTAGATATCCAGATTGTCATTATTAGATTGTCATTACTACAGGTTTTAACTTCTCACGTGGAGGCTACTAGCATAGGCTGGCCCACGTATTCCTGGATGCACTGGTTGACTTATTTCTTCACTAAAGAGGCAGCAAACTAATCTGAGCTGCTGTTGTGTTTGACCTGGTCTTGGTAACCAGTGAGATATTACAGACCAATGTGTCAAAAGATAACTTTTAACCTTGACTGGGCACAGGCTGATTCTGTTTAAATTAAATGGAAGAGTAAATATCATGGGGCCACAGCTAAGATTTTTTCAGCCTCAAAACAGGAATGATCAGAGAAGCTATGGGACTGAAGTGATGAAGCAATTTGAGCTAAAAGTCACAAGTACTTTTATGTGCAAGACATTCAGGCTCAGCACTGCAAAAGTTAACTTGCTTTCCTGAGCAAGAGTGGAGGGAGAGCATACAGAAAAGGTGATTCTCTCTGGAGAAAAAATTTCTTCAGTGGAAGATGGGAGTGGTCAGCAATGAAATCTACATTGCAGAGGTCACAGTTTAGGAAAAAAGACACGTCAGTAGGTAGAAATCAAGGTGAGATAGAGCTGGCAGAGGAAGTCATGGGTTGATGAAAGTTCTTTGTAAAGGTAAAAAGAACAAGGCAAGAGATCAGACCTCTGTGCAGTGCGGCTAAGAGCAAGGTATGCCTTGGAAACCAAAGGTTTTGCCTCACTTTGCAGAAAAGACAGTGTAGAAGAAGGGGATTACAAGTTGATGGCTAAAAGTGTCTGGAAGCAGAAACAATCCCATCAGAGATAAAAGAAAAGCTCACAAGGATCATTCAGATCAGAAGGTTCCCAGAGACACATCAAGTAGTAAATCCAATAATATCAGTGTTCAATCAACCTGTTTGACTGAAGGCTGAATGGGGACCACACAGTTGCACAGTATCAACAATTTGACCTGAATTTAATTAAGGACCAAAAAAGGGCTGTAGTTACTTACAGACCCATGGGCTTAGAACAAAGTGGGAATAATTAAAGGTATTGAAGTGCGTAGACAAAATGGGACAAAATTCAACATGGCTGCATGAAATGTAAAGTTTTTTTCAATTATTTTTATGCTTTGGGGGGAGAACAGATAATTTTAAAAACATTGTTTATATGGTATATGAAATGTATCTAGATTTCACAGAAGGTAGTTGGAAAGTTGTGAAAGCAGGGGAGTACAGGGATTCACGAACTGAAAAGTGGGTAACAAATTGCTTAATAAAGAGACCCTGAAACACGAAGTAGTAGGCAATTGCAAATTAAATTCTTAAGGGACTGGTTTTGGCACCAGTTAATTTCATATCTTCACTTCACTGACCTTGGAGAGGAAACGTAGATGTTTGCTGAAGAGACAAAACAAGGAGGCGTTGCCAGTACTGAGGAGGGGAAAAGTACCTGCCAGAAGAGCTGGAAAAGGAGAGAGAAAAGCTTAACAAGTGCAAAGAATGGCACTAGAGTGATCTGGGAAAAAAGAGAGAGGTGATGGTAGGAGTCTAGACAGTCTTTGCTTTTTTTAGCCTAGCAAAAGGAATGTTAAGAGGGCATATGATTGCTGCCTATTAATACACCAGATGGGTAAATCCCAGTGAAAGAGAATTGCTATTTCAGCTAAAAGACTGAAGAGTACTGGCATGAGAACATATATGCATCACCTACTTAAAATAGAGGCTAGATACTAAGAGGTCATTTTAACCACAATAACATAGAGGCTTCCTTCTAGCCACATGTAAACTGTTTTCAGATGTGTACCATAAAAACCAGCTCTGGAGACAAACTCTCCCTCTCCCTTGACCAAATTCAAATAAGCTTAAGCCTTTCCCCCTGCTCTGTTGTGAGAAATCTTAGCTAAGCCATGCTGTAGGTAACTCATAATTCCTGCTGCAGAAGGTCAATCCCTCCCAAATGTCAGAGATTGAAGGTCATGTGCTTTTGTCCAGCTTCACATGAGCTATGAAGTACAGTCCCTGGTCTCATTGCTCCTGGGATCTGGATGCATGGGTGGCTGCTACTAGTATAAAGAAGAAAATTCTTTGCTGACCACCCCAAAATGCACATATTTGGCACAGCCTTTACCATTTTGCACTCTCTGATACAAGTGGACATGCTACCCCAGCTCCCCATGGGGCTCTGGACTGTAGCCCACAAGGTAAGGGAAATAAAGAGATACGGATAAAGCAAAATGTCTTGCACTACAAAGCATCTTTCATCTTCCCTTTTCATTTTCCTCCTGAACTTACCCTACCTTTATGTGGATCCATCTGGCTCATCCCTACTCTAAAAAGCAACAGTTCATGACCCAAACCCCAGGGCAGGTCCTGAGCTGTGTTCCTGGGCTGCCCATGGAGGCCTCAGGACAGAGGCAGGTCTGTCCTCATACGCGTGCACTAGAGCCTGCTGATCGTGTTACCTGGCATCAGACACAGCCCAAAGGGGAAAAATTAGCTCTCGAGGAAGCGTAAGGAGAGGGGAGGAGAACATTAGTCATGAGCCCCATGTTCTGACTGATGTGGTCAGCTTCACCTGTTTAACTTCCATTCAGAAATATTCACCTTTTGTTCAAGGAAAGCCACTCCTTGTAGTTGCACTATCATGCACAAATGTGAACTGAAGACAAAACTTCCAAAGATAGATTTGGGATTCCTTGACAGCAGGCATCTCCCAGTGGTGTGACCTGTGTGCAGACAAGGTGACCAGCATGTGATATTCCTGCTGAGGTCTCACGCGTCGAAAATATAGTGGAGGCTGTGGCACCTATGCTGGCTCCGCTGTACGCTGTTGTTTTAACAGAGGTTAAAAAATTATTTCCCCGTTTTCTGAAAAGGAGACACTGAAACATAAGCTTCAGATCTAATGTACTATGCTGCTTTTGTCAGATTCCTTCGGGGGACAATGACACTTAGGATTTCTTGTAGAGCACTAGAAGATAACTCTTTCTCTGTTATTATCTCTGTGTACTATTCTGCTTCTCCGTACAAGATCGGTATTTTGCAATTGGATCTCTGTGTATATGCCTCCGAATGTGTCGTCTTATGTGTTAGGACCTGTGTGCATCAGGGCATGGGTCCTATTTTGTGTCTCTGTGCAGGTTCACCCCTCTGTACCAAGAAGGTGAGAAATGTAATGAAGGTGATATCCTTACACTGCCAAGTTAAAGAGCACCAGAAATGTAGTTGGCATAATCGTGCCACTCTGATAGCTCAGACTAGAGCTGTCCAGAATGCGCAGACCGAGAGTACTGGGATCACATCAAAGGGCCTTGCAGGTGCACTCTCAGGTCTTCAGTTATTGCTCCACTGTGTGTGCTCTCCATTTACAACATACAGATGCTGTGAGGGGAGACCTTCACTGCCTGGCAGTGGGGTGACAGAGGGGCTACTTGTCAGAGGACAGCTGAATGTGGGAAACGAGCCTTCCAGATGAGTCCCCTGTCTGGGAGAGCTCTGCCACCCACCACAATGTCCTGCAGACTCTCTTCCTCTGCTGGATGGTGGGCACAGCCGCTTGCCAAAGATCACTGGCTGAGAAGCTACATCATCTTGGAAAAGCGTGAGACAGAGGCTTGCATTACACCAGCAGTGGTAACTTACCCCTTCTCAGGCACTGGCAAAAGCTTTTGAACTCTTTTCTTCCATGCCGAGGGAGAGAGAAGTCACCCTGATGAATGCCAGCTAAGACTCACCAACACCACCTCCCTTTCCTCTGCACTTATCTGCCAGGAGAGGCGGGAGAGCCGAGTGCCCAAGCGACAGCTTTAGGAGGTGCTGACCATAATCGGAGAGATGAACCAGAAAGTGATAGGAGCACCACGCACGCTCCTGGCACCCTGTGGACCTGTCGGCTTGGGGCTTCTGAGCTGCCTATGGTCATGCTTAGGACCAAGGGGCTCCCAGGAGGATGCAGCTCCACCAGGCGGTAAGGAGCCTTTGCCTATGCCTTCCACGGAGGGCACTGGTGCACGAGAGGAGCACCTCCCAAGGGGCAGGGGTGGCAGAGGTCCTGATGGGAAATGGCCAAATCATGTCACCCATAGCTGATACAGTCTTAAAACATGCGCTGTTCCAACACGCCTGTGAACAACTCAAGGGAGGTAAAGGAAAGAAGGGAGCCCTTTGTCACCACTCTAGGAACAAAGGCCTATCTGTGAGACCGAGAGTAATACTGACCCAACCAGCATCAGCTGCCATTGTTTCTTCCGTCATGCTGACAATGCACAGTTGCAGGGTTTCTTTCCCTGCGAGGAGAATGGGATTTAGTGATACCATAAGTTAGTCAAACAGCAGCCAAGATTCCAATTCAAGTCCCGTTCAATGGATGCAGCATTTGCTTTGTGTTGTTTTTCTCCCACTTCCTCTATTTTGGACTAAGACTCATTTCCGCTCTCTTTCTCTGTAGCGCAAGCACCACAAACATGCACGTGCTTTCATTCTTCTTGCTTCCATTTACCTTCTATTTCGGAGGAAGCAGCTGTGCATTTATATTGCTGAGGGATCAAATGTTTTTGCAAAAAATGTTAACCACTGAAATCAGCATCAGTGTGCACCAGTGGCATCGTGTCCACCCAAATGAGTGGGACAGTGCACCTTACTCTTTCAGGCTGCCTTTGCCAGGGTCTTGGGTAGTCACTGGACCAGGGTCTTCCAGTAAGTTTCCTCTGGCTTTGGAGAGAGGCCACAGCTGGTTCCTGCTGGGGGCTGATCTCTGGGCAGGGAACACAGGCAAGGAAGCAAGGCTATGACATTGGATGCTGTATGTGTGGACGTTGAATGGGTCTTGAGCGACATAGCTTGGCTGCTGGCTGACGTCCTTGTGTTGTCATTAGCTAACCCCTGGAACAAGAGCCAGCCGGGATCTCCAGGTGCAGCAGCTAGCCCAGGTGAGCTGTACCTGCCCTCGCCACCCATACGCCCTTGGCAAAAGCGTGCCTTCCCCCATCTGCTGAAAAAGGCAGTCCTGAACATGTGCCTCCCACTAGGCAATCACAGAGCCCCACGCAGCTGGTGGGGTGAGGGAGAGAGGGGACAGGTCGCAGAGCTATGTCACTGCCGGGGTCCTGGCACCTGTAGCACTTAGTGCCCTGGAGCAAATACTGAGCTACAGCTTCCCTTTTCTCTTGAGTTGTGATCCAGGTGCAAAGAGCACTGTCTAAAGTTTCCTTCTCCATCCCAGTTGTGCTTACCATCTGCATGGTCAGGGGGAAGGCATGCAGTCTGGCTAGATTTTGTCTCTGTCTTCAAGCCACTTGCTCAACTGGTCCCCATTGCTACATATTCCTGTAAAATCAGGACAGTTCTGGCTGACTATCTGAAGTGCTAGAGATTGGCCACAGATAAAGAGACAAGCTGGTATGTGTTCAGGTTGAGCTGGGAAACCTCCTAAGGGCCTCCCTGGTGCATCTTGTTCATGTATCCAAGGGTAAAGCAGCATCCAGATCTAATCCAGGAGAAAATTCTTTGTCCTGGTCAGACAGGAAAGAGTTGTGGGGATATGATTTGCTCCCCTGGGATTTCAGCTGGCAGATCTAGTCCTGCTATTGCAAGGAGCTGGAGACTGGCAGTCCCGTGGTTTCCAGCCTTTTGCATTGAAGGCTTTCCTTCAGTTGTAGGTGCTGGGAAGCATTTCTTAGGACAAAGAAGGGGCAGAGTTTGCGGTAATAAACAGAAAGGCACCTCCTTGTTCACCACAGGCAGGCCCCTGTCCTGCAAATTAATACCTGAATTATTGAGTAATCTCTGGTGATCACACAGTGCCAGACACACAGAGAAAACATCAGTGCAGAAGGATGGGGCATTTAAAGCTCCATTGGAGCTCTGGGGCCATGGGAAGCAGTAGAGCAAGGTCAAAGACTGTTTCACATGGTGCCTGTACGAGGTGCTAGAAAATAAAAATGCCTCAAGAAAAAGCCCTAGTTCTTACACTGGCTGGCTCTGACGTGCTTGATGGGTTTGGTAGTTTAAGGGGAGGAGAAAGGAAAAGAGGAGCATAGCCAACTCCCTTGGAGGAGACCAGCCCATGGCTGGAAATGAAAACAAGAAGGACTGCTGGAGAGCCAGAGCTAACCTGGCTATGCCAAGCAACACAGCGCATCCCCTCCAAAAGCATGGCTACGGCGGGACAAATAGGGTCCTGAAACTGTTTGAAGAGCTAGGAATCCACAGCACCACAGGAAAGGGAGTTAGGACCTGCAGAGAGAGGTGTGTGGGTCAAGGATGGCTGCACACAGACCTGCGGGCCCTAGGCAAGCTATGCAAGCCACGAAAACATCGACATGGCTGGATATAGCTGATATCTGATGGTGTGATATGATAATGCTTGACACTGGCTACAGTTCAGCGGGGCTGTGGCAGAGCAGCCTGCACAGAAGAAATTCAGAGTAGTGGCTAACGATACCTGGCATTACCAATGCAATCAAGGAACAGACAAAATTTAAATAATCATGCTTATTTTGAAAAAGACCCAAAGGAGGGCTTAAACTGACTCAGAAACTTTCCATGGAGCTCATCTACTGGATACCCTCCTATCACAGTTTCAAGAACACTTCTACTGGAAAGTACTGTGGAGCAACTAGTGATGTGTGAGTATAGACACAGATGACAGAGATATATGTATGTCTGTGCATACACCTGTATGTTTGCGTACGTATGGATATATACACTCTCACAGGCAATGTACATATAGTATACTTATTAGATATGTTATGTAATGTATATATTATATACGTTACAACAGAGCACTTAATGAAGGGTGGGTTTCTGCCTGCTGACGTCACCTTCAACAGAAACCTGAAGAGAAAGACCCTGCTGGTCGAGACACGGTGGATATGAAGCAGTACAAAGAGACAAGGAAACAATAAGCACACACACACACACACACAGAGCATACAAGAGTAAGAAGCAGGAAAGTGCTACACCTGAAAGAGATCCCTGAGCCCTGCAGGGGCTACAAAATACCCATATGAGGAAAATATCTGCTCCTAGTAGCTGTTGCTAATGTCCTGGAGGAACCCTGCGAGACTGAACACTGGCAGTGGGTGATACAGCATCTCTCAGGCATTGCTCTCCAGGCGGGTTGTTCTGGCTGTTTATAGTGATGCCCTACAGTAATGAACTCCACTATTGTTCTCCCACTTTGATCTGAAAGGAAGATGTGGGACTGGTACCTGACAGATATACCCTGACAGTCCAGGCAGGCTGCAGTGCGAGTTGTGCTGCACAGAAAAAGGCAGATCTGCAGATTTCTTGCAAAGTGCCCGAGACCCCAAGCAACCCCAGGACTAGCGATAGCCCAAGAGAGCTCAGTACCGCGGGGTGGGTAGCCCACTGCCCTCCTCTGCCCAGCCCTTGCAGGCCCCTTCCTCCCCCGAGGGCAGAGCAGCCTGGGGTAGGTTGAAGGTGGAGCTGCCTGGCCAAAATTAACATGCCCCTTGTTGCCTAATCTGTGAGGATACATTCCAGGGAATCCCAAGAAAGCCTCAACCTGTCATACACATGAGTGGAGGGCAGAGCAGCACCTTGCTTGCATTAAACGTACCATCACATTTTACCCTAGGCAAGGGTGTGCTTTTGTCACCGTTGTCACTGGGGTGTGATCACTTACTGGAAAGCTTTCTTATTCTGGAGAACAGAATCTAAAGGGAAACAAATGGATTGCATCCCTGGCTCCAGCACACATAACCGAGCTCCCCAAATATTGCTTTAACAGAGAGTTGGACACAGAGCAGAACAAGGAGGGTGTCTCTCTTGCACGGCACGGTGACACCAAGCACAGTTTCATGTAGTTCAGTGAAAAGGAAGAACAGCACCAAAAGCATCCTTGAAATTTGGCCAAAATCCGCTCTGGAGGGAGCTTCAGGTGCCACTTCTGCTGGGAGGTCTGGCCAGTGTGTGCAAGGTCAGATTCCTGTCAGAGGCGGCTCCGTTGGCTGCAAGGTGATCCCTACATTAAATCTGAAATGGTGGGGGGGACCTGGTGCACCTCCACAAGCACCACCAAGCCTGCGGACGCAGAGTCCCTCCTCAAGCAGAGGGAAGGCTTTCCTCAGTAAGGAGAGTGGATGGGGGTGTCCTCCTGCCACGGAGAGCTGGGGGGTCTGAAGTGAGGCACAGCATCTCCCCCTGCCTCGACGATGCCTGATGGCACCCCCCTGCTCTGGCAGTGCCCTCCTGCCCAGCTCCAAGCCTGCGTGCCAGATGCCCTGGCCCTGCAATTTAAAGTTGGCTTGATCGGCAGGGAACAATCAAAAAGTGTGTCCAGTCTTAAAGAAAAGGGAGAGCGAGTCTGGGTTGTTTGTGGAAGAGGAGGTCAGACTGGACCAGGAGGGTGGAGGAAGGATCTGGTCTGAGGTTCCTCATCTTTGTGCAACTCATGCTGGGTCAGAGCCATAAATGTCCAGGGCAGGAAAGAGGTTAAGTGAAGAAGGGTGGAAAAAGTAAAACCACAAATACCCCTCTGTGAAGGCCAGGATGGGAACATTCTGCTTAGCTGCTTAGAACAGAGGTTTATGATTTTTTTCCTATGCAGTTCAGTGGTGTTATCCACTGTAAAAAAGCATTGGCCGTGAAGATATCTGATAAGAACTGAGCTGGCATCAGTTGGGAGAACAAAATGTCAAGAATGCATCAGGCTGCACCCCCACTTTTACCAGCAGGCAGGACATTGGGCTGGGAACAGCATGTTGCTAGCCCTTATCTCTAATTGTCCTGCCTGCCTAGCTTCTTTACTGCCTCTCAATGAGTGCAAATGTGATGTTTTGAGATTTGATCTTCTCCTAAGAACCCCTTCTTCTCCCGCATCTCACCTCACGTCCTGTGTTCCCCAATGCATAGCCTTGGCTGGTGGTGGGAAGTTTAAGGAGCTGGGAATGATGTGAGTACAGAGGAGTACCTCTAATTTGGCTAGCTCTGCACTCCTAGGCCAAGGGTGACATCGTTTCCCCCATAGCACAGCAAAAAGTTGCCGTTTATAGCAAAATCTGTCAGCTTCCAAGTGCTTTGCAATGAAGGAAAGCAAAAATCCCCTTTTTCACTTTTTTGTGGTGAGAAAAGGCGTAGGAGCAGTGGGGTGCTGACCAATCTCAGCCTACACCACGGCTGTTCAGGGTGCACCAGAGATGTCCCACCAGCTGTCAGGAACGGACACAAGGAAGGGGAACAGCTTCAAGGGGATCCAGAGGGGATACATGCTGTGCACTTGCTTATGCTGCTGCTGAGAGGTTCAAGGGCTTTTCTTCACCTGCCCTTGCCGCATCCCTTTCCATCAAACGTACCCCTCTGACCATGGCCTCCCAGAAGCATGTGGTTCCCACCTTATCTCTGAAGGGCTGGAGAGTTGTGTCCCCGCCATACTCGGTGAGTGTGGAAACATCCCACTGACATGTGAAGAGCTGTTTGTCTAACAATAACACAACACAAGGCACCTGAGGACACGTGTGTCCCTCAGCAAGGTGGGACAAGCTTTGTTAGGGTTGGATCACAGATGTTAGCTGGAAATTCAGAGAGGGACTGACCTCCCTTTTCCTGCTTGAGGCTTGGTACGAGTGAAGCTGTGAAAGACAAGGCTTTTCTGTATCCCTTCTTTCCCCTAGCTTGCCTCTAGCAAGGTTCCTTTCTCAACCCTTGCTTGGGAGGCTTTGCTTGTGAGAAAATCCCTTGTGAGAACATCATATGGCCCCACAAGACACATCTTATGCTGCTCCCTGGGGCTGCTGGCAGTTCAGTTAATTTCCGTGAACACTCAGGCAAAATACCTGCCTTTCCGGGTGTTTCTGAGCAGAGGGTGCAAGCCCTGTCCCTGGGAGCTGCTGTACCCTTCCCAGGCTTCCCAGGCTGGAGGGTAGATGGATCCGGAACGATCTTTCTGCTCTCCTTTCGGGCATGGCTGGGATGCTGAGCTGCGGTGGGGGAGGGTGAGGTTCCACTGATACCCTGGGAGCAATAGCAGTGCTGTGCTCTCCCTCGATACCAGGACAAGCCTATTCAAGCCTGAAAGGTGGTCAGGTAAAAGAATATTTGTGTAGCTGTATTTATACAGCTGTGGCTGTAAGACATCTGTGGTCATGTACTCAAACAACTAGATGCTGCCTGAGTGTTCAGGTGTTAATATTCCACTGATGTGTGTGAAGACAGGGCAATCCTTAAGGATAATACGGACAGAAAAGTCCTCTTGTAGCATGGTTGTTACATACCACATGTGCGTCTTGTGAGGAGGTGGGTTCATGTGTGTTGTCTGAGGATCCCATCACCATGTGAGCGGAGAGCTTCATGTGAGGGCCTATAACTTGAGGATGAGGCACAGAGAGGAGGAAAAGATGCTTAGCACTTCTTCCAAATTTGGTACTAATTTGGGGATTTCGCGCAACTCCATTGGTAAAATGAAAGCAGCTATGTCATAAGGGCATGAAAAGGGGACCCTGCTGACACCAGTGCAACTTCCTTGATGCCAGTAATGACACACGGCGATTTAAAGATGTTGATGCGTTCAGACAGCTGGTTACAAAACCACACTGAAATCCAGAACAAAAAAGAGGAAGGCTCATAAAAACTGTAGCTATCTGACTACTTCCAGAGGAGGTGGTGAAGATCCTGCCTTGACTGCTCTGACTGTGACCAAAATAGATCTTCCCCAGCGGATCCTGAGGGTGCTCATGCCAGTATTAAGTTTTCTTTCCTGTCATCCCTTCATCTTTCCGGATGATCACACTGTTTCCACCAGCTCGCGCTGGATGCCAGCAGTGCAGCTGAGCTGTTCCTGACCCCTGGTCTGCAGTAATGAGAAGACTTTGCTCAAAGCCTGCAAGCGGTATCTGTTGCTTTGGGAGCAACATTCAATTCATCCAAGATGGTCATTTTTCATCGAGGAGCAGAAAGAAGGTCACTCAAAAATATTCTTCTCTCCAAGGAAAACCTCTCTTCATTTTTCTTTTAATCTCTCTAGGGATGAATTGCCTCCTAAAAAAACTAGGAGAGCAGACAAATAAGAGCGTGTGGGCAAGCACGTGTGAGAAAGAGGAGGCTGTCACACTGATTTGCTTTTGGAAAGTATTTTTTAAAGGGAAAAAAAAAAAAAACCAAACTAAAAAGAAACAGGAAAAAAGTGCCTGGATGATTAGCTGTAGCTGCAACTGAAAACAACAGCGGAAAATGGCCTAACCAGGGAAAAGAAAATCCAACTGCCTACTAAGCCTCTTTCCCCTCTCCTCTGCCCGTGGGCCCAGTTTAAGGCACTGGGAGAGCATGCTGGGAGACTCTTCCCAGCCATTTCAGGTTGTAGCTTGACAATGTGGTAAACCTGACCGTAGGGCTCCTGACATCAGATCAAAACACACCCCAGCCATGCCATGCACAGGTCAGATGAGTATAAACTTGTTGGTTCAAAACATTTTGTGAAGTTTTTGAGACAAGAGTTCTTGTACAGCCAGGCTTCATGCCTGTGCTGCTCCCTGGGGTGTTTTTCTGGATCAGACCTGCTGCCCGTCCTCCTGCACACGGGGTGAAGCCATCATGCCCTCCATAAGGTGCTCTGGCTCTTTTGGTAGAAATGCAGCCCTGTGACACTGCCTCGGCCAGATGAGATTTATAGGGATGGGTACTGCAGGTGGGCATGGGTTGGATGTAAACAATCGGATCCTCATCATCTAAAATATATCACCAAATATATGCGTGGATAGACAGGTAGGTGTTGTACAGATGGAGGGTTTCAGGAGGTTATTTGAAAGCCAGGTTCACCAAGTGGCACCACAGCTTATCTGGGTCAGTTTGTGTGGGCGAGGGCCCACAACCAGAAGACCCTTTGTCCGGCGCAGTTGCTGAGAGGCTGTGGGGAGTGGTGTCCTCCATAACGGTGCTTCTGTCCACTTCTTGGCTGTCTCCCCATCAGGCCCAGATCTGTTTAGCTGTGAAACCTGAGAGCAGTATCCTATGTCCGGCAGGTATGGAGACCAAGGTAAATAACCCTCAATAGAAACCACACTTGTTAGGGAGAGAATGCGTCTTAGATTTCATAATTCACCTTGGGATTCATTCACCAAAGGCTGCTGAGCCTGTTGGAGCCGATGTTTATTTTTAACCCTGATTCCCGTCAGCTGTGGGTCCCAGTTCATGCACATGACACGCTGTCAAGAATGCTTTTTTTTTTTTTTTTTTTTAACGTTTAAAAAACTACTGTGATTTTTTTCTGCTAGCTGTTCAACCTCCTCTCTCCAACAGTACTGGCAGGAGCTGCCTGTGGAGAGTTTTCCCATTCCTCACGGCTGATGGTTTTCAAACCAGCCCTCAGTTTCTGGCTTGTTTCTGCGCATCAGGAATCCAATTTGGCGAGAGCACTGGGCATGAGGGTGCTGACTGGGCAAGCCTCTCGGGGGGTGACACTAACTTTCCCAGGCATGGGGACCGGAGTCTCATGCTCCTTAGGAAGCGTAGCTTTTTTCCAGCTATAGTAGGAACGTTCTGGTGGCATTTCACTGGAGAAGTTTTTCGGTTATCTCCTTCTCCATCAGATCTCTCCTCTGGGCTGTTTGAACTGGCTGTTTGCCTGACAGCAGCACAAGCCTCCCAGAGGCAGAGGGAATTTTTTGTGTACCGTGCAGGAAATTTAGGGCCTTTTAAAGTGAAAGGAAGCAGAGAAATGCAAGATCCCATTGCTGCTGTTACCAGAGCTGGGCAAACTGGCCCTGTTTGCTTTCCAGCCTTCTGAAGAGTCAGAGGGCTTAAAGGTTCACGCAAGTGAAGATGTTACCATGTTTGGGAAGCCAGATGAAAGAAGCAGGGAGACAGAGATCATGGGAGGAAAAATGAGAGTGAGGAGAGGGAGCGCTATCCCTCCCTGTGGGAAGTAAAACTTTCCATAGGTACAGACCCTTCACCATACTCTTCATCAGCAAACCCCAGGGGTCCAGAGTCTCTTGGGGTGGCACATGGAGTAAGGGGGAGAGAGAAGGAGGAGGGCTGCAGAGGGAGGAGAGGAGAGAGGAG
>VXBO01014826.1:88662-115180 GCA_013400135.1 Rhinoptilus africanus
AGGAGAGGAGAGGAGAGGAGAGGAGAGGAGAGGAGAGGAGAGGAGAGGAGAGAGGCACAGCAATATCTGAAGCAAGTGCGGGTAGGGTCCTATAGGAGAGCGCAGAAGGGACCCCAAGTATCAGTTCTGTTTGGGAGCTGATGGCAGGAGCATGAAGCTGCAAGCAGCAGCTACGGAAGGTCCCTGGGAGGTGTGTTCAAAGCCAGGCTCCTGGGGAGCCTGTCCAAAATGCTTTACTGAGTATGTTTGTTTATATATTTCTGACTAATTGGGGTTAATCTGCTTCATGTTTTGGCTAATCGGCTTGTTCAGAGGCCTAATAGGTTGGAGGGGGCTGTTCTGCCCTCCTCCTGTCTTCAGGCCATGGAGTCAGGGGAGAGCGGCTGCTGCGGAGGGGCTCAGAGCTGCCTGCTGTCAGGTCTGCTGGAAAAGCGCTTTATTCCCTGAGGAGCGGTGCTGGGGAGCAGGTCCCTGGGAGGGACTAGTGCCTCTCTTCTCCCTAATTAATGAGTCCCGTGAAAACAAAGGATTACTGGGGAAAAAAAAAAACCACCTCAGCAAGAGCCTGGCACTAAGCGAGGTAACTGCTCTGTAGGTGTCTATGGAGGCTCCCAAATCCTGGTGGGCACCATCCCCAGCTGGCCCCATGCCCTGTCCTCACCCTCATGCCGTGGGGCCCCACCTCAAGTGAAGAAGATGCGTGGGTTGGGCACACGTCTCTGCTGTCCCTCTGTCCCTTGTGACCTCTGTCTTCTGGGAGCCCTCCTGCGCCCGCCTGTTCCGGGACTGTTGCTATTTCAGGCCCCTTTGCTGGCCGGGAGGGGCGTGAGTCATGGGCATCTCATGCAAAGTCTTCCTTGTCGCTTTAGGTTAAAGGAAATGCTGTTGTCACCAGCAGCACATCCCACCCTCTGAGGGTGGAAGGAGAGTCAGGAGGATGAGCTCAGCTGTGTGGCAAGAGCCCCTTGCACTAAGGGGAAGCTGCCGTAAATGCTGCCCCTCCTGCCAGACCCACGCCTAAAGTGCTTTTACAGGTGAGGTGCCTATGGGACATGCCAGTGGTGGCTGTTCCACCACTTTGGACCTCCCGAGCTCAAAGCTCAAGGCCTGTCAAACAGATATTCTCCTTAACGCCTTTGTGCTTGCAGGTTGAGGATGGGTCTGACCCCTTCAGCATGCCACATGACGTGGTTTCTAAACTGGTTCCTAAAAAAAACTTTATTCCTCTAGAAAACCACTGCATCACTCAGACCGTGTGGCTCTCAAAGAAGACAACATGTAGAGGGTCTCAGAAAGCTCTCAGGTGCTGGATGGGAAACAAAAGGGAGCCCAGAGCCTTATTCAGAGCCTGTAAGTCACACAAAAAGGGGCAAAACAAACCCTAGGCTGCCTTCGGGGCTGCTTGCATGTGCTCTCCCCAGCATGGTGACAAATCCGCAGACAAAACAATGCCGGCAGTGCGAAGATGCCTGGCTGACTGGTGACAGACGCTCACGGTCCGTGGCTGTTTACTCATGGCAGATGCGACCTTCCTGTTACTCAAAACCATCCTTGCGCCAGCTTGCCCCCGGCTGCCCCGCAGCCCCCTGGCTCAGCCCTGACCCCCCTCCCCACCGCGGGCTGCAGTGGGACCCAGCAGGGACCCTCCATGTCGGCGGGGATCTGTGTGCTCTTGCAAAAAGGGCTACCTTCAAGGCCTAACTCATCCAGGCTGGGCAAGGAGCCTCTTGCTGAAGCCAAGGTCAGGGGAGTGGAGCTGCTCCAGCTTTTCCCCGTTCTCTTTGTGCAAGGCGCCTGCTGCTCGCGCTGGGCTTGCCAAGCCCCGCAGGGCACCAATTAAACCTCCCTGTCTGGCACCGCTGTAGCGAATTCAGGTGGTTTCCAGTTGGGCTTTTTCACCTCCCTTCTGCCAGCAAAGGTGGAGTGTGCCACTGCTACAGATAAAGCCGGCCCCGTGCCGTGGGGCGGCCAAGCTGTCTTCCCAAAAAAAGCAGGAGGGCTGCAAGGCCTGGGCCAGGCTTTGCAGGCAATACCTCAGCCTGTGGGCATGGAGGGGGGGACACACATGCACCACCCAGCTCTGCATGCGGTGACGGAGCGCAGTGGAAGTGCCTTCCGGCAGGGAGGCCATGCGGCATCCTGTCCTCTGGCGCTTGAGTCCAGCAGCAGGGGTGGAGGCAGAGAGCGGCTTGGTTCAGCCGTGACCACGGGCCAAGCGGTGGGGACGGTGTAGCCACAGCACCGCACTGCCACCCCTGGAAGCCTACAGGGCCAAAGGGCCCCGGACACCTTTGCTGATGGGCTGCTCTTGCTCTCCACGTCTGGATTTCAAGCCAACAGCAAGCACAATGCCCAGGTGTTCTCCAGCCTGTGCCCAGTACCTCGTGGCACAGCCCGAGCTCATCGCCTTCATGAAAGTCTAGCTGATGGTCCATGCCTGCTCCTCTGGCTGGGACTGGGCTCTGGCCAGGCTTATTGCTCTGAGAGGAGGTTGTAGCAAGGTAGGGGTCTGTCTCTTTTCCCAAGTAACAGGCAATAGGACATGAGCACATGGTCTCAAGTTGCGCCAGGGGAGGTTTAGATTGGATATTAGGAAAAATTTCCTCAACAAAAAGGTTGTCGAGCATTGGAAGAGGCTGCCCAGGGAAGAGGTGGAATCGCCATCCCTGGAGGTATTTAAAAGACGTGTAGACATAGTGCTGAGGGACATGGTTTAGTAGTAACTTGGCAGTGATAAGTTAATGGTTGGACTTGGTGACCTTTTCCAACCATAACGATTCAATGCCCCATCCAGAGCAGCCTCAACATCAGTTTTGCTGTGCAGCTCATCGGCTGAGCTACGCAGCCCCCATGTAGTTGATGCTGACTCTATGAACATGAGCGGAACAGAGCAAATACGGTTACAGGGCAGTCTCAGCACTGGGAAAAACTGCTGAAATCAATTTGCGTTGAAACAGTCATTTCACTTCTGCACCACGATGGGAAGGAAGAGCTTTGCCTGGCCTTGTTCACAGTTTCATGACCTCCCATAACCAGCTCTCCAAGGCGGTACGTGGGTCACTCGTTATAAAATCCTTTAACGTTTTTAGGCCAAACCTTATACCTGCATTCAGTGAACTTTAATAATTTTAGTCTCTAATTATTACCTATTTGCTTAGCTTGTAGATATTGACAAACATCTAGGGCCAACGTAAAACATCTTCTGTTGCCTTCTCCACTACCCCTTGGTAACCTGCTCCCTTCCCTAAGCGTCAGAGCCTCATTTGCCCCAGTCCCAGCTCCCCGAGTCGCAGCTTCCCCAGTCCCTCCCTTATCCAGGCAAGGATGTTAAAGAGTCTCAGCGCAGTGAAGCTTTCCTTTAACATTAGGCAATACTTGCTCTGGGCTTGGCTGCAGAACAGTTTTCTTTTGGGAGATCGCAACTAGACTGGTGAGTGACCATACAAAATGCAAGAGACGCTCCTGGACTGGTGTGAGGTGCCCAGGTAAGACGTTACTCCAGAGCTGCAAAGGAGCCTCAGCTACGTAACAGCACGAGGACAGCCTAGCAAGGAACCGGGCCAGCTTGCGGGGCACAGGTTCAGCTCTAGCACAGGTGCTCAAAGGTGTGGGACCCTCACCCTCCCTGCAAACATTCAGATCTCAACTCTACAAGGCAACCTGACCACATTTTAACAGTGGCTGTGTTTTGAGCAAGAAGCTGGACCTTCAGGGGTCTCTCCTCACCTACATCTTTTATTCTAGCAAGAGGCTAAGGCTATTTAAAGGTGAAATGCCAGGGGGAAGAACAGGTTCCTTTAAATTTTTTTTGCCTGCATCAGACAAGCAACACTGATTTTACAATGTTGTCCCAGGAAACTCCAGGCACTAATCAAAAAGTTCAAGCAAATGCCATGCCCGGGTGGACCAAGTGTCATTTCTGCATCACAGCTCCATCATCATCTCATCCAGCAAAACCCATCCCACCTTCTTCCTTCCTCCCTTAGTACAACTCCTCATCTCCTCTTCCCAGCTAGGATCACCTCAAGTCCACTTGCATCAACACAGCTGTTCCACAAATTGTAATAATTATTATTTTTTTAATGATCTCCAGCTGGGGGTTCCACATTAGAGTGTCCAAGACATGTTAAAATGGTTGCCGCACTCAGCGTCCCCTTTTTCTCCTCCCTAGCACTCCTTTTGCTGTTTGAGTTTATATTGTTAAGTAGATACTTCAGAGGGAAGTGACCTGCCTTTTTATTTTAAAGGATGGAGGAAGGAGAGATGACAACACGTAGTTTTAACTTTCCATGCTGTGGTTTAGAGGGATCCTTTGCAGAGCTAGACATGTCTAAGAGCGGCACAGACCAACAGTTCAGGAACAGGACCAAGGCCTTGAAGCATCTCCAGGTAGGCTTTAGCACAACAGCACCAGGAATACAAAGTTAGGACTCCATGGTGACTGCCCACATGCAGAAGGCCACCTCTCCAACTGAGTTCTCAGAAGTGAGCCATACAGGCATTAAACAGTAAATCAAAACATATGGAAAGTGACTAGATATTGAGAGGAAAGCAGCATGACCATGCTGGAACAGGTGTGCGCATGCAAAGGGGACACTAGGAAACACTACCCCTTGCTTGGCAAAGCAAGCAGGAAAATCAGCGTCAGAATTTTGAGAACAAGGATGTTTGGATCCAAGTGCCATTTAGTGGAAGCCTGTTCTCATTCTGAACCCAGCAGGCCAGTCACAGCCTCTTAAATCAGGCCAGAGCAGCCAGCCAGGCATCAGCTTTTCTCTCCACTCAGTACTACCTTCGCAGAAAGTAGCCAAGACGCATAGTTAGAGGCCAGCAAGCTTCCTGAGCTTGCAAGCAGTTTGCCACATTAGGTAGTGAGCTACAGATCATGACGCACCAGCACTTTTAAGAACTGCTTATGCTGTATCTCCGGGCCAAGCAGCTCCCCTTCCCTGCTACAAAAAGGGGAAGCCAGGGGCTAACCCACCCTGTCACCACCACACCCTAAGCAAGGAGGAGAGGCTGCCCTGAACCAGGTTTTGCCTTGAGAAAAACATCCATCTAAGACCATGTGGGGGCATCCTCTTATAATCCATCTTTATTTGTAAAAATCCACATATAAAATCTTCGGTTTCCTTTTACAAAAACAAAAAGGCACATAAAACTACTCAAACTCTCATCCCCATGGACTGATGGTCGGACTTTCCCCCCCACCCCAACCTCCCCCTTGCTTTCTTCTCCAGTCCATGTTTCTTCACGTTTCCTTCAGTTTCAGCTTACTCCTGCCCAGGCACAGTTCTGCGCTTGCAAAGATGAAGTATGCACACAGGGGAGACGGTGGAGAGGTGGCATGGGTTGTGCGTGGAATGTTTTACAGGTGCTTTTTAGTAGTAGGTCTCTTTTTCCACCCAACCTAAAGGAAAAAGAGGGAGAAAGAGTTAGTGTTAAGGCAGATCAAGAATGAGGTTCACTAGAGCTCATTTTAGGCTCTGAAAACTTGCACTGTAACATCTGAGCTAGTAAGCGACCCGTCACAATGGAAAAGTCTTGCCAAATTTTTGATGTGCTGCAGCTTTCAGGCCCTGTTCCCACTTTCTACAAACACCCAAGCACTAATCCATCTTTTCCATCTACTTCATATACTGTGGGAGAATGCACGGAGAGGGACAGTGCTTACTTTGGACTAACAGCACTGTTAATGTTGAGGAAGGGAAAACACAGCAAAATACAGCCCTGCACAGTGCTCAGCACTGGGGGTCCCGAAGCACTGTCAGAGCTTCTACAGAGCTCAAGCAGCATGAAGAGGTGGGGAAGGAAACACACAGAAAAGCAACGTATTCTTACCACCAGGGTTGCGTCTGATAATGAGCTTTCTGACTTCATCATACAGGAATATGAGGAGGGAGTATGGGAAAGCGCAGAACCACCAGGTTGGCCTGTTTGGGAGAGGAGACAGTGAGAACACAGGCAGCGGCGACGCTCTTTGCCTAGCGGAGCTCTGACTTGGTGGCACAGAAGAGTGCAGGAAGGCTGTCATGTCCCAGCTTGCCAGTGGGCCAGCTCCCTCAAGGCTGCGGTTCAGCTGAGTATCCTCCAAGCCCAGAATTACCGATTTTTCTGCTGCAATATGTTAATCCACTTTTGGATATTAATTCCAACACGAGGTGTGTCATAGCACCTTTGTTCGTCTCCGTTAGAGCACCTACCCACCTATTAATCTAGCAATATTTCCTCTAAGTACACATCACCTTCGCGCCCACAGCCTTGCTCACTTGAACTGCGCTGGTTTCCTTTGTGATTTACACGTGCTAACATCTATCTGCTGCAGGCACTGGGCAGATGCTAGCCTTCTTGTTAGGAAACACTCACACTTCAGTGCCGAATTCCAGACACCACTTCTGAACAAAACGCAAGATATACTTTTTTTTTTTGCCACAAGAAGTTTGATAGCACTTAAGCCAGAGAATTGTTCGAAGCCTGAGAGTAAACCCTGCCATGAAGTGTTGCAATGCCATTGGGCAATGCTTAAGATGTTGGCACCCTCCCAACCGTTAGGAAAGTTACCATGCACCGACCAACTGGTCATCTGCATATATGTAGCATCTTCCATAGAAATAGCACAAGTAGTAATGTCTTTTGAAAGGTAAAAAAAGGCACAACATGTCTTTACTAAAGACGAGTCATCTGCTGTGTTTCAGAGCATACTGTTTCAGAGCAACTGGCTTTCTTTGGAGGCGCAGTCCCCCATCCATAAAAATACCCCAGACAAGTAAGCACAAGAGCAACTGCACTACAGTACACTGGTACAACTGAAGCCGTGTAGCTGATTTTTAATATGGCACTGAACTGTAGGCTCCCCGTTAGCATTCCCACTAACAGTAAAGCAAAGCAAACCCAGTGTGCCACACTACAACAGAGGATCACTTGCCCCATCTAGCCTGAGCTCTTTTAAGCTAAGACTAGAGGTTTCATGCTCCACAAGCCCACAACTACTTTCATTCATCTCCCCACCCAAGCACTATTGTTCTGTGGTACAGCCTGCTGCATAAAAAGCATGATGCAACTTACTTGAGAGGGTACATCCTCAGAGCAACATCCATCCCAGGGCAGTAGGAGAGGAAGGCAGCCAGAGCAGTCTCCTCAAAGAGACCAAATATCAAGATCTTGTTCCTAGCAGAAACGGGAAAGCAGTCAGGGACAGAGTACTTTCACAGATGACACCCTAAAAAACATCTAGTTGCCACATGGCAGTCAATGGAAACAGATATTCTGGTCTAGCCCAGAAGTTTCTCAGGTGGGGACTACCAGGCCATCGAAGACGATGGTAGAGTTGTCACAAGGGTCTTTTATGTCTCTAGACAAAGACAATCCAGTTCACAACTAAGTCAACCAGCAATTGCCTTCATCACAAATTCAGGAGGAGGCTGGGGCTCATACTACCAGATCTCCTGAGACATCAGCTGCTCTGCTGCTGCACAAGGCTGCGTGCTGGAATACGCCACTGCCCTTTGAGGTGGGCTAGCTCCCCCAGACAACGACAGCAGAACTCAGCATTCCACTTTGTCTCAGTCCAACAGTAGTAGGTACCACAAGAGAAAGAGCACCCAGTCCCTCTTCTATCCACTACCAAGGCACTAGAGCATTCCAAGATTTAAGCCAAGATGCCCGGACACTGCTAGGATGAAGAACTAGAATGCCATATGTTGGAGCATACGTAGAGTTTAATTCTAAATCCTCCACATTCAGCCTGACTTACTTCATTCCCTGCTGGAAGACAGAGTTTCTTCGGGTCTTACAAATGATCAAGTCTGCCCACTGCACAACCACAATGCTGACAAAGAAGGCTGTATGGCAAGTGAACTCCACTATTTTCCTCTGTTCGTAGGTCTAGGAAACAGACAAAGCAGAGAGCATTCGTTCAGACATGCTGCCTTTGCTCTATGGTGCTCACATCAATTTCAGCTGGCATGAGTATTTTGGCTGGCAGCCTCTCAAAACTTACCCACTGCTGCCCATAGCTGTCTTCCACATCGTTAACCCATCGGTCATCCCACTGAACTCTGATTCCTAGCAACCCAGAAGGCCAGAACCCATTCTCTGCCATGATTACAAAATAGGTGAAGAAACCTCCAAGGGCCTGGATCATACCTAAACAAGTAAGAAAAGATGATAAAACACGATGACACTACTGTGAAGTACAAATGTAACTGAGAGCAGTTTCAGGAGAACCCAACCACCTAAAAAAAATTACTCCTTGCAGGGATCAGTCTCCCTAGCAGCAGCTATAGAAACAGTTCACACTAACGTCAAACTCATCTGCAACCCTTTTGCTAAGCAGCTTCTGCTCCCAACTTTGTACAGAATTACTTCTGTTCTGCTCCTGTACTGTGATGGCATGGTACTCAGGGACACAAGATAAAACTCCCTTTGTATTCTCATTAAGCCTTGCCCACCCGCAACTCTTGCAAAATACAGTCAAGAAGGTTCCCAAGGTCTGCTGCAATTAAGCTTGAGCTCCTGTTCTGTGAACTGGGCACATCTCTGTAGCCGCCTTTAATCAAGGCTCCTAATACTGTGTGTTTAGGGATATGCTGGAGAGAATCCTTTCTTCTAATTAAACTAACAATGGGATCTATGTTCTTGCTGAACAAGTCTGAACCAGAGGAGAGCTGGTTGTCAGCCAGTTCCTTTACAGTGCTATGCAATTACACAAAATTACTGTGAAAGCAATTCAATGGATCAAGCTGCACAAGCCACCGCTATGTGCCATGGGGGCAGAATCATGGCAAATTCTGAACAGCCCGAGGTTCTGGTTCAGACATACCAAACCTCAACCCTACCAAAATAAGGAGAACAGTCACTGACTCAGGATGGCGTATAACCCCTGCCACCACCAAGTTCAAACCAGTACCAGAGAAAACAGACCAGCTTACCAATCTGCCCATAGGCCATGCTGATCAGCCGTTCATTCACCAGCTTGTCTGTTTTGGGATTTCTGGGCTGCCTTTTCATGATGTCACTCTCTGCTTGCTCATATGCCAGGGAGATAGCAGGGACCTTTGGAGGTGGTAGGACAACTATTAGAACTGTTTCAATTTTCCACTGTATACAGCCTTCCCTGTCCCATGTTTTCAGCCTGAGGCACAGCATTGCCCAAAAGCTCTAGCTGTAGTATTCAGGAAGAACCTTATCCCATCCCCAGTTTGTCCTTGCATGGAACTGAAGGGTCCTCAGACTCAGAGAGCCACAAGACAGGGAGTATCAAAGGGTCAATCATTTTAAATCGGAACACTATAGAGAAAACTGTATTTAAGCATTTTCCTTCCACCTGTCATCTCTCTAGGGCACCTAAACACACCCACATTTCTTCTGGAAACAAAAAAAAAAAAAAAAAAAAAAAAAAAGAGACATTCACCATGTCAGTTCCCAAGTCAATGCAGAGGATGGTGACTGTTCCCAGTGGAAGGGGTATGTTCGCAATGATGAAGATCAGGAACGGTGTGATTTCAGGAATGTTACTGGTCAAGGTGTAAGCAATAGACTTCTTCAGGTTATCAAAGATCAGACGCCCTGGGGCAAGAGAGAAAGAACAACGTAACTCTCATTTATCATCAGAAGGCAGTCAAGTAGCTCATAGGCAGCTTCAGTGGTAACACTGAAAGGCAAAACACTAGTGCAACAAATTAAGAGTTCTCTTGCATGCAAGGATGAGACTGCGTGCTCTATACACAGCATCACCTATACAAAGTCATATTTTTGGTCACAGCAATCAGGGTTGACTGCATACAGCAGCAGGATACTAAGCTCTGGTTTCTGAAGATCAAGAGCCCCTAGAGTACCCCCTGTTCTGCTTCTGTTTGAGAGCTATTGCTCCACCAGGGAGGAAACTGTGTCAGACTCAGCTGCCAAAGATGACTGTAGGGTCAGTGTTAGGCAAAAGGACAAAGTAGCTTTTGTTACTCAGCTGCTTCCTACTGCTTCCATCCCAAAGGGTCATGCTGGTCCCATGGAAAGAGAGGAGACTTTGAGGGGAGGAGGAAAGTGACGCCCTCCTTGAAAACACTTTTCAAGGAGACACACTCAAATGAAGGACAGCCCTCCAGATACCTCTATTTTACAGGGAATCAGTAAGTAACACTGCTGAAGCATGCCACTTTGCCACCACTGTGCACAAGTTATAAACTCACCTTCTTCAACCCCAGTGACAATGGAGGCAAAGTTATCATCCAGCAGAATCATGTCAGCTGCCTGCTTGGAGACGTCTGAGCCAGCAATACCCATAGCAACACCAATGTCAGCCTTCTTCAGGGCTGGGGAATCATTCACACCGTCACCTGTGACTGCTACAATGGCACCCTAGTCACAAAGAGAGTGACAGAAAGACTGAAGTCATCTTATAAGATGTTTTGGGCAGAAAAGCTTCCTCCTGTCTTTCAGGACATGAAGCATAAGAAGCTATTTCACTGTGCTGCAAAGAGACCTCAGTTTCTTCTTGTCCTCCCCTCACCCCTTTCCCCATTCTGATCAGGCTTATAAGAGAACCATGCTGCTCTCTCCAAAATAGATGTTGGACAACACATAAGCATGTTGAATCCTCCTCTCACAAGCATCTCCAGAGCATTTAGAAATTAAGCATGTCAAAAAACATCCTAGGATCGGAAGAAAGCCTCAGCACAAACCGAAGATGTTTTCCTGCAAGACCTTTATAGTTATGTATTGTAGAGCAGTCTGACATCAGCAGCTGAAGGCTGCTGACAGACAGATCTAGTCTGTCCTTTTACCTGAGGGCACTGAGAAGACCAAGCCCTACCGCTTCACAAAGCGGCACTGATTGGCAGCTTTATATAGGTCTGGGGACTTCTACAATATGTAATCCTTTGACTCCACCTCTTTACCTGTCGCTGACAGCCTTCCACAATTATAAGCTTCTGCTGAGGAGATGTCCTGGCAAAGACAATTTCTGTATGATGGATTAGGATGTCATCCAGCTGCTCACTAGTCATGTCCTTCAAATCTGAGCCATGAACAACACAAGCTTTGGCATCCCTGCAATCAAGAGACATTACAACGGTTTACTTCACAAGTTAAACTAAGCTTCTCATTAGTTGTATTTGCCCCACAAAGCCACGACTCTTCAGCGCTCTAGGCAAAGACCAACTCCTACTGTGACTAAATACTAATCGAGGCTGCCTCTGCACAGTAGCTTGATGCTCCAAGTTTAAAGGTAGATGGGAAACACACAGAAAAAGACAACAAGACAGCACTATGCAACAGAAAGAACCCCATGAGCGAACTAATTCTTTCTACGGCTTTTTAAAATACATCAAGGCAAAACCTAGTTGTTTCCACAGCTCCTGGCCTCTCTGCAAGAAAGGAAGCCCTGGCTCAGGCAAGTTATCTTCCAACATCGCAGGAGATGCTGTGGTCTTACACAGGCAATCTTTTTTGCAACAGACTGATGACCTACACGTGGCTCTTCAGAGAGAGCTCACGCTATGTCAGTTCAGATTTTTACACTCTTCAGTAACAAAAGCATGCAATGTTATATTTAGACCGGTTTGGTACCCTGCATGCTACAGGAAAATACCACCTCTCTAACCCAGCATACCATCCCTTATAGGTCTAGGACACTATCCACGCAGCTCATGACATCACCCCGTTTAGACAGGGAAATTCCTTCCCCACCCTTACAGCCAGCCGCTGACCAGCTCAGTCCACAGCCCAGTGATCCCCAGCCTGCATTGCTAGGCTGTGAAGTTACCCTCAAAAAAAATATTAAAAAAAAAAGAAAGAAGAGAGAATAATTCAGACACAATACTTGTCTTCCCCCATACAATTCATTCCACAGGGTGTCTCTATTCACAGTTCATAAGCTACATGGCTACCCTCCAGCCCAAACACAGGCTGGGTCAAGCTAAGCAATGCAGACAGCCCGGCCATTCTGCAAACAGCCCATATATGCCAAAGCACATTTTCTGAGGATGTCTCAGTTCTGCACTAGGCTATAAAGGCAAACATTAACCCCTAAGGGGAAGGAAATCCATTTTCACATTTATTCTGCATCTAGCCACTGACCAATGTAAATTGCTTCACCCAGCCCAAGTCCTGCTCACTTTGCCCATCTGCAATCAGACCTAGAATAGAGTTTGAGAGCAAGAGGGGCAGAACCGGGCTTTGAGTGATCAAGTTCATAATGGCATTTAAGCTCTTTTCTGTAAACAATATAAAAATGTTAAACAAAGTTTACTTTTTGTAGCCCATTCTGTCTGGACTGTGACTAACAAACTCGGCATTTTCTTTTTACTAGAATTTTCCCACGAACCTGTAAGTTATCTCACTGAATAAGCTTGACTAAGTATATGTTTGGGGACAAAACTAGACCTAGCCTCTATTTAAAGAGCTGGAAATGCAGGAGTACATGGTTTCAGTCTCTGCAGCAGCATTGCTCAAAACAGCCCCCAGATAACCACCTCCCTCACCCACGTCACTTTAGATACTTTTACCTGTCCCCTGCAGTGGCCAGTACATGATGCTTGTGCAGTGACATGAAACAGCTGGGGTAAATGCTCAGCTCAGGGGGAAAAGTTGCCCCCCCCAAAAAAGACTCCACCCAGCCGTTTCTTTCTGCCACTCTGGGGACAGACCATCAGGACACACAGCTATGGGGCAGAGAAGGGACAGAAGAAACTGCCCAAGTTTTCTGCATAGGGCTTACTCCTAACTACTTCCCATGCACATTCAAGAAAGCCTTGTGCATTCCTCACATAACTCATGAAACACACTGAGGAGCCACAACACGCTGAGCTAAGCGGATGCCAAGTTTTTCATGTCTAGAGAGAGATGCTGAAAGATTATCAAAGGCAAGGAGAGAGACAAATGCTTAATTCTTTGAACAGTTTCAGCCTTCCCCACCAGTCAGTACCTAGGGTTGACCTGGCTGACGGGAATGTTGAGTCGAGCAGCAATATCTTCTACTGTTTCATTGCCCTCAGAGATGATGCCGACACCCTTGGCAATGGCTTTGGCTGTGATTGGATGGTCTCCAGTAACCATGATAACCTGAAATGCAAGCAAACTACCATGAAAGCCTTGCCTATACTGCAGAGCAACACTACCCAAGAGGCAGGGTCCCTTGAGACTGAAAAGGCCACGTGGCTTTTGTTCTAATAGTGAGCCCTGGCACAGAGCAAGTCTGAGGTACAGGCAGTAGTAACCTGTTACTAGTATGCAAGGGATTGAGGTGGATGGAAGACGAAGAAAACTGTTAATGCTGAGTCAACAAATCCAGTTCCGTTTCCAACCTGTGCCTCGCTCTTTCACCTCAGTCAGTACTGTGGGACATGCAGAACACACCTGAGCCACATCACATGCTCAGGCACACCACAGCATCAGTGCCTGCCAGTGCCCTAGCAGTTTGGAGTCTAACTTATTTTTCAGTCCATTACCATAGAAACATCTGTATTTAACTCAGAAATGAAGCCTGAAGTGGTACTAGTTAAACCCTGATCAATACTTCACTCGCATCACAGCAACCACACAGAGTGAGGGAAGCCCTTTATAGCCACAGGAACAGAGCAAGGTAATTTTGAACGCAGGAATAAATTACCTTGATGCCAGCGCTTCTGCATTTGCCAACAGCATCTGGCACAGCAGCACGAGGAGGGTCAATCATAGACATCAGCCCTACAAAGCAGAGCTTGTCTACAGGGAAGTTCACCTCATCTGTATCAAACTGGAAGCCTTCAGGGAACTGATCATCAGGCAGAGCCAAGTGACAGAATCCTGTAACAGATCAAACCCATGTTTACTCTGTTCCAACACATCAGGAGGCAGAGAGCGCACAAATGCTTATTGCTTCTGCAAACAGTCACACAAGAATAACAGGGCAGCGTCAGAGGCTTAGCCAGGGTTATTGAGACAGGAGTCGCACTCAGATTCTGATACCCAGCAGCTGTTGCTAGGTGCTCAGACACAGCTTGGTTCACAGGCAGCGGAGCAAATCTAATACCATGTGGTCCCACGGAAACTAAAGGTCCCAAATGCTTTGCTTCACTTTGATCTAGGCAACCCAGCTGCTGGGCAAGGACCCTGCAGGTTGCTTTTTAGATTAAAGGCTAAAGGCAGGACTGTTCCTACATGAATTGCTGAAGTGACCTTGACTCAACACTATGGTTACACTGCAGGAACAGACTCCAACCCTACACTTAATCTGTGGGAACTCTGCACAGGAGCATGAGGGACAAATCTTTCCCAATTTATTAAGGCTGCTTTTCCTTACCTAACACTCTCTCCCCAAGGCCTCCCAACTCAAGGTAAGCATTCTGAAAAGCATCTTTCATTTCCTCATCCAGTGGTTGCTCTTTGCCATGAATAAGAATGGTGCTGCAGCGATCCAAGATCCTCTCTGGAGCTCCCTTCATCACCAGCAAGTAACGGGATTCTGATGTATTTGCGTTTTTGTGGATAGACAGCTAGGGTGGAAGAAACAAAACCGTTTTATAGACATGTACTGTGAGGGTCATGAGTAATCACCATCGCTCGGTGTTTTGTGACTACAGTAGCTCAGGACGTTTGTGATATTTGGCTCTATTTTTCATTTACCTGCACTTTAAAGAGGTTCACAAACTAAGGAATTACTACATATTCCTTACCATTAACATAACCTTTTTTGCATCCAAGTTCTACCTGCTGAGGTCATTTCCCAGCAGTTCATTTCTATTCCCCGATATGAGTTCTTCCATTCTCTGTGCACCGCTGCTGCACAGGCAGGAAGCATGTCTGGTCTTTTCTCAGCAACCGACACCTTAGTGTCAAGGCAACTCCAGAAGCTCCTGCATAGTTTAAGTAAGTATGGTCTATTAAATTTATAGTCTAGAGCAGTCTACAAGAAAGTAATGTCTAGACAAGATTTTGGTACCAAAACAAGTTTTGAGTTATACTGCATGCAAATTTACATAAGTGCTTCACACAGCAACTCTCCCTCAAGCCAGCACATGCTTACCTGATACTTGTTAGTAGAGTTGAATGGTATTTCCACCACTTTGGGATACCTATCTCTCATCTCCTTGACAGAACCACAGCACAATTCAATGCATTTCAGAAGTGCAGACTCAGAGGCGTCTCCTGCCACTGCTCTCTGGGGAAAGAGACAACTATCAAAGCATACATCCCAGTAGACTCACCACAGAATACCAGACATTCAAAAAAAGAAGTGTATTCATCTCCACCCAGTTTCCCAGCTTCTACATAACGTGATATAAGAGCAAAGAATAAATAATTCTATTATCTAGTACTGACAAATACTGCATTTCAGAATGTCAGGCCTCCTAGCCCGAGAGAGCAGCAGTCTTCTGGTGCCAAAGTCAAGAAGCCTTTTAAAGGGCAGAGAAAGTCAGATAACCAAGTGCCATCAGAGAAAGAGAAGCCGGAGAGTAAACTTTGAGAACTGCTGTAATTTGCTTGCCATCAAGAATAGCAAATGTGAGATGAAGACTAATGACATGCACACAGAAATACTTGTATGTGCTCTCCCACCCCAATAGAAGATTGCTTATAGAAGAGGCTTATCAAGCCTCTGGCAAAGAAGATTTAATCTGCCTGTGCCTCTTCCCCTGTAAGGTTAGCACTGGTAAATTGTAGATGGGGCTTCTCAGCCCTGGAGATCTGTGTGTGCTCAATGTCCTGCTTTAGTTTCCTCTGCTGCAATTTTAACCAAATATTTCTTGCCTTTCTGGTCTCTTTGTCCCTGAGAATTTTTTTTTTCATTTTTATACTGCTTTTTGGTATCTAAAGACTTTTTAAAACTCATCGCTCCCAAGTCATCCTTAAATGGGAAGAACTTCAGCTCTTTATCTTAGTTCTGAAAAACACGACCTGAAGCTATAGCCAGAGGAGTGCTAGGGGAAAAAATAGTTTGTTCTATCATCTCTATTACTACAGCATCAGAACACCCCTGGGAAGAAGTTTACTAAGCAACATGATTAATATTTGACAGATTATAAGCACTGTACAGTTAGTTTCAGTCCTGGCTGGGTCACAGTTCAGAAGCAGGAATCTGAATTCATGTTATACCAGCATTTGCACCAGCACTAAATCAGCAAAAGCTTAAAAAGCCAAGACTGGCCAGTGAGAACAGACGGGCTAAAGACAAACAGTCTCCCACAACTGCTGCTCCCCCAGCTCTAGTGTCTACTTCTCACAGCTCCCAGAACTGGGTGTTTGTAGCTTTTAAGTGTACAAATGCCAGAGATAGTGATTCTCGGAACCGCCAGACATTGGGAAATGCCTACGAAAGCTTTCTGATCTTTCTTAGCCCTTTCTGAAGTATCTGACCTCCTAAACAGACTGTAGATGCTATTGGATGGCGAGGAATCCGCTGTGGGAAATGTGCCTTCCTAGTCCCATCTCCTCTGCCCATAGCACATCTATAAGAGTGCTAGACTAGTGTAGAGACGATTAGGAGTGGCAGATACCTCTACTTTGCAGTTACAGGATGTAACCTCACTACCATTATGGAAGGGCAGTGAAGAGGAACAGGACAAACATTTCTTTTAGGAACTCACCTTAAGAATTGGTACATTTTCCTGGTTGGCCTGAAACACAGCACGGTTGCAGAGACCTGCAACTCTGGACAAAGCACTCCAAGTAGCTGAGCTCTTGTCGAAAGAAGCACCTGAAAGCAGAGGAAGAATGTCAGAAAATCTCCCCACCCCACCCCTCACCCCACCCCCCCCCAAAAAATCACGTAAGCCCAGCAAAGGTTTAACAGCAAGAAGCCTTTACCTCAGAAATAGGAAAAACTTGAGCCTGCTAGCATACTATATCTCTTTTACTCCCCCTCCCTTCCCAGATACTTGATAAGCAACTGATTATTTTAAGACCTGAGGGTGAAATAGCAACACTGCAAGAAAACACCTCTGCTTTCAGGATTCCAGTAACAGCTGCAACCAGCAGCAGCAGAGGCAAGGCTGACAAAGCCAAGGAATTCCAGACAGATAACATTCCTTCAGAGGGGCTTGAGTAAGGGATGCTGGGTTCCCTTTCCAGGTTGACTCACTTTATCCATCACCCAGGAAATGGATGAAATAGCTCCCAAAGGAACAATATTAAAAAAAAAAAAAAAGACACCGCTTCTCCCATGCTGGCTCTTAAGCTGGCTTCAGCGGAGACAAATTGAACAGTTAACCGATAAGCTAATGTATTTTCCATGAAGAAAAATCTTCTAGGTTTACTTCTACTGCAGCCAAGTCAACCATTCCCAGGCCAAACCCAAGTGGTTCCAAGTAACACTTTATTTATAGCTTGTTACTTTGCACTAGTGTTAGAGACCAAGAACAGTAAAGCAGCTTCTTTTAAGTGGTTCAGTCAAGCACAAACTTTTGGAGTGGCTGGGAATGGGGAGCAGGGTGCAGCAGCACCACTGAGAAAAAGTTTATACTAGTAACGTGTTGCAAGAACAACATTTCACAAGGTAGAGGACAGCTCAGAAACTCCTGAATTTGGTAGTACTGAACAGTTCTGGAGAGATAAGTACCTCTCTCAGTTGCACAGCACTCCCGAGATTTCAGATTCTTATCAATATCTAGAAAAAACTTCCTGCTGAAGTGTCTTACAGTCACTTCATTCATTGCTACCACTCTGCAAACACTCTGGGAAAACCCCTGTTCAAGAGCAGCCATCTAGTTCAACACGGGAAATTTCCGTCTGTGTTCAGTCACAAGGAATTTATTATCAGGGTCAACATCTCTGCTGTCCACACTTACAGCAGACTTAACATGGGCCAGTTTCATCAGATACATTTTGGCAAAAATAATCAGGTACTCTGAAGTACAGAACAGCAAATATTTCTACATACAGGACAGATATAAGGGGCTGAAAATTAAAGAGGCTCAAATTCTGATGGAGTCACCTTGGACAAAAGCAGACTACATGGAGTTTACGGATTAAACAGAACTGTGGTACAGTGGAAAGCTTTCAATGAGTCACCCCAACTCTTTTAATGCTCATTGGAGATCATATGTTACGTGTCCTTGAACTGTGAACTTCACTTGGACTGGAGAGCTAGAAACATGGGTTTTTAGAAGTACAGGAAGCCTCAGAAAAAGCCATTTTTTAATGAGATGCCTGAAGCATGAGGATATGGTCTTACCACTCTGGTTCTCTGTAGTATCAGCCTCATGAATCTGATTGTCAAACCACATGTGCGCAACTGTCATGCGATTCTGTGTCAGAGTGCCTGTTTTGTCAGAACAGATAGTGGATGTGGAGCCCAGGGTTTCCACAGCTTCCAGGTTCTTCACCAAGCAGTTCTTACGAGCCATACGTTTGGCTGTTA
Source organism: Rhinoptilus africanus (assembly GCA_013400135.1). Lineage (NCBI taxonomy): Eukaryota > Metazoa > Chordata > Aves > Charadriiformes > Glareolidae > Rhinoptilus > Rhinoptilus africanus. The sequence continues at coordinate 106,994 of VXBO01014826.1, forward strand.
GTGTCAAACATACCTGGAGACACGGAAGATGATGACAGGTTAGATGGACTTGTGCACTAATACACTGCTACCCAACTCACTGTGGGTAGGTAGGACTCACAAGGCTTCAGTCTCCTGATTCTCAGTGCATTAGGAAGGAATAACACGCCCCAGATTAAGTCGCAGCTTGCTAATCACAGGAACTCTCAAAATAGATAGAGGCAGGCCACGTACGAGAAGGCCCCAAATAGTTCTGGTGACAGGGCTGCAACTTACTGGTGTAGGAAGCGACAAGTCCCAGCTACCCTTTCTTGCCAGAGGCTCTTATCTGGTTCCAGCTCCCAACTGTTCATTACCTGGCTCAGCTGCTGCTCTGCTTCTTAAGGCTGCAGGGACACCTCCAGCCCCGTCCACCACCACCACCTTCTACACAGCTGTGCACACCTAGATACTCCCACTGTCTCCTTGGGAAACCAAACTCACAAGAATCTCTGCTGGGTGCCAGATCAAAAGCTGAGAGTGAAGCTTGCTGGATGCTGTGCCAGCCTTGCAGGGCTGGAAGGGCTGGTGTGCATGGGGGTGTAGAAACTCCGAACAGTTTTAACAGGAAGGCCCCTTCTTGCCACAGAAAAAGGCAAGACAAATCCAGAACTCCTGATCTTGCTCACTTCCATTCTACAGTGCCAAGTGTCTGAGCAGGTCTAGCTTAGGAACCCATCTTCATTAGAAAAACACCTGCATAACTTGACATTGATTTGTCTGACTATGCTGAATTTATAAAAATCTATCCCTACACACTCACCACACAAAGTACCTTCCATTACTTTAACGTTAACCTCTGCACCCTGAGCATGAAGCACTCCACTGCCTTAAGAACCATATGTAACTCATTCAGTCTTTTTTTCCAACTTCACTCACCGTGACTGTTGCAAGCAGCCCCTCTGGGACATTGGCAACAATGATCCCGATGAGGAAGATTACAGCCTCCAGCCACGTGTACTCAAGAATGAGTGAAAGGATGAAGAAGCTGACACCCAGGAAAACAGCCACTCCAGTGATGAGGTGGATAAAGTGCTCGATCTCCATGGCAATTGGAGTTTTCCCACCTTCCAGTCCAGAAGCCAGACTGGCAATACGGCCCATCACAGTGCGATCCCCAGTGCTAATGACAATGCCACGGGCAGTGCCTGGAAGAGAGGCAGGTTTTAGAGAACAAAAACCCTTCCCCAAACACACTAAACTGAATTTGTTCAGCTTGTCTTAGAGTTTAGCACGCTCTGCCCAAGGTAAGGCAGGTAGGCATTACAATGGCAAGGTCTCCTGTTGCAACATTTTTTACTCTCTAGTAGCATAAGAAATAAACAGAGATATGTGCTGCACAGGATTCCTGTGTGACTGGCCAAGCTGTATGCCCTCTCTCCCTTCTACCCCAGAGAATCAAGTGCCAATTGCATAGGGAATCAGAGGAAGCCATCTTCAAGACACAGACAGTGTCCTCTTCCCTCCTTTAAGGGGAGGTCCATTTGTCTCCCCAGGGCTCTTGAGAAAGACCAAGAATATCCCTCAGTACTGCAGGGTTAGGGTTTTTTTGGGGAAAAAAGACCACGGGGCTGTTTGCTGCTCACAATCGATCAGCAGAGGACACAACAGTAGTCAGGCAAAATTCTCCACCATCACTGAACAGTTACAAACCCTGTGGATATGGAAAAGATGCTCTGGGCTTCAGCACAAAGAGTACCTGCCACCATACTCTGAGCTGCAACAGGAAGTTCTGTCAGAGGTATTTGAAATTCCTGCTTTTTGAAGCAGCTGTATTAAATACTTCTTACAGCTCTGCTTAATCATCTCAGTTCACATTACGTTACCTGCACTTTAACACTGCTGTACACAGAGTGTACCCTCAGGAGGTTGGTGATGATACAAAACTGGGAGGAGTGGTGACACACCATAAGGTTGTGTTGCCATTCAGCAAGACCTGGACAGGCTGGAGAGTTGGTCAGAGAGGAACATAATGAAGTTCAACAAGGGCAAGCGTAGGGTGCTGCACCTGGGGAGGAATAACCCCCTGCACCAGTACAGGTTGGGGGCTGACCTGCTGGAGAGCAGCTCTGTGCAAAGGGACCTGGGAGTCCCGGTGGGCACCAAGTTGACCGTGAGTCAGCAACGTGCCCTTGTGGCCAAGGTGGCCAGTGGTCTCCTGGGGGGCATCAAGAAGAGTGTGGCCAGCAGGTNTGATCTCCTGAGGTCCCTTCCAACCCTATGATTCTATGAGGGACATTATCCTCTCCCTCTAACTCTGCCCTAGTGAGGCCACATCTGGACTACTGTGTTCAGTTCTGGGCTCCCCAGTTCAAGACAGACAAGGAACTACTAGAGAGAGTCCAGCAGAGGGCTACAAAGATGATTAGGGGACTGGAACACCTCTCTTATGAGGAAAGGCTGAGAGACCCGGGTCTGTTTAGCCTGGAGAAGAGAAGAAAGCTCATAAATATCTAAAGGGTGGGTGTCAAGAGTATGGGGCCAGACTCTTGTCAGTGGTGCCCAGTGACAGGACAAGGGGCAATGGGCACAAACTGGAACACAGGAAATACTACCTCAACACGAAGAAAAAGATCTTTACTTTGAGGGTTCCACAGCACTGGAACAGGCTGCCCACAGAGATTGTGGAGTCTCCTTCTCTGGAGATATTCAAAACCTGCCTGGACGTGATCCTGCCCACAATTAGTGCTGTGGAGTCTTCTTTGCCCATCATACAGTACTGCAGCTGGAATGAGCAAAGCCTTTGCTGGGAAATTCCAGCCTGCTCTTGCATGGTAGGAGTAGGTTACCAGCTAATACAATGAACTCACACAGCACTTGCGTTGCTTACCTATGCAGTTCAATCCCTAGCATTGTTAATACTTTCAGGAAGTAGGGGAGTCACATACCTTCCACACAGTTGGTGGAAAAGAAGGCAATGTTCCTGGTCTCCAGCGGGTTCTCATTGGAGAAGTCTGGAGACCTGGTCTGAGGCTCTGATTCACCAGTAAGTGAGGAGTTATCCACCTACATGGAAGGGAGTACTTTGTCATACACAAGGAGGCAGATGCCTTCAGCAAGGACAGCAGATAAAATACTAGGCAACCCCCGCACACCCTCCTCCTCCACTCCACCACCCATTCAACAGAAGACATTCTTTGAAACCAGACTAATTCATTATCCTTCATAATGAAGTTTTCAGACAGCCCACCACTCCTATACCTTGCAACCATGTGCAGATATGATCCGAAGGTCGGCTGGAATTCTGTCTCCTCCTTTCACCTCCACTAGATCTCCAACTACAACTCCTTCAGCATTTATGCTCATCTTCTCACCATTTCTGACTACAAGAGCTTGCTGAAAAACAGAAAAGAAAGCCTGTGTCAAAAGTAACTCTTAAGAATGGGTTTAAGAGATCCAAATATCTTAAAATAGTTGTGCTATGGTTCTACTACATCTCTACTTGTACCAAGATGTTTATCTCCAATACATATGTTATTTAAGAAAAAACAGTAATTGTTTTCTTGATATTAAAGTTCCTTGTTGCCAAGGTGACAGTAAGATGATACAGACCCTGACCATGAAGGAATATGAGCTTTAGTGCTTATCACACCAGTTACTGAACTCCCTAAATCATCCAGAAAGTGTCCTATGAGCATTGGTAAATTTGTGGAACTCACAAGGTGACAGGAACTGCCCTGGACTATTAGCATAGTTGGAGAATAAAGGAGTCTCATAGATCCCTCAACATTAAGAGCTAGTAACCCATGCTAACAGCTGTGGCACAAGAGACATCTTGTCTACTAAACACCAATACATACCATTCACAGCCAGGCCTTTTACAATTGACGCCCATGTTTAAAACAGTTAATAACCTTGAGCATGCTACAGCTTGGCAGATCTCAAGGAAATGAGGTATCCCCTACCTGAGGCACCATGTTCTTGAAGGACTCCATGATCTTGGAACTTTTTGCTTCTTGGTAATAAGAGAAACAGCCAGTAATGATAACCACAGCTGCCAACACAACACCCAGGTACAACTACAAGGAGCAGAGAAAGTGAGTCAGAGGATGATCTGCTTGAAAGGTTTCCAGTTTGTCCAGATAAATTGCTTGAAATCTAAGTGCCCCATTAACAAAGCATGGAGGGACTTGCAGACTCTGTACATTTTGTACACAAAGGCCGTCCACAAGCCAGTGTTGTTAACACAACGTGAAGGAAGGAAGTCGGCTGTTCATTTCATTATGTGGAAGCACTCCAAGATGTGTTAAGCTCAACCACTGAATTTCCCGTGCTTATGGGAAAAGCTTTAGAGCTGAATGCTTAGAGGAAGTTAATTTGCTTTGAGCCAAACAGGCTGCTCAGCCTGACTCTGAGGTAAAACAGACATTTTTACTTACATTATCATTGTTGGGCTCCTCCTCCATGACACTTTGTATGCCGTAAGCCAGAAAACATAGAATAGCACCGATCCACAACAGGAGCGAGAATCCTCCAAAGAGCTGCCGACAGAACTTGACCCATTCAGGAGTGGTGGGTGGGGGTGTGAGGGAATTTGGGCCATCACGAGCCAAAATCTCAGCTGCACGTGCCGAAGTCAAACCCTAGAAGAGAGGTTCCTTTTATAGACACTGTGGCATGACTGACTGGGCTCTGAATTTGCTCATCTTCTGCTTGAAAAGGCAGTCAGAGTCCCGCCACAGCAATAAGGAGATGCCAACAGGTATTGGAGATCTCCACAACTGCCAGGGCTCTGCAATACAAGTGCAGGATGTGACAACTAAATGCCAAAAGAGGAGATAGAGGATGTTGGATGCTACTTGAGGAGCCTGCAGGCCACAGGGCTACAAACACTGAAGAAGGGCACAACAAGAAGGCTACAGCAGACTTTGAGCTCCAGGGAACAGCCCAGCGCAATCCATCAGTGCAATCTATCAAAGTATGGAACAAGTGAAAGTTCGGGACCATAAAGATGACGACACTTTGGATTGGCCTTCCAGGAAGTTCAGCTTTCAGAAGCCAAGGTCTTTGACAGAAATATGCAAACCTCTGTGGTGTTATAGAGTAAGAGCTGACTTGTTGCTATATGCAATCATGCAAAAAAAATATGCATTGAGCAAAACAATCAAGAGCAAAGGTGCAAAACTACTGCAGTGCCTCTGCACTGAACTTTGAGGCTAGCTAGGACATTTGCACAGCTCTTACTATAAAAGGGTAAAATTTTAACTGCTACCAGCCATCATTAAATCTCTAGGCATGTGCTATCTCACTAGACTACATCTGCAATATAACAAATATTTGCCTTTATTAAAAGCTCCTCGGGGGAAAAAAAAAAAATAAATCCAAGAATCAACTTGACCTTGGAACAATTCAGAGGCAGATAACAGTGACTTTGTTAGAAACTAAGTCACTAAAGTATTGCATCCAGCCCGTACAGTGGGAGGACGAAGAGAAGTATTTGTGCGCTCAACAATTCTCCCAAAGCCTGGGAAACTTAACTGGAGGAGAGATTACACAAAAAAAGAAAAAAAAAAAAGAGACCACCCAGATCTCCCTTTGTGAAGTGCTATGAGCCAAGACTGTTCCTTTTTAGATTATGGCAAGGAGGAAGGGAAAAGAAAGTCTACCTACTCGACTCAAGTCTGTTCCGTATTTGCGATGAAGTTCATCAAGGCTCAGCTTATGGTCATCCTGAAAAACAAGAAATTGTCGGGGGGAAGAAAGAGACCAGTCCCTGCAGGCAGATCAGCAGGAGCTCAGCAGTTCCACCCCCCACCCCAGGTCTCCTATCTGTAACAGTATGGTTAGATAGCAAGACTCTAGCTCATGTTCTTTGTGAAGAGAATCTCAACCTCATTACGCAACTCAAAGCGGTCTCATCTTTAGCATTCTTGTGACTATCTGGGTACGACAGGACAGCTTAAACTCTGACTATATCTCAGTGCAGACTTTACTCTCCCAGCAGATTCTGTGAAGCCTTGGTGGGCCTTCTGAGGGGAAGAATGGGAGGGGGTGGTGGTGAGGGAGGAGGGGAGAGGAGTTGGGTAAGGAACATAGGAATGTACAGATGATTAATCCTGTAATTTCACACATTTTTTAAGTAATGCTGCCATCTTAAGCAGTGTTTCTTCCCCCAAAGCAGAGAGGGAGCAGATACTTTAAGTTAGCATTGCTACTGAACACAAAATCTCATCTTGGAGCAAGCTTTAGCATCCTCTCTCCCTAACAGAGAGGGACAAAACCACGAGAGCACAGAAACAAAACCTGTATCAACACCAAGGACATCAGATCTAAGCTGGGTGGTGTGCACAGACAGATGTATAGCATCATCCCGCATTCACAGATGGGGCTGAGAGACACTCTCCACAGCCTCAAACATGATTAGAAGGAATAATAATACTGAGGTCAGTCTGAGAAGAGGCTAGCAGTAAAAGGTCTGTACAGACTCAACTGGAATGAAAACAGCAGTCTCACTCACATGACAGCACAATAAAGCCTGCAATGCTGCTATCCAGACAGCGCTTGCCTGGGTGAGGAAATACAGCTACACTGTGCTACGGGTAATGCAGGCAAGCAGAGACTTGGGTTCTGCATCAAGGGCCTTTTGAGAAGTGATGTTTTCAGGGCTGCTGCGTGATCATCTTGATGTTGAAACACTTGCAGTGTATCTGGCTTGGAAACAGAGGGGACCAGAAGGGAGATCAGTGCCTTCGGTCACACCATGTTGTCAGCACACCAGCTCTTTTTGTCATACGAAGCACAGGGCTTTGGGGGCAGTCAATATTCTTAAAGCTGCTCTTTCCATCCCTACACTCTTACCATTGAGACTTCCTTCTTAAGTTCATCCATGTCCCTCTCCTTCTTCCCCTTTTTCTTCTTTGCGCCATGCTCTGATGTAGCAGTGGGCTCATACTTGTCTCTTCCAGCCTGCAAGAGAAGACACAGTACTGTAAGAAATACCTTACAGTCAACTTCTACAGCAGTAGACATGAACTACACACGAGACTGCCAAGCAGACAAAACGATTATGGTTTATTAAAGTTATACCACTTCAATAAATTTAAAAAAATATATTAATGAGCTAGTGAGCAGACAAGTCTGCTCAGCAGCATCCCTGATACTCAGATTAGAGCCAGACATTGTTCAAGTCTAGCTAGGAAGAAAGCAAGCTACATGCTACTCAGTCAGTCTTGATGCGCGAGCCCTAGCTGAAGCTGAAAAGTGACGAAGAGCAGAAGAAACTAATTCCTGAGTGCATACGTATGCTCCCTTCAAGGCACTAACTCCTCCTCCCTCTCAGTCTTCCACATCCTCTGGCAAGGAGCAGCCTATCAACTGAAGATAAATAAGAAGTGGTATCTCTAACTGGTTGAATCTGGGGGATAAGCTCCAACACTTTCATTCTCACTTTGGCACTCTAGCTGGCTAGTTACGCAACGGAAATCTGCTTTCAATTTATGGCAGTTTGACCAGCAAGAATGGTATACAAAGCAGTAATACACTTTTGCAGATTTGATCTGTGCTCAGTCCCGCTTACACTTCACAGAGCAGATGATTTGCTTAAAGCCTCTTTATTCAGATGGATTTTCATTCACTTTCATTACAGTTAATACTACGTGAAATCATGCCGAGATTTAGATCTTGTCATGATGGGGTAAACAAGCATCTAAGGACAAAGAAATCATGACATACTACATATAAACATCACTTGAAAGACAGAAAAAAGTGCAGAAGAGTTATGGGCAGAAATAATCACGTACCGCAAGAAGTTTGGACACCCTGTACAGTACCAAAACCAGGCACCAGTACAGTTCTTCCATACATTTCCAGACTCTCACAAGCCTCCAATAGCAGCTTTTCCCTCCCTTCCCTTCTGTGTGGGACCTATTACATCCCTGCCAAGTTTTATGCAATGAGATTTCCACCCAATAAGATCCCCGAGAAGTATTTTGAGATGAAACAGCAGCTAGTGGCACCAGAATCCAACTGTTAATCAGATTAAGAAAAGGTGTCAAAGGCACTGCCTTGCCTGATCTTTGCATGAGCACCTCAAATCGCAAATTGGATTTCTGAGAGTGATCTGGACACAGAAACTACTGCTAGGATCCAAAAACTGTCCCGTTGAGCAGCAAGCACAGAAAATTTTTATTATTTACTCCAATAGTCGTAGAAACCAAAACCAAAAGTGAA
>VXBO01014826.1:120318-174499 GCA_013400135.1 Rhinoptilus africanus
GTGAGGGACGTTGGTGGGCTGTGAGGGGACATTGGGCTGTGAGGGGACATTGGGCTGTGAGGGACATCGGTGGGCTGTGAGGTACATCGGTGGGCTGTGAGGGGACATTGGGCTGTGAGGGGGACGTTGGTGGGCTGTGAGGGACATGGGTGGGCTGAGGGACAGGCGTGGGTGGCATGGCGCCCACGGTGCTTCAGACCTCCCGAGGCTAAGGCTCGCTCCGTACACTGGGAGATGTGCATATACTTGCCAGAAACTGCTTTAAACTGAGGTGGTCGCTAGACTTGGTGATCAAGGACTTGGTGAAGAGTTACAGGGTGTCTTTCTCTGCCCTCTGCTGCTCGGGGAGCCTGGCTAGGGGACAGTTGTCCATCCCTTACTCTTCAGTGTCTGGGAAGGATGGACGCAGAAGTTGTGATTCTATGTTTGATCACTTTGCTTTTTACTTCTGTCTAGATGTGCTCTCAAAGAAAGTCAGCTCCTGCTCTTTTTCATTCTTGACAGCTTAGAAGAACCTCCCGGACCCTGCATGAGCTTGGAAATGAGAAAGTGTTTCAATAGCCTTATCCCAACAGGAGGCTTCACTTACTGAGGGCTCCATAAATTAGCTATAGAGGTGCTAGGAATGTTCTTGCTCCACAAGAACACACTTATCCTGGTAAGCAGGGGTCAAAACTCCCCTCAGTAGAAGAAGAGAACAGAATTCAGGCCTTAAACATCTTGCACAAGAACTTGCTTATCAAACTGTCACAGACCCGTGTATGTAAGGGGAAGGGATGCCACAACAACCTTCACAGCCTTTTCAAGGATCTGGCTCCTGTGGACATGCAGGATGCTTTGTCTTTGCAATTCCAGCTGAACCTACAAAGCACTTGACCTGCTCAGTATTGAAGTGCCACTGGAACTGAACGTAGTGAACTGTGAAGTGAAAACCAGCAGTGAGATCAGGTGCAATTTTAGATGGCAGGCCAGCACACTTTCTTAGTCTTCCGCATAAGCTCCATTTTATGCTTCTGATGGTCTTTATTGGATCTGGCGCTGTGTTGACAGGCTTGGAGACTGAACTTTCAGTCTACCCAGAAAATACATGGCACCTGGGCAGCCGTCTGTCTCCCTTCCAAACAGCACTGTCTTGACCCCGAGGCAGAGCTCTTATTTTGCTCTCATTACTCAGTCTTTGAGGTTTTCTTTTAAGACTTCCCATGAAAGGCCTGGTTCTTGCCAGCGGGTAGGCATTAGGAACTGGGTGTAAATTTCAGAGCCTGAAATCACCTATTCATTTCATTTTCACTCTGTAACAGCATTTCACTCCTTAAGAGCAATCCACCGTACCAAACTTAGGTTTCTTTGAATGTGGCAGCAGAGCACCATTGATAGGACACTAAAGGAAGACCTCCAGACAACTTCTGAGTCATGTTTCCCCTTGAAGTGCCACTTAACCAGTGTAGTTGATCTGGCACACTATCAATTTGATCCATCTTTTGGCTTGGGATAGCTGACACCTTGCCATTTCTTCACGACCTGAGACGGTAGCATGCAACTGTGGTGCTGTAAACTCAGAGCCAGTGTCCGTTTCAGGAGAAAAACACGTCTCAGTTCTGTTACAGGCAGTGATTTAAACAGAGAGCAAATCCACATGGGTCAAATTTTATTATGTCAAAACAGGCAGGGTAGAGTACTTGTGTTCTCCTACTGTAACAGGTACCAGAGAGATTAGCTCAAGAAATATCAGGAGAGCTCTGTTTTCAGTATCTACAGGCAATTACAAGCTCTTTTTTGATACCTTGGCAGGGCAACTGAGAGAAGCAGAGATAACATACACGGAACTTCACTCCTGCCAGTGGGTCAGATCCAAATCAGGTTTTAATACCTGAAAATTCCTGCCCTTTGGCTTGTGTGTCCCCATTCCGGGAGTAATCATGAATGGTTATTTGCAGATTTACAGCAATACATGGGTTTTCCCTTCGGACTGCTCACTGTTTGTGGTGCGGTTGTGGGCTGCTGAACAGCAGTTGAGTTCTGGGGGTAGGAATAGTAGCATGGGACATTGCAATGAAAGGATAAGGGTGGGCTTAGGTAAGCAGTGCAGGGCATTATGCGAGTGCGTGCTGCTGTGGACATCACACGGCCCTTCTATGGCATTTTTACTTAAAGAAGCTGAGAGCGCTTTACGGCAGGGTTTTTTATTACGGCCACTTTAGAGGTGGGAAAACGGAGTCACAGAGAGGGAAGGCAGGCACGCAGAAAAACTTTAGCAGGTTCTAGTGAAGAGTCCAAGGGTCTGAAAGCCCTATGCTCTTGCTGTGAGATACAACAGCTTCTGCTCAGGCATATTCCTGCTTCTAGTAACAGACTGTGTGTAGGTCGACACAGAGAAGAAAATCTTTATTGCTTTGCAACTGCCACAGTCTAGGGCAGCATTTGCTGGGAAAACTAGGATCCCAGCAGCGGATACTATGCAGAACAGGAAAGAATGTCGTCTCCCACCTGGTTTTTCTTCCTGTGACGTCTCCTGTGTTCACCAGCGTTTTGCATGTGTTGCAACAAGAGCCACGCATCGGCCTTCACCTTGCAAACCACAGCCGCTTCTTCAGTGGCAGTTAGTATGTACACATTGGGGCAGTTTGCCCGCGGACAGTACAGCGCCTTTCACAGCAGAGGCTCCCACTTACTCAGCAAAACAAAGAATGGAGCTGGGCCCGAATAAGAAGCTATTTTCCGCCATCCACTTGTACCTTATCTCAAGAGTCTCCAGAGGATGGGGTTACCTACAGCAAACTAAAGGAGGCAACAGAAGCGGCAGCAGCGCAGATAAAGTGAGATGTGCTCCACCATGAGGTCTCTACCAGTGTGGTTCAGAAAGGCAGTCCAAAGGGGTTCCTGCTTTTTGAAGGGTAATTAATTCCCTTAAGAGAGGACCCAGAGAAGACTATGGGATTGTATGTAACTGTATTTGTAGCGAGGTCCTGGCTGTAATTGCAGGTCTCACACCCCCTGCTGGCTTGTCCCCTGCCTATAATGAAATCACTTTAAGAGATAAGGCTGAGTCCATTAAAGGGGGAGTGGAAACAATATCTAACCATGAGGTGAGCAAAGATCAAGATCCACTACGCCCGGTCAGGCTTGGCTAAGCTTCTTCCAGCACTTTTTCCCTCCCCCTGGCTGAGGGATACAAACGTTTTGCATTTTTGACAGTGTTTTCCATTTTTCTGAAGCCTTTCAAGTCAGTCATTCAAATACCGTTGCAAAAACATGACAGTGAGTCCTCAAAGGCGCTGTGAAAATTAGGGCTGCAGCCTTTGCTGCTGCACATAAATGGCATTACCTTCCTTCAGAGCGATGGCGTTGCAGGCTGCAGAGGCGAAGGGCAGAAATACGCAGCATTCCTGTCATTTCGAGTGCCTCGGTGTTACGCCTGTACAAAATTCCTGGGCACTTGGTACTTCCGTAGGTGGGAACTTGGGCTGCTCGGCCTTTCTCAATAGCAAGCTCAAACTGCCTCAGCCCAAGAACTTTTTAAAAAAAAACTGTGGATTTTTTGTGTTTTACCAGAGAGGAGGTGGAGGCTTGCTAGAGCCATGTAGTGAATCAGATCAATGTGTGGGATTTAGGAGAGCGTGGTTCCTGTCTGACTGCTAGGAGACGTGTTTTCACTATTGGTTCACAAATCCCCAAAGACTAAGTGGGGAGGGGAGGGGGATGCTGTGAGAACATGAAAAGGAAAGCCACCGCCAGTAGGCTGAAATATACCATTCAAGGATTTGCGTGTCTTCAGGAAAAACGTTGAACTCTTGCTCTGGACAAAGCTGTAACATGCATTTAAGTGACACTTCTTTTTTAAGGGCCATAAGCATAATCTGACATTCCATTTTTAGTTACCGATGCTGTTTTTAATTCACCCCTCTTTGCCAGTGAGTTATCTGGGAGATAAGGCAGCTTTGAAATCCCTAGACTCCCTGGAACCACAGTGTATATCTGTGTGTGCACTTTGCCATGCCTGAGCAGATAAAACGAGTGCCATGTAACTTACGCCTTCTCTGCAAATTGTTTGAGCGTTGGTTGGCTGTATGGGAATTTATTTAAAAGAGCACAAAGTTGAGCCATAAATGTCTGCATGTACTCTTTTTTCTTTTCCTTTTCCTCCCATCTGCACCTGCCTGTATTCCATGGCAGCGAGGTGATTGCATGTAAGTATATATACAAGCTGGTGAAAAATGTCAGATTTCTTTTTTTTTAATCCATACCTCCACTGGTTTTTTTACCTAGCTGAGAGGGCAAATGGGTGTATTATTGATAAGTAAAAGGGAATTGAAGATTGTTGCTCTAGGGTGGAGAAGGAGAGAGAATAACCTATGTGTCGCTGTATTAGAAAGAGCTCTGTTTGACACTTTACTATGCTACAGAAATGCTTTCAGACATATCAAAGGTATTGATAACTTGCCATTAAAATTTTGCATCAGAAAAATATGTTTTCAAAGAGAAACACCCTGAAGCCAGAATGTGCCAAAGTCCAACCTCGGCTCTCTCCACCTGCCTGCGTGCACTGTGGTGCAGCCTTCAGCTACAAGGTGCTGCTGCACTTGGCATTTCAGATTTGACATCACCGTGGGTGAGAAGGAGCCGGCTTTTATAGACTGAGGTTTATCTTCACCTGTCGTAATGCTTCATTTTTCCGAGATTAATGTTCCCTGAGTTCGATAGCCCTTTTTAGCAGGACAGATGGAGGTGTTAGGGAGAGGAGAGCAGGCTGATGGGGACCTTTGCTGGCTGCAGCCTCAGAGACCGAGGTCAGCACAGAGCTCAGCGCCCTGCCTGTTGACTGATGGCTAAGTAAGGGTGGTGGCAGGATCTTGAGATCTGTCTAGTGGTGCTCCACCATGTTGATCATACCTTCTAATATCTGATCTGGCCTACAGGAGGCCGTGTCTCACTTCCCCATACCTTATGCAACCAGTAGACGTACCAAGGCTGGGCGTTCCTGGTAGGAAAAGAGAGGATATGGCCGAAACTTGTTGATCTGAAATAGTGCAAATGTGCTGAGTTTCTAGGCAAGCTACATAAGCCATCAAATTGACAGGGCGCTGGGAGAGGACTGAGAATATTCTTCCCAGCATGACAAGGATGGATTTTCTGGAGGTGGCTGCTTCTGTTCCCGTACAAATGATTACTTTAATACAATAAAAAATGAACAATATGAGTTTGGGCACCTACAGCCTTAAGTAGCCACGTCTTTAATTTTCATTTTAGTCTGCATCCATCAATAAAATATTTGATATTGCTCGCTAGACAACTGAGTTCTGCACAAGATGTTCAGTCTGGCCCTGGTTCATCAAAACACTTAAGTGCTTTGCTGAATCAGGGACTTGCTTCTCATTAAAGGAGAGCGCGTGGTGCAACCTTACCTCACTCTGTGGGCTCTCTTGGCAAGTGCTGCACACAGTAAGAGATTATGGATTAGGACCCCGCTCTCAAGGCCCAGACTCTCACTCTGGGTCTTCCACCAGATGCATTTTTCAACTGGTGGTTATCAAACTGTCATGGGAGTGTTTGCGCTTTGGGAAGAAGATAGTTGTTGGTTTGAAGTGGAACTGATTCCTTGTGGGGGGGGTTCCCCTGAACCAGGGAAATTCTTCTATACAGCCTCAGGACTATACAGAAGAGACTGAAAGTACTGGAGCCAGTCATTGTGCAGGTTCACTTTTGGGATACTCCAGCCCCAGTGAAGATTTTTGCAAAAAGCTACAAAACCAGGTAGTGTGATCAGGGAAGCGCTACAGAGGGGACATTTTAGTAGTTCCTTTATGTACTTGTCTAAAAAGCAGTGAGTGGTAAAGAGGAAACCAAAGTGAAAAAAAGGCATTTCCCCCAGGTACATTTGAAGGATGTCGCACGATGAAAGAGTGTAGTCTCATCATTCAGGAGTCTGGATCTCTATGCCTTGATGTACCAAAATATGTATCAGCACTAGGAGGGCAAAAGATTTGCCTCATTGCCATAATCCCCTGTCCTTTCCTCCTGCTGCCCTGGTACTTCCCATCTCTCCCAGCAGCTGTGTGGGCCCGGGTGCTGTGGATGAACATTGTGAAACAGGTTGAAGAACTGATTCCCCCTGAAACAAACATGCAGGAAGCATCCCNTTTCTTTTACTGGGGGATGTGCTCTCACATCAGGTCCACTCAAACAGCAGTGCTGGCACAAGGCCCCATTGCCATAAACTGGCATTGCCACAAACTGTCATTGCCACCACAGTGTGGGAGCCAGGAGCCCCCAGATTTTCTGGTAATAAAGTAGAGTTCCTATATGGGTCCCATAGCTTATAATGCCCAAAGGCTTCACAACTGTTCAGAAAAGCATCCTGCCTACCTGCAAATAGTAAGGAAATGCTCTTGTCTCCCTGAGGCATGGAGGTAGGGCCTCAAGTAAGATGCCCCTGGGGTCCTGCAGAAGTGACAGCGCTGGGGAAGGGGCTTGGAAACACCCCAGTCTCACTCCAGTCTGGATTTGGGACTGTCTGAGTATGGTGCAAAGCCTTGATGCTCAGAAGTACTTACGTGCAGAGAAATTCCTTATCGTCTTAGCTACGATGCAAAAGAAGTCTGGGAAAGAGCAAGGATGTCAGCTGTACCAGCTGCAGCCAGCCAGCCTGGTGGCCAGGAGGTGCAGGCTCACAGTAGTTCTCCTAAACCATGTTCGTAGAGGGAGTTTTGTACCCTGGGAAAGATGAAGCACATACGCATGATTGGTGTTTATATACGGGGCTATTTCAGGACAATGTAACTGCTGGGAAAAAGGGTGATTAAAAAAAGGTTTTGAAACAGACAAGATAGCTCCATAAAATCCTCCACTGCCTGAGATGGAAAGCCAGCAAAAATAAGCTTCACCAACAAATACAATTCATTCCAGCTCTTGCGGCGGGGAAATAAAACAAGAGAACTGCCAGAACAGTGGGTTGCAGTTCGTGGCGCGAGTTCATCAGTATCATTATAGCCTTGAGATGAGAAGTTACCCTTAGCAAGAAGTGCACATTCAGCAGCAAAATTGTTTGATGCAGATGGGCTATAGCCCAAGGATGCATCGTATTCCCAGAGTGTTTACTGCCCAGAGCAACTCAAATAGGCATGAGCGAGCAAAGCGCTGACCAGCTATAGATTTTTGCTCTAAGTTCATGAGTCCTCCTTATCTGCCACACAATTTTGTTTCAGTAACAAGTTCTGCTTGCAGAACGTCTTTCTCTTCAAGGATTTTAAAACCTACCTGTTTGCATTGATCGCTGTTCTGGGGCAAAAGAAAAGAGCTGCTTATCAACACTCTAATATTACCTAATGAAAAAGCAAGGAAATTAATTACAAGAAGAGGACTGATGAAAGAAAGAGAGACAACTCAGATAACAGGTAGAGTCAATAAGGTTGCTGGCTTTCACAAAAATGTAATTTTTTAAAAGTTTTGTGTCTATGTGTTCAGAACCCAAATGAGAGCCTAAAAAGCAGCCTTGACTACCAGTAATTGAGATCTCGAGAAGGGTTCCTTTGCATGGTGGAGAGGTATAGCATGTCTTTAAAGGCAAATGCTGAGATATCCGTTCTGTTCTTTGTCACAAGAGAGCAGCTTAACTCCCTCTCCTTCACTGGCGTTACTTGGGGTTTCTGGTATCCCCAAGGACAAGTGCTAGCCTGGAGATTTTTCCAGCAGCATTTCACACAAATGCATGCATATATGTTTGCTTGATTTTTAAAATAAGCTGGGGATGTCTGCTTTCTGCAATGGCAAGGACAAGATGTAGTTCCCCTACGGCTTCAGAAAGAACCTTCATAAACCAGCAGTTTCACCTTTAGTGTGGATGAAGTTTGTTAGACCTGGGAAAATTAGAGTGAAGTCCTATCAAGTGTTGTCTATATTGCTGCTCACTCTGTGTGAAGACCAGAGGACAGGGAGGCTCTCGTACTCTAATCAGCTTCAGCATGCGTTGCAAAGAAAGGGTTTGAATGGGCACAGACGTACAATATACCCACAGGAGCGCACCTGGACACTGCCAGCCTCACGCCCCTGCGCGACCGCGTGCTGAGCGTAGCCACAGTCGGACCACAGCAGCAGGGAGCTCATCATCTTTCTGAAAGTTGGTGCAGAGCAGTGGTGGCTCAGACTCAAACCAGGGAAGGACCTGTGTTGTCTCCTCCAGGGGTGCAAGTCACACGGTCCTTGTTGGCAGGGCAGAGCCAGCTGCTGAGGACAAGCTCTGGGGAGGGTGCTACTCCAATTCTTCCTCCACCTTCTCTTACGCTGGGGCTCTGCAGGCCCAGGGCATTTACAGCCCTGCTCTGCAGTGGCCAAAAGGCTGCTCTGAGTTATGTGTCCAGATGTGCTTCTGAGTTATAACTTTTGGGCTGCCCCAGGCACTCCCCTGTACCAGCAAGGTGCCTCGGCAGCCTCCATGCTGCTAGGGGAACAGGGTGGCGGGTCCTTTCCTCCCGACGGGGGCCGCCCATCTCCACCCCGCTGTACCAGGCAGACTATCATGCAGCCATCACACACTCGGGCAGCGCTTCTGGCTGCCCTAGATAAAAAAGTTACACACTGGCCAGAGGCTGTGATCGGGCTCTGTCTGAGGGATTACACCCAGATTAAGAAAATGTGGTCCTGAGTTTAATCAAATTAGCAAAAGTCTGAAGTACCAGCTGGCAGCCGAGAGCAGCGCAGACCGTGCATGTGGGAACAAGCTATTGCCGGGGAAGAGCACGTGGATTTATAATGCATCAATTCCCTTGTCTGCCCAAGGCAATGCCTGCTGAGGGGAGGATGCTGTCCATGTCCATTTGCCATGAGCACCAAGAGGTGTGCGTGGTACACCCTTCTGAGAGCTCGCTTGTGCTCTGACAGCCCCTTTGATGCAGTTGCATTAGCCACTTGTGGATTTACCCAGCTGGCAAACTGTATCTCCAAGTGTAGTCCCACACTAAGAGCCTCATGGTGCCATTATCTACATTGTACAGGAGGGAGAAAGAAACACAGTAGAGAGGGGCAAGGGTGGGATTCATGTTGTTTCCATACTCACTAGAGAGCAACCCTCCAAAGAGCAATTTGTTCTACTGACATCCACCACCAAACCGAGAGTGAGGTGAGTCGCTGTGGAAGTCCCCATGTTTCTCCACTGTCTTTGGCCCTGTTCAAAGACCTAGGCTTTTGAATAAACTAAAGTTAGGGGCAGTGAATTGCACCAAAGCTTGTCTTGCCTGAGCTTCTTGGAAATTTCACGGCAGAGGTAAGAGCTGCCCATATTCTGCTTGGGATTCCACTTCCAGGTTAACCCAAGAGCCCAGCCTCTGCTTAGGTGGATACCAGCTCTTCACAGTGTTCTGGGCGTTTTGGGGCAAATGCAGCTTTACTTTCATGCAAGGCATACTTGTATCAGGACCGTAATGAAATTTTAGCAGTTCTTGAAATTGTGGTAAATCTGCTGACTTGTGGCTTGGGTTTTTCCCGATGAAGAACGAGGTGCTTTGCTCCCGGCGCTCTCCTGTCGCCCTCTTTGTTCTTTCCCACAGGCTGCTGAAAAAGCAGTGCTCCCTGGGGCCATAGTGTTAACATCTAGCACTCCAAGAAGCAATTAAAGTGGAGATGGTAGATCAGGGGAGCAGCTCTGAGGAATAGCATGTCCCAGGAGAGCGTGCTTTGCTCCTCCAATGATATTACAGTGCACAGGTATTTGCCAAGTACAAGCAGTACGCAGCCCAGCTCCCTATCCCCCAGTGTGGGGGTTTTTTTGATGATTATATAGTGTTGAGATACATTTAGACCCTGGCTTGCCAGCACATACCTATTGTCTGCACGGGCATGTCCTCAAGAAACAATGCAGAAAGCCCATTGTGGTTAGCGATAGACCCGATAGACCCGAGCTGTATAATTGAGATCTGCACTTAAGCCTCAAGATATTCTGATCTAATGCTTGAATCCAGCAGATTCCTCTGTTGCAGATCAAAGCAAAAAACCACCAGATCCAGCATTTCCAAAGCTGAATTTTCCCAGTTCTGAAGAGCCTGAGAATTTTGTTTGGGTTTGAGGGATCAGTGTCAGAGTTGAGATCTTGTTCCTATGCGCTAGTGTTCGGGAGGATTGCTGGATGTGCTAGCTTGTTTCAGGCCTGGTCTCTAGTTACATTGAAAGTGTTTAGTGGGGAGAGGCTAATCATGAGTTGAGTCAATACCTGGGAAAATTAATTTTAAGGCAGGTCTGTAAAAGTCTTTTTTTTTGTGCCAGAATAGCAATATTGTTAAGGAACATCTTTTTTCCTCCCCCGCCCTTTTTTTTTTGGCAGAGGAGTTGAAATTTCCATAATGGCAAAAACCTTAGTGCAAATGCTGTTGAATCCACTTTTAAGTGCTTTTGCTAATATATAGTCATTTGTTTCACTTATCAAAATCGGCTAAACCAATGGAGCTGTCTTGTGACAGCAAAAGCAGCACTCCCACAAGGAATGTTTGCTGGGATAGCTCTTCTGGAACACTTACACCTGGAACTGTTAAGAATAAGACCTCACTGAAGTAAAGATGCACAAAGATAGATATATATATATATTGCAAAGAGCAAGTGAAGAAAACAGGCTGAGTCATCTCCAGTCTACTCCAATGGGCAGCTGAAAAAGCTCTGCCTTGCTTCCAGTTGCTACATAAACAGTGGGAGCTTCCTCTCTGTTATTTATGCCCCAGTGAGTGGGAAGACAGCAGTAACAAGCACCACCAGCCTTGTCTTCATTCTTAGCAGCTTATTACCCTCCCAGTGTGCACACAAGCCTCTCCAAGGGCATTGCCAAACTCACCAGGCGGCCTCCCCGAGGTATGTTCTGAAGAGCTAATGCATGTCACGCCCATGCAATCCTCTTTTCCTGCATCTCCGGGCAAGGGCACGCACCGCCCATTAAAGCATGCAAATCATTCCCTAAGTACTGTACCAACATGTAAAAGAAACTATTTCCTTGCCCTGAGGGGGTCACCTGCAATGGAGAGATGGAAAAGACTGGGGAAGAAGTGGAGGGGGTTAGCTGTTCTCTAGCTGAAATAACAGGGTTCTGGAGCTGGAGCAAGCTGGGTGATGGAGAAGCCCAAACCACCGTGCTGGCCAGCAGGACTGGGGAGTGGGACAGAGGGCTCCCCTCCTGGCTGAGTGCACCCCAAGCTGATCAGCTGCGGTGGCCCTTGTCTGGGCTCAAGGTGCTGCTGATCTGGCAGGCAGGACCGGGGTGGCTCAGGGGCCCCGCCTGGCCAGGACCTGCCACCCGGCACTTGAGCTAGCCTGGCTCTCTTGGCCATCACAGGGGACTTCTTCTGGGGGAGAGACAGCTGGCCTTGGCCAAAGCACCACCTTGGAGCTAAGAGAGGTATCTGTCTTCTGGGGCATGACTTACTGCCCCGGGCACTGGCAGAAATACGTTATTTCAGCTGACTGACCAAAGGAGCTGTGGTGGGCACGGAGGGGACTACCTGCAAATAGTTAATGCTCTGCTCCTGGCCTTTACAGGCTGGAACTACTGCAGAAAGAGCCTCTCAAATTTTACAGGTATTTTCAAATCTTGCTTAACAGCTTGAAGAACTACCCTTTCCCTCTTCCTTCATTTTTGGGGCAACATTTCCCAGGTATACTTCCAAACACAGGCTTCCTGATGCAAGCTAAGTGTAGTAATGCCAGCTTCTTGCTCAATAAATTGGAGCGGTACCATCTTCTCCTGGAGAGCCACAGTGCAGGAAACAAAAGGTTTTGCGAACCTAATCAACCAGTCCTACAGGAAGTCATGAGACCAGCTCCTCTCAAGCCAAAGCACTGAATGCTTAAACAACAAATTGAGATGTTGATTAATAAGAAAAGAGCCTTTTAAATCTATATTGGCCAATGCAGTTCAAAAGGGAGATTTATTGTTGTACGTGTATATACTATAAATATGGGGGTTGTTTGATGTTCTGAGAGTTGCGCAATAAACTGCCTCATGCGATCTTTCAAGAAATGGTTTTAGCATGAGTGTGGTGGGTGATTCTCTGAGGTATTGGGTTTCATGAATATGCTGAGGCTTTTGGGAGAGCTTCCACCCTAAGAAAGATGTATCTGTCATGTTCGGTTTTCTGCCTCTCCCAGGCAACCGGGAACAGACAGGGTGATAAAAAGGCACAATCCCCTGAGAAGTAGGAGGAAAAAAAAATAGAAAAGAAAAAAGAAAGGGTTGTTTGGGTAAAAGAGGAGGGGAATTTTGTTTACTGCTCTTCCAAAGAGGGAGTCTGCTCTGCATTTCAGTTTTGGAAATACTTTTTGTCCGTGTTGCCAACACAGGCAGCAGTGTATTGGGAACTGGCTAGAGTCTGGCACCACTTCCCGAGTCCCCTGTAGCAAAACACAGGCACCTTCATGATCCGAGGCCATCAAGCAATCCTGAAATCAGCTTCTAAGGTAGTGAGACATAATCACAGCGCAACAAGCACTGGTGTGTGATCAGAGATGAGGACTTCATGCAGGGTACCATAAGGCAAGCTGGAGGGCAGCAGAAAGATGTCAGTTACCCTTCTTCACCTGAAGGTCTTCAGGGCTGCAGAGGGACCTGGGCATATCTGATGTTCCACCTTGGGCTGTTAACTTCTTTAGTTTCCACTCTGCTGTTGTGCCATGTGGAGCCTCATTTCCTCTGCTCAGGAACTGTGACTGCGGAAGGTCTCTGGCAGATGCAAGGCCATTAGCAAATGTAATGGTCAGAGAAGGCTGAGGTGGAAAACAACCACGCAAGTGGATGCAGGTTACACCCCTGGTTCCTGCTGGCAAGTAGTTCTTGTGCCTCTGTTGATGCAGGATTTTTTGTTTGTTTGTTTGATGTGGTTGGGGCAGGAAAGCCAAGCTCCTTGCTGTCAGTCCACCCAAGTTAATGTGTATGAACTGGGTCATTGCCACTATAAAAGGGAATGCCTTGAAGGAAGATTGTAGTGTAATAAAAAAGGTAATCAAAGCACTGCACCTAATTCTGGGCTTAGCACTGTGTAGCTGAGATGTTACTCACTCTTTCTCAACCTCTACACCGCTCTGACTGTGAGACTACATTTCTACCTTAAAGCTGAAAGACAAAGAAAGATTTGATCTAAAGGGTAGGGTTTAGAGCTGAACCATGAAGAAGATAAAGCTGCAAGCTTTACTGCACAGGCATTGCCCTGCTTCTAGCCATACTTAAGTCTAAACCACCATGTACTAATTGGTGAGGATTCACCAGGGAGCCTAGGAAATCACAGCTACAACCTAAATGGAAAACCATAGTTCCTCCCTGGGCTGTGCACTTGTGACACAAAGTGTCCCCATACTTTCTCCTACAGGGGTACAGCGGGGACATCTCTGGCTCTCATCACTCAGCCCCACACAGCTGAATGAAAGGGATGCTGACTGAATGCACATCCCAAAAGTCGTCTTCTTCCAAGGAAAAAAGGCTGTGGGCTGTACCCAATTGCCTCACTGATTAGCTCATGCTGATCTAACCCACCTGTTGTTCTGAGACAGGATCAAGGATACCTACCCCCATCCTGCCCAAACTGCGGAGACTTTTAACAACTGATGGGTGGTAGCTGAGCAGAAGAAACTGTGGGTACTTATTGGAGGACTAGCAACCCTTAAAAACTTGAAAATATTTCCTCAATGCCTACCATAAATCATCCTTATTGTAAATCAAGCCAGGCCTGCCTTGCCTCTGTGGACATGGAGAATAATGCATCACAACCTTTACAAGAGGGCAGCTTTTCTGGTCTCTCCCTAGTTGTTATGTCTGGAGGAAAACGCACCACCATCACATGTTCCGATCCTCAGAGGTCATCTTTTCTCAGCTCGCTGCTTTCTCTTAAAGTTTTTGCTCAACTCTCCGAGTCTTTAACCCGATGTAATGCAAGCTTAGTCTGGATTCTGATGCCAATATAAAATTCCCCATGGCCTTAAGTGAACAGTTTGCCTGGCATGGGAATAGAAACAGAACTGAAACATGGGGCCCAGCCATTTATGGAGGATACTTGTCCCTGGGTCATAACTTCATACGGTCTTTTTTAAAAAGACTGAACCCAAATCCTGGCTTTAGGTAGCGGGATTTAGCATGCCTTTAGCATCTCCAAACTCTGGATAAGCTTACACTTGAAATGGCACATTTGCCCATAAGCAGAGCCCGACCCACATTAATTCCTGAGCAAAACATTAATAATGAAGGAGAATTAGAAACCTGGGACACTCGGCTTGATTTACCAAAAAGGCCATACCCATGGATTGAGTTGCAGGTCTTAGCACCGAGGCTTACACGACCCCTCTGTGGTGGCAGAAGTGGAGGAGCCTTTGCAGGTGGCTTTCCTTCCTGCTGTCCCACAAGCACGGGCAGCAGAAGGCACGGTGTGCGTTACTGATCTGGGGTTTCATGCACACCTACATGTGGTAACCAGAGAAGCCATGGCAGAGCCACGAGGAAGGCAAGCTGAAATCTATCCAAGAAACATGTAGCCCATTAGCTATCCTGTTGCAAATCCCACTGAGAGGATGTCAGTGCAGCAGTATCGGAGATCGTTGAAGAACAGGCCTTTCACATTTTATTAATATAAAAATAAAAATAGATGCAAAACCAACAAGCTGGCAGCTTATGTGCCCCTGTCTCAGGCACTGAGAATCTGGGAGAGCATGTGTAGGAAAGTGACGGCGAGAGAGCTGAATCTCACGAGTATCAGCTTGACCTCTGAATCTTAACATCCAGGAGGAAGACTGGCACATCCGGAGTGGTACACAGAGCAAGGCACTCCTCTCAAGCCAACAACCCGAGTCTTGGCTGCACAGGGGCTCTGCCTGGCATGACTGCATCTCTGCATTTCCCTCTCAGGAAGGGGAGGAAGGAGTTAACAGTCTCACAGCTACCTAGTACAGCCTGAAGGCACTGTACCTGCCTAGACAGAGAGGGGGGGTGGATTGAGGGGCCCTCAGGCTGCTGTGTACTTAGGGAAAGGGCAGGTTGCAGGGTGATGCCCCTGCTCTCAGGGAGCACAAAGTAGCACTGGTGCAGCTGCATTTTGTACCAGCGCAGCAAAGCCACCCCAGGTCCCCAGGCAAAGCAGGCTGGGCTGGTAATGCCCAGCCATACCTTCTAGGAGCTGTGCTCTCCCGATGACATCTGCGTGTCCTTCCAGCCCCCAGGTGAGCTAGCAAGAGGCATGGAGCCACCAGCAACACTTGCAGCCCTGCACCTGCCCCAGGAGCTGGGGCACGTGGTGCTTCACCCAGCACGCAGGTGGCTGTATCGGCACCTACCCGTGTCCTCAGAGGGCTTCTGGTCAGCCTGCCACGTCCCCAGGTGCTCAGGGCTTGCCTCCCTCCTCTGGAGCTGAGGATACCGCAAACATTCTGCACAGGCTTTGAAATCCACGTCTGGCATTCATTTGCCTCTCCCACCATGCTACAGAGCTGGCAGGAGATATGCTCCCAGGGCTGGGGCCAATCTCTAATTCCCAGTGGCTCTCAGGTGTGTCCTGTTAATCAGAAAAAGGCACAGTGCTCGGGAAGAGTCTGCTGCCAGGGCTGCCCTAGGGCTCCCTGGTGCTGTCGGGGCCCACCCCACGCGTGACCCCGCCTGGGGAGGGGAAGGTGGACCCTGATCAGTGATCTGACATGGGGTGGTGGGGCGGGGGGCTGCCCCTCGTGCCTGCTGGTGTTGGGACTTCACCAAGGGGCTGCTCTGTTTGTCAAAACCAGCGCCAGCAGAACTGCTCTGAAAGCGGTGGTTCTCCAGTTGCAGGTTGCAGGAGCTATGTCCTCTCAGACCAAGCCTCTTGTCCCCTTCGCAACACAGTATAGCAATGACATGAGAAACAGATAAGGTTGACACTCCTAAGGTCCTTCACCTGGGTTACCTGAAAAGCAATACCTAGATGACAACTCCTGCTGCTGAGATGGGATTTTTCCATCTGACTCCTGCTGGACTCGCTCCTGTTCTCTGCTGAGATGGGATTTTTCCATCTGACTCCTGCTGGACTCGCTCTTGTTCTCTGCCTCTTCAACTGGCAATAGTTAATGTCCTTAGTCTCCCTAAGCCAGGCAAATATCCAGCTGAGCATGGAGAGAGAGAAAGGACAAGGAATTGTTAGCAGCCTCAGAGTAATGTATGAGAAACTGTGGGCTGTATCCATCGCTCAGCTCCACCACAGAAACTTGGACTAGATCAAAGCTGTGTCCCCACTTGTAAAAGAGAGATAATCAGTCTTCCCAAATCTGTTGCTGGGAGAAAGTTTGTTATTGCTCGTTAAGCCTTCCAGGTCGTTAAAGAACAGAATAGCTGGCCAAACGATTTGAGGTCTATCACCCGGCTGGAAGGCACTTATGCGACTTTAAATACAAAAGCCCTTTGCAGAGGGGAGAATCATAAATTCCACAGGGCACTAGATAAACTGGAGGAGGTGAAAAAACAAAGGGTCAGCTGACGTTTCAAGTCCCTTCCCCTCCAGACCCTGCCTTCTGCCTCCCACCTTTGCCACGCTAACACAATAGCGGTGTGACAGCCCTCTCCATCACCGCGCAGGGCAAAAGCAGCATGTGGCTACGCTGCACCAGGTCCTGCTGCCCATGGACCAGACCGCATCTCTCCTTCACCGCTGTTCCTCCTCCTTGGTCAGCAGGTGGACAGCCTGAGAGACCCCTCTCCTCGGAAAACAAAAGGAGGAATGGTGGTGGAGGGGGAAGAAGGGTTGGAGGAAGGGTTGGAGGAAGGCAGGGGGGATGGAGGGCTGCAGTATGGGGTGGGATGGAAAAGCTGGAGTTGAGCAGAAGGAGAAAGTGGAGATCCTGGGATAAAAGAGGAAAGGGGAGAAAGGAGCACACAGACAGCCTCTCAAACGAAAGACAATGGGTGGCAGTATGGAGGAGGGTCTGGTGATGGGAGCTGGTGTTGCACACATTTTCTGTCAAGTGGGAAAATAGAGCAGAGACGAGAGGTCACATAGAGCCTCCTTCCTGGCACACGCATCTCTGGGCAGGTGCCCTGCACACCCAGGAGGTAGCACTGTTGAACACATCTTCACCTGCCACCACTGGAGAAGAGT
This sequence comes from Rhinoptilus africanus, assembly GCA_013400135.1. Lineage (NCBI taxonomy): Eukaryota > Metazoa > Chordata > Aves > Charadriiformes > Glareolidae > Rhinoptilus > Rhinoptilus africanus. Next base: position 137,385 of record VXBO01014826.1, read on the forward strand.
TTTGAGGGCAGAGCAGAGATCCACAGACGTAACGCCGCTTTCATCTGTCCGCAAGCAGTGCCCACTTCACCCAGCTCCAGCCCCGACTGTTTGCCTTCCCTGCTGCGGGGTGGCAATCAGTCACACAGTGGTGACCCGACTTGTTCTACCGCTTTGGTAGGACAACGCTGAACCTGGAGAGTTCCTGTGGGGCTAAAGACAAGGAAAACAAGGCTATATTTCAAAGTGTTACCAGTGTAATCATTTTGGAAGGGGGCTGGAAAGAGGAGGGAAGACAGCACTTTGTCAGAGCAGAAAGAACCCAAGTATAGGTAGAGTTATGCTGCCAATGAGCACTTTTACCAGGAAAGTTTATTTTACTTTTACCAGAAAAGCTTATTTCACTTGGGAATTCCTGCAAACAGCATCAACAACTTTTGTGTATGGAGAAGTATGTATACAAGAGCCTGGATCTGTAGCCAGGTTGCTGTAGGGTAGCAAACTCCTGCTCATCAGCTGCATAGTGCCTGGGAAAGAATTCTGAGTTCCCAGCACTTGCAGGGTCATTGAACATAGACAAACAAGGTACAATCATTATTTAGTAGCAGTTTGTTAGCATCAATACCTTGAGAGTGTGTCCAAGCTGTAAAATGTATGCTGTGCAAGAAAAGTAGGGGAGGAGGCCGTATACAGCTTTGGGACTGGCATGCTACTGACAAACCTCTTTGGTGAAGACAAAGTCTCCACCGGCTGTTTTTCACCGCAAGGAGGAATAGCTACAGTGGCTGTGCAGAAAAAGCCGTGTCCACACTGCTGTGAGACTACTCTGCTACACCTTGCCAGGACAGGTACAGCCACAGAAAGGGGACAAAACCAGAGAGGCTGCACCAGCTAGATAGACTGACTTCAGCCTGGCTCCTTGTGCTCTTGGACTCACCTCCAAGCTCCCCTTCATCTGGAAACATTAACTCCAAGCCCAGCCCTCGCTGGCTGCATCCCTTTTTCACAAGCGATGCATGCTCAGGCTTGGAAAAACACGGGTCGTTAATGGATCCTACTGTGACAGACAGGGACCGCAGGCTACTCGCAGCCCATAGGCTGAGAACTGCATTCCCCCAAATGAAGGGTAAAAGAATTTGCCTCTTTGTTTTAGGGATTTTCCTCCCCAACATAAGCACAAGCTGAATATTCATGAACCTCCAATATGAATTAGTTATCTTCTAAACGCAAACACAAAGCCCTCATTCTGCATGAGGTGCTCAGGCACAGGACAAAGCCAAATGTCTGCTCTAGCAGTGGTTTCCCAGGGACTCTGCGTGCTGCCTTAAACCAGTTACTCTTGCCTATTAAAGCAGGATCAAAACCAAACAAAGACAAAGATCCTTCCAGGCTGTTCGAGGCAGCCACAGCTAGTTCAGACTTTTTCATCTCTTGACCTAACATGACTCCCAGACTGCCACATTGTCTGGATGGGCAGCCAGAAGGGAAACTAATGTGATTTTTATTGTAAGTGCTGCTCACCAGTGCAGTCAGTCTAGTTTATGTTAAGAGTTCAGGTTGCTAAGTAGCTTGCCAGTGCAGAGGTTCAAATCATGTTCGAGCTCTATTTATGGTAGGAACAAATGGGTGTGTATGAGTATAAATGTGTGTAATGGCTCATTTGCAGGTGTCCGTGGTAGCATGCGTGAAGAGATGGAGGTTGTCAAGGACATCAGAGAATGGTTCATTGTATCTGTGATAGAACCAACACAATGGAATTTAAGAAGTGGGTATCACTGGGGAGGCAGACACAGGTCCAAGTGAGATGGCAAGAATGTGCAAAAAAAAAGGTGGGCAACTGCAAGTATGAGTACAAAAGGGACAGGACAAGCCTACTGTCTCTATTGTGTCTGTCTAGGATGGAGTTAGGAAGTTAACTTTCTTCACAGCAGCCTGTATGATGCCGTGCTTTGCATTTGTGACTAAACCAGCATTGATAACACACTAGTGTTTTGGCTACCGCTGAACAATGCTTGCACAGTGTCAAGGCTTTGTCTCCCCGCTGCACCCCACAAGTAAGTAGGCTGGGGGTGGACAACAGCTTGGAAGGGGACAGCTGGGACAGCTGACCCAGACTGACCAAAAGGGTCTTCTGTATGACTACACCATATATCTTGCTCAGTAATAGAATCTCAGGAAAAGGAGGAAGGAGGGTGTTTGTGGTTATGATGTTTGTCTTCCCAAGCAGCCGATACGCGTACTGAGATCCTGCTTCCCAGGACGTGGCTGGACATCTGCCTGTCAATGGGAAGTAGTAAACGAATTCCTCTTTTTGCTTTGTTTCTGTGTGCAGCTTTTACTTTTCTTGTTAAACTGCCACTATCTTGACCAGAAGGAGATTTTTTCACCTTATTTCCTCCCTCTGTCCTCCTGAGGCAGGGGCAGTGAGAGAGCAGTTGGGTGGGCAGCTGCTGTGGTTGACCTGTCAGCCAGCCAAGGTCAACCCACCACACCATCCTTTCATTCAGCTGACCTGTTCCCCTCTTGAAGCCCCATATGCAGACGGTGGGGATTGTTAAGGACACTTAGGAGGCTGGCGAGAAATTCAGAGAGCCTGTATGGGGAATTGCCTGGAGCCAGGGAATAATGAGTACCAGGGTCAGACTGATCTTGTGTCTGTGTGCCTGGAACACAAGTGTCATTGCCCCTAAAAATACCACCACAGTACAAGTACTACAGTGGTACCCTCGTACAGCAATTGCCTCTGGGCTGGCCTTGCCTTCTGAATCACCAGGGACCCTTGTATCACTGCGCAGTGAGGTGAGGGGGGTCATGCTAAGAGCTGGGGCTTGTAGGTGTTCCTCATGGCACACGCTGAAGAGCGTTCCTCCTCACCCAGAAGACCTGGTGCACATGGAGACTGTATGGTCACCTACATGACAGCCTCCCCTGCCCACATTAGCGGGGCCAAGAGTGCTGGCCAGGTGAGTCCCTTTGCCTGTGCTCTGTGCCATCCCAGGGACACCAGCTCCATGCTCTGCCTGGGCCTGCCTCTGCCACTGATTCCTTCCCAGCCCAGGGCAAACATCTCAGAGCAACCAGGTCTCCTACAACCACCAAAGGGCAGAGAGGGATGCCCTTGGTGACACCGTGTTTCCCCCACCTCCTGTGTGCAGATAACAGAGAGACCCTAGTGCTCCAGAGGACGGTCCTGTCAGGTGTCACCGAAATCAGAACCTTTGTGGATTACAAGTGGTTGGACTTCACTTGCTTCCTTTTCCCAGCCCCTAAATGGAGTCAGCCCTTGCCCTCACAAGATGTGGAAGGACACCAGCAGGACAGCTTGCTCCATGAGCCAACTCTACACCCCACAGAAGCAGCAGGCACAGGCATGGTCATAGCATGGCTTATGGGGTCCCCAGACACAAATCTCTTCTGCAGCATGAGAGACACCCTGGCACACATGCACTTGGCATGGCCTGGCCCCTCTCCCAGCTCCCCCAGGGGTTAAGTGGTTTTCTCCCCACATTTCTACTCACACCATCTCCACCTCCGGCCCCACCATGTCACAAGCCTTGGCAGCCCCCTCTTGGCCTTGGTCAGGCTGATCATATGCAGCTTCAAGAGGAGGAGGATGAAGAGGGGGGACCGCAGTGACTGTTTCTCTCCCTGCACTTTGGATGCTTGCAGAGAGAGGTGGGCACGAATGGTGGGGTTCTGCTCTGTGTCCCTGGCTCCCTGTTATTCCACTTTTAACCTTCTGACCTTAATTCTTTTTCCCTTGTGAATTGTCCCCCTTTCAGCTGTTTTCCTTTATGGCCCCCTATCCCAAGAGCTCTGTGGTTTAGTTAGGATCAGCTGACACCTGACCTAAGGGTAGGGTTTTCCCCTAGCAGTCCTTGGCTGGTGGCCACATGATTAAAAGCAGCGGGAGAGCGGTGGCGGGAACCCAATCTGGCATTAATGAGAGCGAGAGGTTGTTGCGTGACCGGCTGAGCAGCAGGAGCCTGGCCAAACAGCGGCATAACAAATGGCACCGTGTGTAGCAAAGCTCCTCGTTAGCATAACACGGATCTCCGTTACACGCTCAGCCTCCCAGCTTTGCCCTTTCCTAATCAGCCCTCTCGCATAAGGGAACATAAAAGACCAGAGTCTACTTGTTCCTTGCAGCCAAAAAAAGAGCTGTCTTACATTTCTACTTTAGTTGCGTTTGTGTCTTGCCCATCTCTGGAGCTGATGGTGTCCAGATGGAGCTGGTCAGGCTAAGTGACCTGGGGACAGAGTGGTGTGGAAGAGGGCTATCGGGCTTCTCTTTACTGGGAACCCACTTCTCGCATCAGCTGGTGAAGCTGGTGAAGCTGGCAAGGTGTCCATGGGCAGGGAGGACTGGGCAAGACGCGAAGAGTTGTTGGGCTGTGCTGTCAAAGAGCTCACTGTGTGGGTCTGAGCCCTGCTTGGACTTTGCAGGACTCGAATGCTTTGGGATCTGCCTCTGCTGCCCTTCACATCACAAAACCTTTTTCCTTTCTTCATGGGACTGCTTGGTGAGGCTGATTGCGGGCTACTAGGTACAAAACTCTCTTGACTGGCCACTCTCTTAAGAAATGCTTTCTCAAGGCAGCTCACTGCTATGTTGCACAGCAACACACGCGGGGCTTTACATTACCTACCAGTTGTAGTTTATTTTAACTCCTCCATGTACAAGACAGCAGAGACTTGCTGGCACAGCTCAGTAAGCAAAAGATCATGCATACTTAACTGGTAGCAGATGTAGCAAAGGCCTGGTCCTAAAGTCCCTGATGTGATTGTGATCAGAAGTAATTACATAGTTTAGTTATTATTATACCCCTATACACAGCAGTGGTCCCCAACTGGAAGCTTGGAGGCCGTCCATAACCTTTGTGCAATCTTGGGAATTGATTGCAGACTGAGGAAGCCGCTGTCTACACAGGCCAGAGACATCAAAACAGGGGATTGCCCACAGCATGTTCTTTGCACAGTATTGTTAGCTAAGGAAGGACATATAATATGTGGTCATATCTATCATCTGTTTAGCTATGCCAGCATAATTCATACAGTTAAAGAAGTTATGTCAGTAAAATTTCCCAAGTGGACAAGCCTCATCATGGTTTTCTCATGACCACATAATACAGTATTTTCACACTGCTCAGAGCAGCTAAGCAAGCATCAGACCTGGCTTTCAGTGCAAGAAACCCTCTGAACAAAAGCAACATGGTAAAGGGTAGGTCATCATCAAAGCTTTTCCGTCTTTTCTGGAACAAGGAAACTCTCTCCTTTTAGATAGGGATTCAGAATAATTTTTGCCAGAAACTTTAAAAGTGACTGTTTGGAGCTGGGAACCCAAAAAGACAGGCAATGTTTGGTCTGCCTGCATCAGGAGAGTTTATATTTGCAACTGCATTTCTGCAGTAGAGATGTGACTCGTTCAGATCCCAGGTGGAAAGCAGTCTGGTACGGGAGTTTGCACAGAGCATGTCTGTTTGCACAGACCTCGCACGGATCTCCACTGGAAAACTCTCACCTCGGGGCAGGGACTCCCAGTTGTGCCTTCAATAGATGTAATATGTCATCGTTTCTGGTTTCAAGGATGTTCCTTTTCCATGCAACCTGAGCGGGGACCTGTGAGGTTGACCAAAGCTCCAAGGCCAGTGAAGCAGCTGCTCTGGGGATGGAGGCAAAGCCATTCAGCACGGAGCACAGAGAGGCTGAGCTGTGAGAGGCACTGCTCTGCCGTTTGCTGAGGACACCGTGTGGTCCCCACATGTGTCAGTGACCAACCAAAAACTGCCATTGCGGGGGGGGCACTCCACCACCAACATAATGTGCACCCTGATTTGCAGCGTGCAATTGCTCTGCTTGTGAGAAGCACTTACCTGCTTTGGAAAGCTGTACAAGTACGTACTGGGGGGAATTAAAAAAGTCCACTGTGCAATGACAACTGTATCCCAGAAAAAGCCCCAGTGCAGGGGCCTCATAGTGGCTTTGCAGGGCCTTCTACAGACCGAACCTCCCAGACAGTAGCACTTCCATGCTAGCATGGATGCCATGTCTCGCTGCACCAGCGAAATCTCTTCTGGTAGAGGTAAGTAACATCTTGGAGAGGGAACCCTATAGCAGGGCATTTCCCAGGCCACCTGTATGACCAAACCCATCATTTCATTACCGCACTGTTGGTGGGTCAGAGGCTTTTCTTTCTGAGTGCATGAAGAGGATGATACGTGGTACAGGCCATGGTCCTGGCTGCAGAAGGAGTGCAAGGCATGCCTTTAGGTATGTCTGTGTGGTCACAGACAGGATGCTGTGATGCTGCACTGCAGCTAAGGGGAAACCTCTGGGGAGCAGGGCCACTGTTTAAGGTCCTGTAAGCATGCCACAATGAAGATTGTCAGCATTCTAATCTCCACTCGGTCAGCCAAAGACCCTAAACATGCCCCATGCGTCAGCCTGGCTAAAGAGAGCTGTTGAAAAGTTGCCTGCAAACATGATTGTGTCTTGCTGAATTCAGCGAGACTATATTGCACCCCACTGCAATATTGATGGGGATGACACCATCTTCAGTGTGGGAGGGCTAGACAATAACACGAGAGATAGAAAATGTGTCCATGCAATAGGTTAGATATGGAGCAATGTCCTGTCATAAACAAAGTTTGGCCTCACCTACGTAGAAGGGATAAACCTAGGTTTACCATATCACAGCCTTGCAGAAACCGTGGACCACATCCTAACATCTCATTAGCTTCGAGAGTGGTGCTGACTCAGAAAATAGTTAAGTGCAGTTTTAGTTCTCTGTGGATGAAAAAGATCCTTTTTCCTGTAATATGATAATCCTGTACCTAAAGTGGGCCTACAGGAAGGATGAGGAGGGACTCTTTATCAGGGAGTGTAGCAATAGGACAAGGGGTAACGGCTTCAAACTGAAAGAGGGTAGATTTAGGTCGGATATCAGGAAGAAATTCTTTACTGTGAGGGTGGTGAGGCACTGGAGCAGGTTGCCCAGGGAAGTTGTTGATGCCCGATCCCTGGAAGTGTTCAAGGCCAGGCTGGATGGGGCTTTGAGCAGCCTGGTTTAGTGGAAGGTGTCCCTGACTATGGCAGGGGGGTTGGAACTAGATGATCTTTAAGGTCCCTTCCAACCCGAACCATTCTGTGTGATTTGGTGATAAGCAGCACTGTACCTGGCTGCTTCAGGGCTATGGTATTTGCAACAAGGATGGGACTTCGGCAGGCCAAGGAGTAAGAGGCAAGAACAAGCCACGAGCTGTATGTGTGAGCCCACAACAACAGATGGGGCTGGAGACAAACCATCCTGATGAAAATTGTCCATGGGTGAAGCAAAGACCTGCTTGCAAAAACCTGTGTCTGAACTTGCCCACGCAGAGCGGTTGTTTGAGTCTCAGTCCGAGACTTTCTGGAAGCTTAGTGGTGTAAGAGGTAAGAGTCAGAGCAGAAGAGATCACAGGGTTCGTATCAGTAGAGGGTACAGACCAGGTAACAGAGTCCAAGTCCAGCAGCTCTTTTATCCTGTGACTCATGAGGGCAAGGGGAGTTCTGCAGAATCACAGCTCCAGGCCTTTGGATGGTTTGCAAAAAGGCGCCTTGGTGCTGATGCACGTGAATGGCTCGCAGCTGAGCTCTGGGATCACAGAGCAGGGGTGGCATTCGACCTATCCCAGTTTTATCCACTCCCTCTCTGTCATCACCATCACGGACAGTGGAAGAATTGCACAAAGGGTTGCCCAGCTGCTTTCCCATCACACACCCCCCCCCGAACTGCAATGGGAGGTCTAGAAAGCACAGCTTGTGTTTTCACCCAGTCTACAGGAGACTGAGAGGAGCCGCAGTAATAGGCTTCAAACGTGTGAAAGGTCACTGCAGAAGGGAAGGGAATAACCAATTCCCTTTGCCTACAGGGGAGAAGTCAAACTCACGTGCCTAAAACACAGTGAAAAGATCCAAGTCAATACCATGAACCATCTCTAAATAATAAGGTGAGTGAATCACTTCCTAAGTAGGTTGGAGGGCTGTTAAAGGCATGTCAAAAAAACATCTGTCAGGCATGGGCTAGGTTTAGTTAATCCTGCTTTGGAGAGGAGGATGAGTTAGCCGATCCCAAGGCCCTTTCCTGTTCTGTGTTCAGTGATTTCACCAGTCCTCATAGTACCCAGGGACCAAATGGTATTAAAAGCTTTGTAAGATCCCTACTGGTTTGTGTTCCTTCCATAAAAAAAAAAAACAAAAACCCAACAGACTCACCCATGGTTTATTTAGGAAAGAAATAGATATTCAGAGAAAGAAAACATCCTCCATTTACTCTGCAGCCAATGCTTAAGGGACGACTGTGAGAGGAACCAGGTCCTGCAGTGCTTTCTAAAGGCAGGCAAAACTTCTCCTTCAGGAACAAAAAGATACACCTCAGCCAGCACAGCCGTCTCTCCCATAAGTGTCTCCAGTTTCTTGGACCAGTGGCTTTCAATCTTTCTGATAATAGGTCTTCACAATATTTTCTCCCTTTAAAGACACAGGGCCCATACAGTGAATTTAGACTGGCAGCAAAAGGCTTGCTCTCCTTAATTACCTTTCACGGACCTTTCAGAAACAAGGGCTCTGCAGACCACAGGCCAAAGGTCACTTTGGTGAAGAGAGTTGAGATTTAAGCTCTTTAAAACCGAGTGCAAGGGATCGGACATCTGAATGTGATATTGCCTAGGCTCTACCTTGGATTACGCTCCCAGGAAGCAACTTGTATTTTGAAGCTCTTCTTCAGGACAGAGCAAAAACCAAGCTGTTCAGAGTTGAGAGGACTGTGGACAGGCATAGGGAAAAAAAAATAATATCTTTTTGATTAACAACAACAGACTGGTCTATAAACCCCCCTGGGGCCCATCAACAGCCTCATCGTAACAGCCATGCCATTTCTCACGCACTCGGAGATGTAGCTGGCCCTTCGCTCAGATGCTGGACGTGGTGTCTTCCTAGGCCATTTGCAACGCTCACAGAGTACCCTGACACACGTACCTCATGGTGGCGACACCCCATGGCTTTGGATTCAAGGAAAAAGCCTTGTGGTGAGTTCCTCACTGCTGCGTTTTCCCCAGGGGCTGCCAGGAGTTTCTGCTTCAGCCCACGTCCCATGGGGCTGGAGCAGGCTGTAGTGCAGCATGGAGCATTGTTAGCGGAGACCGAAATGGGTTGTGCTTGGCAAGCGCAGTGGAAAGGAAAAAGAGGGTGACCTAGGAGCATTGCTGTTCTCACTTCATTTTTCCATTGCATCCGCCGCTTTTTTTTTTTTCTATCAAGCCCAAAGAGAGAAACAGAACAGAAACAAAATATAAACAGGTTCTCTCACCGTAAGTGCTACAGGAGGGGAGCACTGTCAGAGAGAGGAAAGCAAGAGGTCTGGATCATAGTCTCCATCCTTCCACTCACCCCCTCTTCTGTCTTTCACGCCCCTGGGACTCGCTTTACCTCCAGCATCCCACCGCCGCTGCCACTCAGGGTGCTGAGCTGACGTTTGCCCTGGTGCCTCAACAGGGTACCAAAGAGTTGTATCACTCACAGGATAGCTCTGAAGAGACATTTTTGGAAATGCCTCAGCTCTCCCCACAGTGTATCATCAACGGATACAATGGCTCAAATATGACAGCAATTGAAAGCAATAGGAATCTTATTGTCGTCTGCGTTGCTGGGAGCAGCTTCTGGCTGCTCTGAGGGGCTGGGCATCTTTGTGGAGCATCGACAAGCCCATTGCTCAAAGATCAAACCATATAGAAGGTGCCCGTCTCCTGTGGCACCACCTCCAAACTGTCCTTGACAGAAGCCGGATGTCATCAGCATCCACCTCCCATAAAGAAGCCCGACCTTGCCAACTGGTCCAACGTGGCCCTTATGGCTGGCTCAGCCGAGGGGCCAAAGAGTGATTGGTCCAGACAGGTCCTGTCCTGCAAAGAACACATGGGGAAGGGTTGCTTTGCCACCACCTGGGCTGTGCCCTACCTTCATGAGGTCCACACATGCAGTGTGGGGCTCAGGGACATGATATGTCCATCAGGCAACCTGCTTTGCCCTTCACTGCCCACCTGCCCCCTTCCATCCCCATGCATCAGGAGAGCTATAGCACATGGGTTATCCCTGCTCCACTCCAACAGCCCGTCAACTTCAACTGCCCATTTCCATGATGGTGTCACAGTCTGCAGAGAAAGGTTTGCAGAGGACACAATGCCCCAGAGAAGGTCTATTTGGAGAAAATTCCCTTTCAAGCCAGAATCTCACCCACGGGCCCCATGATGACCGATCTGCCCTACAAATGGATTCAGGGAAAAGGCATTTAGTTTTGTCCATTTGACTGGCAATGTTACTCTCTGGGAAATGGGCACAAGGCAGACCCCTGAACTTGGCTCCCCCTTCGCTGGCAGAGCTGCGGAGGCTGAGGGAATCGCTGCTCCCACAAGCCTCAGAGCAATCGTGTGCCTGCTTGCAAGACAAGCCTTGAAGCTGGAGAAGCCTTTAGCCAGACCTGGAAGCAGACAAGCCAACATTTCTTCCCTCCATAGCATGGCTCTGAGAACATCAATAACCACAAACTGCCTTGAAACCCGACTGCAGCCAAAAGCACACTGGCCCTAACGCTGGGGAGGAGGCCGTGTTTGCACCTTGCTGTTGCCTATAACCTCAGGCAAATTACTGCCTGGGTTGCCCACACCTCAAACCTGCTAAAAGCAGCCTTCTCTAGACTTTAACTCTCCAAGAACGTGGATTCCTCTGCAAACCCAGCATGGAGCAGGCTTTGCAGTTAGCCGGCAGATTTTGGAGCTGTGCTGCTAACAATCAGACAGACCCTCTGGGGCTGTGCCCGTGCCCCTTTAAATGCTGCTCCTTTATTTCAAATGGCTCTTGCAATCCTCCTGTAACCTGAGCAGCCAAAATTGGTGCTGGCACTGGAAAGCAGTTACACAATACCCAGGAGGTGAAAGCCTTTTGGAAAGGAGATTCAGGTGGGAGCCTCCCACCCCCGGGGCCAACACCCACAATTCCCCCAGGAGCTCGGGAAAGAGGAGATGGACAAATCCACTCCAGCGACTGTCTCCCTCCCGGTTGTTACTTTCCCAAACCATCTCTGCCACGAAGTGTGGACAGATCTGGACAACCAGGTGATGGCACAGCCTGTAAACGGGGCAAGCCAGTCTGAACAGCCACCAGACCGGAGACCCACACAGATGCCGTTCACCCTGCACGTGTTTCAAGCATCACCTTTTTGTGTACAAAGTTGTCAAGTCAGCCCTGCGTTCCCCAAATTGTGTTGTGTCTTCCCTCTCCCGATGCCACCCCAGATGGGGGGAGCGAGCAGACGCAGGAGAACCCCCAGGCCAAGCGGGGAAGGTGCTGGGTGCTGGGCAGCCTGCAAGCTCACTGCTCCGGCAAGTGTGCCATGCCATGCTGTGCCATGCTGTGCCGCAGAGCCGGCTCCTCGCCAGCCGGATCCCTGCTGCTCCCAAGGGCAGGGTTTGGCTGCGGCAGGCCGGCTCTGGCACGTGTGAGCGGCAGGGCATGTATCCGCTTTCTTTGCACGGGCTCGCCGGCATGCGCGTCGCCGTGCGGTGGGACGGTACCGGCTGGAGTCTCCTTGAGGCCGGTCCCACCCCTGCTGCCAGGGGAATTGCTCCGACCTGTAGAGGCAGGATTTTGCCCACAGCATCGTTTTTTCTCCAGCCGTGCAAATTAATTTGCCAGTAACCAAGAAGCATGATCTAACCGGTGCTCTGCACCCTCTACACAGGGGGATTCCGGTCTTCCTCTTCTTTCTGCTCAAAGCCCCGAGCTGCCAGCTCCATGTAGCTGCCAGGAGAGACCCGGCTTCCCATGCTGCCAGCTCGCCACCAATGAATGCCCTTCAGCTGCTTTCTCCTGCAGGAGCCATCCAAAATATTTGGGCCATGGCTACAGAAAGCCCTGCACCCTGCTTCTTCCTAACCCTTGCACAGAAGCTGCTGGGTTGAGCACATTCCTTCCTCCTTCCTCGCTTCGCTCTGCCCTGCAGCGATTTCCAAAGCATTTTTGTGGCATCCCAGACCCGGCGACAAATGCATGAGATGTGGAGATGTGGTTTTCCCTCATGCGCCATTAACTCCCAGTCCTTGCTGGCATGGGGGCAGGGGGTCTGCGGGGGCTGCACCGGGCACGGGCACCGGCCCTGTTCCTCTCCCAAGGGCCGAGGGGTGCTTATTGTTCCACAGCTGGCTCCTTTTAAGCAGAATTAAATTGCTCTCTGTGAGTTGATTGGGAAAATATTGTGTCTCCCGCTCTCTCTGCCGGGTTCCTGGCAGTCAAAATAATAATTACGTGGCCTGGGAAACAATGATAACTACCCATAAGCCTGGGAACTGCTTTTGCTATTCTGCTTTATGGGAATCCGTACAGCTTCCGAGGAAGGGGATTATTTACCTAGGCTCTGAGAAAAAGCCGAGGAGCCTGTGTGCTCCTTCTGGCTATTGTATTGCCGAATCCCATGGCAGTGCGGAGGGAGAGCGGCTTCCTTTAGCTGTCATTAATCCTTGCGTGCTTGACTGCTCCAGCATGCGGCATCCTTCAGGACACCGGCCACTGGGAAGCTGGGCCATTGTTCTGGGGCTTTTGTCCCAGACGGAAGGCTTGCTGGAGCTGAGGAACCCAGCTTTGCAGGCATCACACCGTCACAAAGTGACTGGCTCGCAGCCTGATGGTTGCTCAGGCCCTTCCTATCTCTGCTGCCGGGAAGCCAACTGGACTTGGATCTGCCTGATGAGGATGTAGGAAGGACTGGCTCCAGGATGCCCCAGTATGAGCCGTGCTGGCCCCATGTGAGAGAGCTTCCCTGCATGTCTGTGGCAGCAAGGGGGTGGCCTCCACCACAGCCCCAGGGATGGGATGGGACACCTGGGACTCACCCTTCCTCCGGGTCCCTAACTCCCAGCCTGGTCTTCTAGTCCTCACAAGGGAGAAGCAGGAAGACCCAGTTTCAATGCATGAATTGAAGCACAGGAGATTTCTCTTTCTCTAAGAGCTAAAAGGAAGCTTGCAGAGGAGACTTTTTAATAGGGATGGTGCCCATGGCAGGTATGTGCACACATGTGCATGGAAGGAGTCGGGGCCTGCAGGGAAACCCAAACAGACCCTTTGTTCCTTGCTGTGGGCTTGCTGAGCCTTTTGTGTATCCTTCTTCTCCAAAAGACACTTGCGGTGGCCTTCAGGAAGCAGGAAGAAAAGAGGAAGATGTGGGAGATCACTATCAGTGATTCAGCCATCATCAGACCATCACCGTCATGCACTAAACAAGTGGGCACAGAGTGATGCTCCAGAGCAAGCCTGCAATAACAAACCCGCACCTACAGGTCAGCCGTCCGCAGGATCGCGAGCTGCCCCACAATAACCCAGCAGCTTCTCCCAGACACCATCAGACCAGCCCGATGCTTCCCTGGCCAACCCAAAGGAGAGGGCCAGCGCTTAGGAAGGGCACCAGCTTAACAAAGCGTGGCACGAGTCTAAGACGCCTGTAGCGTGTTACAGCCCCGAGCTGTGAAGCAGTGAGCTCTGCAGATGTTTTTTCACGGTGGGAACCTTCAGGGAAGGAAAATCTGAGTGTTTTCCGAGTCAAGGTTCAAAGGGAGTTTATAGCTCTAATGGGAAAGTCTCTTTTCAAGGTTGCCTCTGCCTCAGCAGAAACTACCTCTTAGGGAGAGCTCAGAAGGAAGCAAGCTGTGATTTTTTCTGTGTGACGATGGCAGGCAACGCACCAGCAAGCCTGGAAAGAGCTGCCTTTTCTTTCTCTGGGTGAGGTACACAGCTGGGAATGCCTACATGCTGGGGGAAGCCCCCATATCACTCCCCATTTCTGTCCCTCCCAGAATTCTGCAAGGCCATGGAGCAAAGCAGCCAGCCCCTACTGCCCACCCAGCTCTGCTGTCACATCTCCACTGGCAGCTCTCCTCCTGGGCTTGCAGCCTCCCTCCTCCTGCCCTCTTCCAGGGCACTGGGTGCAGCCGCAGCTTTGCAAGTGGCAGCAATGTTATTTTGATGCTGCAATCACTTGTTCACATAACTCATTGCTTTGTGAGGTGCTAATGGATATGGAGAGGGCTGAGAAAGCCTCCCTTAATACCATCTCAGAAGCACAGCCAGGATCTGGAGGTCTGTCTGATGGCCCCCGTGAAGTGGGGCTGTGCTGCTGTCCCCTCCACTGACACCCAGGCAAAGGGAACAGGGAGAGTCTGTGGGTCCCCTTGCCCCACACAGCATGGGGCTGCCTCAGCGACCCCCGAGCTGGTGTATCTCATGGCCCTGTGTGCAGTGACAGCGCAGGGCTGTGGCACACTGTCACGGCTCTCTGCCGGGGCTCCCTTGCCTGTTCCTTGGGCGCAGAGCTGCAGGGACCCAGCTGTGCAGTCGGCCCAGGCAGCCCCAACACCTTGCCGGGATCATGAAGCGCCAGCGTGGCCCAAGGGACCTGCCCGAGGTTCCCAGGGGAGCCTGTAGCAGAGCGAAGGTCCAAGCTGTTGCCCAGCCGGCGCCTGGCGAACGCAGAGCCACCCTCGTCCCCTGCAAAGCACCTTCGCAGCATATGGAAGAGCAGGTTGCTGCTGGTCTTGGGCTTTGATCCCTCTGCCTTCTCCATGATTTTGCCCAACAAGCAGCACGCAGGGGAGCGGAGGGACACCCTTCCCCTCCCACGTGCTCGGCGGATGCGGAGCACGGTGGCAGCCGGACAGAGCCGCTTTCTCCAGCACAGTGCTGCTATTGTCCGACCGCGCTCCAGGGCCGCACAAGGCGCCTCTCATCCCTACCAGGCAGGCACGGTTGGGACCTTGGTGGCCCAGCAGCACAGACGACAAGGTGAAGGGGATGGAGGAAAGCCTCCGGAGTGGGCAGCCCACCTTTGCATCTCCCTGGCGCAGCCCCACTGCTTTTTAGACTTTCATGCAAAAGGCGGTGTAAGGGAGGACACTAGGGTAGGGGATAAATAAAGGAAAATACAAATGAAGAGGAAGGGGAAAGGCGAGGAGACGATGCTGAGATGAGAGGGGCGACACAGAGCCGGGCTGGGAGCCGGAGAGGAAGAGCCATGAGCCCCGCGGGAGCCAGGCTGTGGGAAGAGACAATGCGATGGAGGGGAAGGAGCCAGCTCCCGCTCCGGGACACATGAGCCCTGCGCAAGGCTGCAATTAGAGAGAGGAGACAGCGTGTCTGCCCGGGCTGGGAAGTCTCCTTCTGCCGGGGAGGCAGGCTCAGGCAGGAGCTGGTGTAGAAACGTGCCTCCTGCTCCCTGCTCCTCCACACAGACCCTTTTCCTCTCACACCCTGAGGGAGCCAACAGCGCCGGGGGCAGCTGCCGGTGGTACCTTCAGAGAGTTCCTCTGACGTGCAGGGGGCTTTGCTCTCCAGCGCCGGGACGAGGTGCCCGGTGGTGCTTTGTGCCCACCATTGTGGCTGCGCGGCCACACCAGAGCCCCCTCCCCAGGTGAGCTCTCCTCTCCTGGCTGCACTGAGCAGCCCCCTCCTCCCTCCCAAAATAGCTGCTCAAATACCAAGTCCTCAAGGCAAGCGGGTTACTTGACTGCTTGCCTCTGGTGGCCAGCAATGCGCCCTTCGTCAGGCTTTTGGGATTTTCCTGGTTGAGTGATGTGACAGACATACGCGACCTCGAGGCACAAGCTCTGGTTTTAGTGTCCTCCTCTGCACTGTTGATTATCCATCCCCCAGTGGAAAATTCAGTTTTGTTTGGAAACAAAGTCTCTGGGTTTGGCTTGGAAAGGCTCAAAAAAATACCGTGCAAGGGTCGCAAACTTTTAACACAAAGCACGTTGGGCCGGGGCTGTACAACAGGCGGGAGGCAGAGAAGGAACAGGAGCGCGCACCTTTTTTGCTACCACAAAGCTTGGCTGGGAAACTCTTTGTGCTTTGCTCTCTCTGGACATAAAGGTCCAAGCAAAGAGTTAGTTCCTCTAAAAAGCAAGTGAACAAGCAGCGCAGCCAAACCAACCGATTTCCAAATTTTACGGTTCATTTTCGCCGCCCAGCCAAGAGGTGGGTGAAGCAGAGTTCCCACAACCTTCCGCAGGAGTGACAGCAAAGAGGGATGTTTGAAAGGAGCCAGAAACTCATGGCAGGAAAAGAAGAGAGAGGAGAGACCCAGTGAGACAGCAGTGGGTTTTTTTAAACATAAAATAATATACTTCAGACTCGCAGTGGTTTCTTGCTTCCTGCTCAACAGTGTGAAACCAACACAACTGTCTTCCTCTTCTTCTGGTCATTTTAAGATCTTTTTTTTTTTCCTGAGGGGGAAATAAATAGGAGGCGCGGGAGGAAACCTGCCGGTTTCCCTGCCATTCTCACCTGCGTGGGAGCGGCGGCAGCAATGAGTTAAGGCAGCACCACGTATTGACCGACCTGTCAGCGAGGGAAGCGTGGAAGATTACCGCGGCATATTTAGAGCCGTGCAGCAATAACAGCTAATTTGTTTTTGCTTAAAGAGCGGTTAGGGTTGGTTTTGTTTCATTTTAAATAAAGACATTTGGACTCCAAAGGTCATTTCCGTGGAATAACAATGCTCCTTTCAGAAAGGGGCACCGGCAGGGTCTCCGGTACACCCAGTGCGCCCGGTCTGGTTTGAAAGCCGAGCCGCGGCTCAGCCGGGCGAGTGTCCCCAGGGCTGCCCTGTACCCCCTGCAGCAGCTGGCTGTCCCAGCGGGCCCAGCACCGAAAGCACAGGAGCTCGGGAAAGAGTTTTGGCTTCTCCGCTGGGTTGTTTGCAGGCACACAGTTTGTCAGTAAAACGAGGATGGGGTCCAGCCCCTCTCCCCACCTTCGCCCCAACGTCAGCTGCAGCCCTGCACCTTGTGGGAGCCCCAGCAGAAGATGGTGCATCCCCAGCAGGCAACGTATGGCCCTGCGTTTCCCTCATCCTCATCAAGTACGGCAGGAAGATCAGCTATGACGAAAAACACTGATTTAAAAATAGTCTGTTTGCAGTGTGTGAAGGTTTTCCAGGTGCTGCTGACTTTCAGGGCAGGTGAATGTGCCTTGCTGGCTCCAGTGAAGTTGGCACTGTGATCTGTCAAAGCAAGGCGATTTACCCAGCTCATGCAGGAAGCTTTCAGAAGAACTGGGAGAATAAGCAGGCATCTCAGTTCCCTGTTCCACTGAGATTCCACATTTCTTTTCCTATATGCTTCCTAAATAGTTACTTACTCAGGCTTTCAGCAGGCAGAAAGCGATGGAGCGGTGATAAAGAAAGCTTGAGGTTCGGGCTGTTCTCTGTCTTGCAGGCATGTATTTGCCGCAAATTTTCTCTCTTTCCTCTCAGTCAGTCAAAGAGTCTTCATGTTTCAGGTCATTTTGCTTTAAAAGTACACTATCTTTGATTCTGTGCTGGGAAAGAATCTGCAGAAAGAAAAAGCCGTCCAGTTAAAAAAAGCTCCTCTCCTTAGTGAGCACTGCTGTTTGTCACCCTCTCGGAAATTTGTAAACTCTTTTCTCTGTATTTATCTAACTTTGCTATTTTTGGATTTGCCATAGCTGCGCGCGCCGAGGATGCGTGTACGGAGGGGCGAGCATCTCTGCTGCTTTACTGGTATTTTTGGCTGGTGCATCAGATTTTACCGGGAGCTTCAGTGAGGCTCGGGTACTGCAGGAAGATGCAGAGGGGACTCCTGATCCCCTGTCTCTGCCTCCTCTTCCTCCTCGGAGACCAGTGCTGCCCTGCCCACCTCCTCACCATGGCTCAGCAGTCCCCAGCCAGGCCAGCCGGTGCAGATGCCATTGGGAATGCCAAGGTCTGGAGGAGAGAGGAGAAGGAGGCCAGGTCAGATGGCACGACTGGCTGCGGAGGTGCCTTCCCAACCTCCTCTCCCCACCCCAACTTTCTCATGGCCGCAGGAAGGGTCACTGCGACAGCTGAAGGAGGTCTGCACAACTCTGCCTCCCAGGGGCATGGCAGGAACACAATGGTCTGTAGGAGAAGGGAGTTTCCTCCTCTGCTCTTCCCAAAGCTGCCCTGGTGACTCCCAAACAGCCGGCTCCAGCATGGGAAAGAGCAGGACGGGACCAAAGCAGCTGCCACGCACAGAAAGGAACCCACTCCCCTCCACGGGGAGATGTGGGTGTACGCCTATGTGTATGTACACATGCGTGTCTATGTACCTTAACACACTGCAGCTTACAAGACACTTATAATTTTAATTTTCTTGTCTTGCCGGGACCCTTTCCAAAACAGCTCCAGCCATGGTTAATCCGGGCTGCCCTGTGCTGTGCCCGGAGGTGGGCTGGTTATGGGAGGAAGGAGCTGCCACTGTGGGTCTGTCACCTCCACCCCTTCGTTTGTGACTGGGGACGCCCCAGCAGAACGCAAACAGATTTGCCCATGTGCCCTAAATAGCGTCAGTGCGTGTTTATTGCTGAGATCGGGGGTGAACCCCAGCACCAGGCAGTGACTCGCTCCTGTCCCTCCAGGCAGCGATGACACAACAGGGAGAGGCCACTGCAGCTTTTCCTCCCGGGCTGTCAACAGGGAGATCTGTCCTGCCCCAACCAAGGTCCTGGCCGGAGCCACTGTGCATCTACTATTCACACACACACAAAACTCTTCCTGATTTCTTGGAGGCTTGTGGCAGCAACTTTTTTCAGCTTCAGAGTTTTGATTAGGGCTTGTCTTCCAGTAGCCAGGAGGTCACGGTGTCTGGATAGATCACAACCTGAACATCTGCATCCTATTACACAGCACGGTGATTATTTTTCAACATTCCCCACGTCTTCTAGCAGTGACAGTCATGATTAAAGCCTGGAGTGGATTCCTGAGTAGCATTTCAACTTCCTTTACTTTCGCATCCTGACCGTAAACAGGAGAAGAGGGCTTTCCTTGGGCACTAGGTCAGGAAGCCCATGTGCCTTATGGTAATACCGATGCACTGATGAAAGTCCGGAGATGTCAACTGGTACAAAGCAGCTGAACAAACCTGCCAAGGGGTGCCAACAATAGCAGGATGTCACTGCAGCTCGCAGGGAGGATGTTTCCATTCACTGATTTGGCTCCCGTGCCAAAAGCCATCCACTGGTCCAAGGAATAAAGCCAGTGTCTCCAGGAAGTGACCACGAGCAGACCCTGGTGGCTCAGAGCTAGTGACGAGGATTTGGCTTCCCATCATCAGAGCCAGAGGAGAAAGAGGAGGAGGTGTGCGAGGTGAGCTCTGGTCAGGGCACCTCTGGGCAGCCCCGTTTGCAGCTCTCATGTGGTCTAGAGCTCCCTTTACAAGGGGGCTCCATAAAACCTTCTTCTTGGAGACCAGGACTTGATCCTTCTCCTTCTTGGGGGAGGGAGGGAGATGGGTCGAGGATATCAAGGAGCCAAGGGAACATGGGTTAGTCGTGTCAAGTCCATAGCAAGAGGCTGGAGCTGCCAAGCAAGTACTCCAGCAAGGGGGCAAGGGGGCAGCCTCAAAATTTCCCAACCAAGTAAGGAT
The DNA here is from genome assembly GCA_013400135.1 of Rhinoptilus africanus. NCBI lineage: Eukaryota > Metazoa > Chordata > Aves > Charadriiformes > Glareolidae > Rhinoptilus > Rhinoptilus africanus. The sequence goes on from VXBO01014826.1 coordinate 156,848, forward strand.
TTTACTTTCTCTCCTAATTATGCAAGGAGGCATTAACGAGCCCTCATTTCTGGGCCCTTGGGTTTGGGTTTGGGCAGCTCAGCATTCAACACAACACTCAACAAACTGCTTTCGCCGTCATTTTCGCAGCCAGGTTTTTGTGAGGCAGCCAAGGGCAGGAAACTGTCTGTAAACGAGCGCGACGGCTCCGGGTGGGTCCTGGCACTGAAAGCAGCTGCTGTCTACAGTCTGAATCCGGCCAGCGAGGAGGGAGGAGGCCGGACTCATCCAGCCGCTCGCCCCTTCCCTCGGGAACAGGGGCCGTGGCACACACCTGGGTGCACAAGCCTGTGCCACAGCTCTTCCCATCCTCGTCCCTCTCTACCTTCCTGCTATTTCTCTGTCTGTCTGTCTGTCTGTCCGTCTCTTCCCAGGCACCTGCAGATGTCCTGTCCACACGTGCCTGCCCGCCACCCACGTTTGCAGGTCGCCTTTAGCCCCAGCACGTGTCTCACTCCTAATTGCTCAGGTTGCCTAGCGGCTACACGCACATCTACGTGCATCTGTGTTTTTCGTCTCAGTTACGCTCGTGTGCCTCTCCCCACGCCTGCCTTCCAGCCCCCGCCTGCATCTCTGCCCGCGTTTGTACGCCTCCCTCCGCTGGCTCTTTTTATGGCCGTAAACAGGACGGACACGTGCATCCAAGCCATGTGTACGTAAAGTGGCTGGAATTGCGCCGAGTGAGAGCTGAGATGGAAGGATGAAGAGAAGGAGGGGACACAGTGAAGGGGAGTGAAAAGGCCTTGGGGACAGCCTGCCTTCCTGCTGCCTATGTGCCCTCTCTCATGGAAAAGATCCTGAGATAAGCCCGCTCATTAAGGTAACACTGGGTGCCAGCGGAGCTGCAAGCCACCGAGCTGGAGAAGCGTGGCCACCCTCCTCACTCGCCCTCTGAGAGGAGGAAGGGTGAGGATGTCCCAAGGCAGCGTGGCAGAGGCTGTCCCTGCTGCCCTCTCTGGGGCTCATGGGGGTTGAGGGTGGGGGGCACAAAGGTGCACCAGAGCTCAGCCGAAATGGGAGGGCTCCAGGGGCTTGGAAAACGTGCAGGGCAAAAATACTCAAATTTCAGAAAAACGCAGGGTGAGCAATTAAGGGCATTTAAAATAGGAGTAATATCACTTCCCTCCCTTGCGGAGAAAGGGCGCTGGCACTGCATGACCTAGCTGGTAAGTACCTCTGCAGAGCCTCCGTTAAAACTTTGTCCCCCACATGATGATGCCGACCATCCCGCCACATGCCAGCTGAACTGCCATCCCACATTTTAGGGGGCTTCCTCCCCTTGCCTGCAGGTGTGCTGGGGCAAGGGGGGAGGATGGAGAGGGAGGGTAGTGCAGTAAAGGCACAGAGGGTCTAAGCATCCAAAAGCGCTGGCAAAGGGCGTGGGAGAGGTTCTGCAGGGAGCTGTGGACAGCTTGGAGGGCACAGAAGACCCTGGTGGGCCAAATCAGAGGACGCAGAGAGGCCAGGTGAGAAATTCGGGGGGCAGGAGAAGAGACCATCAAGGTCTCTCATCTGGAGATGTAGCTGGAGGAGGGATGGAGCTGGCTGGCTCTTTCCTCCTGCATGGCACATGGCACACGAGTGGTGCAAGGAGGCAAGGCAAGGCTGTGCCGGGGTGAGACGCAGGGATGGGGAGAGAGGAAGAGGCGCAGAGGCAGGCACAGCCCTCAAAGCAAGATAAAAATGAGTCAGCTATGCCAGCTGATGACTAAGGCTGGGGGGGGGTGGTCCTGGAAGATGTCAGCGTTTCTGCCTCGCTTTCTGGAAAATACCCAGCCTCGCACATGTTCCCCAATGGAAAACTACTGCACAGAAGCCACAAGTGTGGCTGCACACCGGGCAAGCAGGAGGGCTGGGGGGACCGGCTGTGGTGCCCGGCAGATGTGGTGCTGCCAGGAGCTGCTCAGACCCAGCGGTGTCAGACCCAGACCCGCTGCATGCCAGCCACCCGCCTTCCTGCGAGGCTTTCCAGGTGTCCCTTGTCCCCTGCAGCTGGGGCCAGCTCATCCCAGGAGCAGCCATCTCTTCTCCTTGGGTACCTCGAGATGCACATCTGTGTCCTTGGTGGTTACATCCCACCCTCCCCGCAGGGGTGCCCACCTGCAGACCAGCCTATGTCCCACCGGCATGGAGAGCATCAGGGTTTGGCCTTTTTCATTCCTCTGGGAGACCAAATTAAGTGTGGTTGGTCTCGTGTTTATCTCCCCCCGACTCCAGCTCCAGCACTTCTGATGCTCTCGGGGATTCAGTAAAAGCAGTGAAGCCACACAGAGAACTTTGCAGTGGTACTTGGCTCCTCTCCCACCGGCTCGAGGAGCCCTGTCAAGGGCTCCTGCTCACACTGGTCACATCAGCTGGTGGGCAGCTGTGGTTTTTCAGCTGATTTCTGGACTTTCTTCACGTATGACTAGCAGTTAATTTAAGAGATGTGAAAAAATCAGTGTGGCCCACACTAAGGGTGGAGAAAGGGATGCCTGCAGCTGTGCGTGCTCTCAGGTGCAGCAGCAAGAGGGGGCATCTTCACTGTCTGCAGGGGAAGGCTAAAAACAATCTCACTACTTTTCTCTCACTTAACTGCCCATTTAACTCCTCGTGCCTTCCGCTCGTTTCTTGCTGTCTAATTAAATTTCCTCAGATGACTGTGTTTCAGGGCAGAAGTCTGGTGTGGGGGCTGCACAGGTCACCCAGCCGTGGGGAAAGGAGCGTGCATGTGTGTGTGTGTGCACCCCCATGCTCCCCGCACCCAGACTCTGGCCTTGGCTGCTTTCTACAGGTGAATGGAGACATAACCAAGGGCACATTGGAACCTCCACCACGGGTTAGGAGATAAGCAGCCCTCCCTTAATGAGGACATGATATACCTGGCAAGACTATACCCTTCACAGGGAACAACAGGCTCTTTCATGTCAGGCGCTGGTACAGCCAGGAGCAGTCGTGGGACAGAGGGAACCACAGACTGGTAAATCAGCTCAGCACCACCAACCATAGGAACCTGGCAGGGGTGTGGGCTCACCCCACCAGCCCCACACCGATGCTTTTGGGAAGCCCCAGGATGCCCCACATTGGATTCCACCAGCTACCGCAGCAGGAGAGCAGACCTGGAAGGCTACAGCTTTGTTAAAACTGGCTTTGGGGAGGTTCAGGTGGGGATGGCAGCTCTGCAGTGCCGAGGGAAAAGCTGGATTTCTGCCTCTGATAGCTGCTGAGGCAAGCCCATCACGAAGGGAAAGGCAGCTTTACCAGGGCCTGCCACCTGGGAGGCAAAGTCCCCGCTGAAAGGAGCCAAATCTTTACTGTGCTTGTCTAGAGGCACTGAATTATTAAGAAGAGGTACCTTAAGGCTGTAGGTGGAGCAGAGAGCTTTACAGATGGCTGGTATTAAGTGTAATGGATCCCTGATGGAAAACCACCTCTCTGGTTGCTGCAGGATGGTTTCTCAGCTGCGGAGCAACACAAAGCAGCCGGAGTGAGTGTGGTACACAGCATCATCACCCCAGGGATTTACTGGGCTTGGTAGTCTAGTGCAGCCTTTGGGAGCATTACAATGATCGTCTGATGGGGAGACACCCATTCCCACCCTGCTCGCAGAGAATATCCACAAACCGGCCTTTTGCTTTTGCTGGATGGACACAAGACACTCAAGACACCCTTTCCCTGTCTCACCAGAGCAGGGAAACAGGCCTTACGAAGAAGCAGCACGCTAGGTAGGGCCAAGCAGCGACACCCAACGTGGAGGCGTGGGAAACCCCATCACCTTGCACGCCGCTGGGGAGACCTGCAGGTAGCAGAGGTCCCAGGCGGGCCATCGCACACAGAGCCTGAGGCTTAGCACCACATCTGGCCAGGACAGATGTGCGCAGCGTTTTTCTGTAAAACTCAGACTGTTTGTCAGCACTGAGGAAACCCTCAATTACCCTGGAATCAGACTTTTTCCCCACCCTCCCGCTTCCACGTGATTAAGGTCATGTTAAGAGGTGGCTTGTCATTTCCAAGCCTCCTGAATTTGCCAAAATTAGGCTGGATTTGTGGAAACTGGCTTTCTGAGACCTCGGGCACTTCCTGCTTCAAATACCAGGCCAAAAACAACACAGCAGTGCTCGCTCTCCCGAATTTTGGTATGACTCCTTTAGTCTCACACAGAGCCACAAGTTACAAAACTCATTGATTTTGAAATCCTGAAGGTCAAATATTTTGGCTTTTCCAGGGCTGCTCAAGCAGAACATCGCTAGGACAACGGGTACTGGAAAATTTTCAAAGTTGATGCCGCAAAGAAACATCATCTACTGGTTGCTAACACCAGTGCCAGGTGGTCCTTTGCTATTAAATGGCACCCTGAGATTGAAGGAGTCTCCCCTGACATCGGGTGGTTGTGGGAGCTATTGCCACTTATCATGGGGATCACCAAGTAACACTTTTAGTGACCTGAAGAGTAGGAAGGGCCATTATAGCTGGCTGCCCTGCTGTGCTGGGGCAAGAAAGCCTTTGCTCCAAGACCTCATAATCAAATACAAGATGAACAAGAAAGATGCAGTAACCAGGGCGGAGAGGAAGCCAAGGACTGGAGGAAAGTGTGATGTGTACCAGAGCTGCAGGGACTGAGGCTTTCTATTCCTAATTAACGGACTCACTTGTCTTATTTTCTGCTCTAACCACCATATTAGCCTTTTAAATATAGAAGGCTCCTCCCTGGCTATGTACACAGCCAGCCCGGCACCACCATCCATCTCAGCTACGTTACCACAGGTTGTATTTTCAGAACCACTCGATGAGTGGATTAATGGCTGCCTTTTTATTGCCAGCTCCTCAGCTTTTCAGGGGGGAGAGGGGGGAAGAAGTAATAAAAAAAAACCCCAACCCATATGTGAGGCTTTCAAGTGTCATAAAGATGGCTAAAAAAGGCAAGGTTATTTTTTTAAAAAAGGAATCTGTAGGGTTTTTGTTTGCTGCTTAGTTTGAGGAATGTGAGGATTGTAGGCTCATTTTTCACACTTCCCCCCACACATACCTCAGGCCTGGAAAGACACTTTATTATTTTTAAATGAAAATGTGGTGTTTTTCATAATTACATGGCTCCGAGCTCTAGAGCTGTACTGCAGTAACTACTGTGAGTGCTTGTCAGTGCTGCCCAGTGCAGCCACCTGCGCAGGAATCTTGAGGTTTCAGTCACATTTAAGATGAAGAGCAAGGTCTCTCATCTTCTCTCTGGGGCTTTGAGAAGTAATATTTAATATGAGAATCACAGAAGTGATTTACAAATAATTGTGATCGTTGATACAGGTTTAGCATACGAAACAGTACAAACTGAAAAGGCGTTGTGTTTGGTTTGTTGATTGTGGGGTTTTGTGGGGTTTTTTTGTTTGTTGTTTTTTTTAAAACGATCACTGTCAAGAGGGAAACTGCACAGGTTTAAAAGTTTCCCTGTAGGTTACACAATCCAGACCCCAGTGGGAATCAGAAGAAGGTCTGGGTACAGATAGAGGGGAAGACAGCAAACAGTATACATGCTGCTAGAGCAGGGAAGGGGGGAAAAAACCAAGGCACGAGTTGCTCTCTCCGTCCCCCCGCAGCGCTGTGACAAAGCAGTGCTTCAAGCAGAGATCTCCCGTCCAAGATGATGTTTCTCATAGTGGAAATCCAACCTCCCCAGAAGGACAGGGAGGGATTATTTTAACCTCTCGCTCAGAGCCAAGTCTCCAGCCGCGCTGCAAGAGGCGGCACGCTGACCCGATGCTGTTACTGCTGTGGCGGTGGCTCCAGCCCCTGCTCCGGCTCCCACCCAGCCATACGGATTTGACTGCGGCCGTGTTCCCGCTGCAGACGGATCCGAGATGGCCTCTTGCACTTTGCATACACCCGCTCTGGCCAGGATGACTCAGCCTCACCCTGGCTTGCCGATGCCTGTTATTCTTCGGAAAACCAGGGTGACATGAGTCATTTGGTCACACCAGCCATGAGGCCAAATGCTCTGGACCACCTGCAGCTGGCTCAGCTGCACAGACTGTCCTCACCCCACTGGCCTCAATGGGGCCGTGCTCATCCTCTGTGCTCCCCATGCCTGCAGCTGGAAGCACCAGGCTGTGACGTGGGGACATGTGTGCTACATAGGACAGGAGACGTGGGTACCGGGGGCCCACCAGTGGGCTCACAAGAGGTACCTCTCTCCCCGCCACCAGCAGCAGCAGGGGGCCACGCTTTTTACTGGGACTCTTTTGAGTGGGAGGGACATGTAGGGTCCAGGTCATCCCTGACATCATATTTCCCTAATCACCTTGCATGCCGGGCTGCTGTGCCTCAAAGGTGTGCGGGAGGAGAAGTATCCCTACCGGGGTCACCCCTTCCCGCCTGCACCCAGGGGCTGCTGCAGGTTTTGGGGCTGGTGTCAGGGAGGATGGCTGCTGACAGGGGACACTGCAGGGAGAGGGGATGCAGCAGCCCAGGCGCCGTCCCCAGGGCTGAGCCAAGCCGCGCAGGGTGCCAGCAGGGAGTCACACCAACAGCTCGCTGCTCTTTGTGTCCTGGCTGCCCATCCCAGGCAGCGCTGCCTTCAAATGCCATGTCACCCAGGGCTGGGCTGACTTGCTGACACAGGGCATGCCCTTGCTCAGCAATTAATTTGGATGCAAGTAGCATTTGCATGTTAATTGTTCTGCCTAAGTAACACCATGTGTGGAGCAAAGAGTGCTTTTCCCCTGCTCTGAAATAACTCCATTTATAGACACGCTCTTTGAGATGGATGGGGCTCAAAGCAGACAGCAAGGTACTGCCTACTGTTTCTACACGGCATCACCTCGACTTTGTCAGACTGCTACGTGGGACCAGGAGAGCCCAGGGGTGCCCCAAATCAGAGCAGGAGGGCAGAAGCACTGTGCTAATTAGCGCAGGGTACACACACACTCCCCCCCCACCCCAGCTACTCTCACGTGTGGACTTTCCTGCAGGCTGGCACAGCACCAGCTGCCTCCATGAGCTGGTATCCGAGTGGGTGGGAAGGAATTTGGACCCAGCGGATCCAATTACCAGCCCACAGCGGCTGCCGTTAAGGAGGCACACGCCGTCATGGCAGGGCTAGCAAGCCGAAAGTCTGGCGTTAGGACTAGCGATTGCATCCAAAATGCCTGGCTGCATCTGGACCCCGCGCTGGCTGAGGACACCTCGCTCCCGGCCGGGGGGCTGCAGCGCTCAGCATCCTGGAGCTGCACCTCAGTCTGGGGAAAGGGCGGGGGGACGCAACGAGTGATGCCCCCAGCTCATCGGCGGGTTTAAAAGCTCTTCCGGAGAGAAGGAAGAAGAGGGAATTGCGTAAAAGGCTGCTGAGAAATATTTAAATATTTCAGTTTCCAGTGTAACTCGAGTCATTTGGAATGGAAAGTTTCCATTGCCCAATAAATCCAGCATGCTCATTTGTTAAAAAAAAAAAAAAAAAAAGGACAACTTTTAGTCTTGGCTTGAGGATCGTAACAGTGCAGTGGAGGCACTGATGCACAGCACCCCCCAGCAGGTACATGATGTTCTTGGCCCAAGCTGGAGACGAGGAGGGGCACGGGGTAATGGAGCAGGCACAGGGAAATGAGCGCCTCTGCTGCCCAGGAAGAGCCTGATCCCTCATGCTGGCACAGCTAACGCAGAGGAAAATTTAGGCTTGGATCAGAGCAGGTGGGGAAAAACCCCATGCACCTTGGGATGAAATTAAAATGCACGAGCAGCTTTTGGGGAGGTTTTTTGTGTGTGTGGAGCTGCCCGAGTCTGAAGCAACGCTCTTTGCATTACCTGACTGCAAGGGCAAGCTCAGGCCAGGGAAAGAAAGGGGTTGTGGGGGGAAAGGAGGAGGTTTTCGTGCACACGGACTGCTATTTCCAGGCATCCCTTGGCCATCCCGATGCAGACGGGCTCAGCCGTGGCTTCTGCCCAGGGAGGCCAGGTTCCACTTTGGGCAGTTAGCCCACTGCCTTGGCAGGGGTGGCTCTGGAGCTGGATTACCCTGAATCCAGAAGCTGAAAGTACAGGTGGGGGATCAGGTCTACCTGCCTCGGGGCCTTCTGCTGCTCCCCACAAGTGGAGCTTATTCCTAATTGTATGCTTCCCAGAAGACCACATTCCCCACAACAGGTTATGGGGGGAAAGAAAGGGGTTGTGGGGGGCAAGGAGGAGGTTTATGTGCACATGGACTGCTCTTTTCAAGCAGCCCTCGGCCATCCTGATGGCTCCCCGGTGCGGGAGGGAAGGTGTGGTGGGACCTGGCCGCCCGCAGCCGGTGCCCGTCCCCGTCCCGTCGGGGCGGCTGGCGGGGCTGCAGCGCGCCCCAGCGGCCGCCGCTCCCCCGCAGGGCTGCTGCAGGCCGCCCCGCTGCCGGGGGGTGGGTGGAAAAGGCTCCCCCTGCATCCCTTGGAGCATCCTCCCCGCTGGGAGAGCCCCCAGGAGCCCTCCCCGGCGCCCTCGACACCTCTCGGTCAGAAACACCTTTTCGGTATTAAAGCCACTCCAGTGGCAGCCAGTGTCTCCCGTCAGCCGGCTTCCCCGCTGCCCCAGCCTCCCTCCGGCAGCGCGGTGGGACTCCCCAGCCAAAATGGAAGGTCTTGCACCAGGACCGTGGGCGCAGGGTTTGGGGAGCCAGGGGCTGCTTGCAGGACAAGGGGTAACGGGCACAAACTTGAGCACAGGAACTTCCACCTAAACATGAGGAGGAACTTCTTTACCTTGAGGGGGGCAGAGCCCTGGCACAGGCTGCCCAGGGAGGTGGTGGAGTCTCCGTCTCTGGAGACATTCAAAACCCGCCTGGACGCGTTCCTGTGCAACCTGCTCTAAGGTGTCCCTGCTCTGGCAGGGGGTTGGACTGGATGATCTCCAGAGGGCCCTTCCAACCCTGTGATTCTATAATTCTATGACCCTTTGCCAGCACCTTCTTCCTCAGTGCCAGAGAGACGCAGGGCACAAGGGAGAACACAACCGGGGTAACCTGGAGCGCCCTCAGCCCCTTCTCCCAGCACTTCCAGGGGAAGGAGTGGAGGGATCACGCTGTGGCACTCTGGAGGGCACGAGTGGGCACACGCAGGCTGTAGGGCATCAGAGGGACGACCGAGCTGCCCCCTCCCCAACTCGCACATGCCAGACCCCACAAGCTCAGGGAGCGGAGGAGGAGGAGGTGACCAGGGAGGGCTCTTCCTGGAAGGCAGTGGGCAGAGCTTGAGCTACTGGAGCTGCACACCCGCTGTCGCCCTGATGGACACCAGAGCGCCCCACTGCTGGCAGCAGGGCTGGAGTGATGCTCTGCCCCTGATGGGGGAGAAGTAAGTGCAGGGAGCGTCCCCTCCACCTGGAGATGCAGCTGCAGTGCAGAAACTGCCCCCGAATATAGCATTAGCCCCCCTGTGTTTTTGTGGAACAGAGACACAGGCAGCCCACGGCAGGGCTCTCACCTGAGCCGGCCACATCAGGTGGCAGAAGCAGGGGGGGGACAGAGAAGCATTGCCTCCCTGCAGCAGGCACGCGCGATAGCATCCCTTCACTGGCTGCCGCTGTGTTCCTGGGCAGAGAGACACAGTGGTCCAGATACTCATTTAGCTTCCTGCCCAGGCTAGAGGAACAGAATTACTGCAAATACTGCTATTTCTGGTCAGTGTGAGAAACAGCATCCTTCCGGTCACACCTGCCCTGTCGCAGGACCACCTTTTAAACCGAGGCCAGGGCAGCAGCATATATAATGCTCTCCTCATGACAGCCTTGCTTTTACAGCCAGAAACTATTGAAACTAATGATGGCTATTTACACCCAAGGCACAAGAAATGTTGCAGACAGAGCACTGCAGTTTGACAAGAGATGGCTCTATAACCACCAAGAAGGATTTAAACAGGCAGAAAGGAAACCATACCATTAAGAATATCAAATAACAACGGAGAGAAAAGCAAGACAGCATGACTAACAGCAACAGCAGCTTTTCTGCATGCAGGAGCAGCCCAGCACTCGCCACTGCCTTTTTTAGCCCAGCACACACTAAGGAGTCAGGTCAGAGGGTTGGGAGAGCTGGGTCCAGGCCCGCCTCCCACCCTCTGCTGCATCACCTTGGACAAGCCACCAGCCATCCTTTCACACCATGCACTGAGAGGAGTAAGGAAAAGCCTAGAATATGCAACACCACAGTCACACCTCCCTCACCCCTCCCAAAATGATGCACAGCACTACCCGTGCCAAATGGCTTTGCTTGGAATGAGAAACTACTAAACTCCCCCCCCCTTAAAAGTCCTACTGAATCCCGTTCGGGTCTTACCTGGTCTTTGCAGGCTCTCAGAGGTAGGCTGATGCTTCCAGTGCATTCCTGTCTTGCCCAGGCCAAGGAAAAGAGAGGGTCTGAGGACACTTTTGACAATGTTGTGGTCACAAATTGAAGGGAAAAGGAAGGAAGAAAAAAAGGGAGACCAGGTGATTTTAATGCTCACCTTCTTTCAAAGCACTACCATGTGCTCTGCATCACAAGTGTTTCAAATGAGACTCCAGCACCTGCATTTCATTTACCAGGGGTTTGTTATAGGGCTTTTCCAGCTGGTAAGAGCAGACCACTGAAAAAAAAAATCAATAACAGCTAAGCTTGAACTGCAGCCTCTTATAGAGTGATATTTAGATTAAACAGTTGTCCAGGGTAAGAACCATTATATTGTTCCCCTACAGCTCTGCTGTCAGCATTACAAGGCTCTTGCTGGGCAGACATTAGTGCTTCTGTCTATTAAGCCACAGAATTTGGCACATACTACACTTTACCTTTATTATTGGTCACAGACCAGATCAGTCTCTCTGTGAACCAAGAAATGGATGTGCCTCTGAGTTTTGTGCAAAATTTCAGTATAGGCTTAGCCCAGCAAGTTTGTGGGTACCCGAGCAGCCTCTCAAAGAGCTACGCCTGCAGTGCCCATGGCACAGGGTAAACCAGAAATGTGTTAATGCGCTGAGCTCTCCCAGTCTGCTTTTGCCTGTATTTTAACCACTGAGTATTGCCAGTTTGGTTTTTGAGATGTTTCCTGTTCAGAAAAACACACTCAGACCCCAGCGCACTCCTGCTCACTAACCACGCAGGGCTCAGTGAGCAGACACTGGGTTTGGATGCGAGTATGTTTTTCATAAATTACATATATTTTGGATGTAAACAGCGACTATTTGTTGGAGCGTTGTTTTCTGTTTTCTTGTTTTGATTGTAGGCTGAAGGTTCAAAGAGAGCCAATTTGAGAACACCAAGAGTGGCCTTTGCTGTGGTTTCCTAAGGAAAAGGGGAAAGTTAAATACTGTAACACAAACCAGGATGCGGTACTCCACTTTGCGTGGGAAAAGCTCTGCTCTCATTAAAACCCAGCATTTGACAGCAACCAGTTGCTAACAGCTTCTCCGTGCTGCGATCACACTAATGGCTTTGCCCAGGCTGCCCGATGAGGCTGCTGCCACCTCCACGTCCCAGCCTCCTTCACATCCCGACCCCCTTCTCATCCCAGCTGCCCTGATCTCCCGTCCCTCTTCACATCCCAACCTCCGTCAGTCCAGCTCGCCACGTGGCTGTTGCACACACAGCAGGCAGAGCAGGGATCGCCTCAGGTCTTTGCTCTTGTTTTGGAGTCTTTTTAACAACTCCTGAGGTACTTCATTTGCCAGAAGGTTGGTACCCATATTTTTAGGTGTTGCTCTCCCCTTTTCATAGGCCCCAAGTTTGTACGTATCGTGGGGCTTGACTTTACCACCTCTGATGTCTCACTGCTGTGCCTCAGATTCCCCTTTCTCAGGGGACAGTAGCTGCTGGGAGCATAATTGAAGCCATTTTCAAATAAATTCTTGCGTTGCAGCAGCTCCAAGAGGTGTAGTAAAGACCTCTCTGCGTGGGGGGGGGGNNNGGGGTGCGGGGGAGGGGGTGGAGGTGTCTTTAGCAGGATCACTGCCTTTAAGAGTCTTTAATACAAGAACAGACAGCGCCTGGGCACAGGCTGCCTTATCTGACAAAGTCGCCAAGGCAACGGGAGGACAACATTCAATGGGGTCAGTCTCCTCCTGTGGGCAGTGAGCTTTGGGACGTGCTTACTGGGGCAGGCACATTTGGTTCCAGCTGGGTCCGTGGGCAGAGAGTGAGCTCGGGCTCTGCCCCCAGTCCCTGCTGCCCCTGTACCTATAGAGAGTGCTGGAGGAAAACACAGCCGAGGCCTGGCTGGATCGGTACATATACTATATAACGTATATTGTATCCATATATATCTATTTGTTAAAACACAGCCAAAAGCAGACTGGGAGAGCCCAGTGTATTACAATCATCATCACTTATTAAAGCTTTCAGCAAGACCTGAGATGCCTTTTCTGAGAGCAAGCTCTTGCATCATCAGGGATGCTTTTGGGAACGTGTGGTGCCACAGAGGGAGGGCACATAGCTGCTTCCACCCCCGCGCAGCACTGGCTCAGACCACTGCTGTATATACCCAAGGCGAGCTCCGCCAGCCGGAGCAGGATTTGTGCCCCTGCTCTGCTCCCACCATTGCTGTGGGCTGAGCAGAAAAGCCTTCAAGCGCTGCCGAAGGGCTCTGCCTCCAGAGCAGCCTCCCCAGCTCCTCATGGGGCCAGGAGCTTGCCCAAAGTCAACATGCTGCGTGGAGGTCCTGGGGCAGCCCAGGGCGCCTGGGGGGGGCAGTGAGCGTCCTCCCATCCTGCTGCAAGGTTAAAGAGTGTCACAGCTAGATTTATGCTTTCCTGTGGTGCGAGTGCCCTTTCTCAGCTTCTGTCAGGCACCAGGAGGAGAAGACAGTCTGTTGCCGTCTTTTTTTGGTTGTTAATGTTGGATGCGAGTTCCCCAAAGCCATATACCGAGCATCTGGCACCGCCATCCCTTGCAGGCTGGCACTTCATCATCCCAAACCAGGGGACGTCGTTAGCGATCTGCATGGTTGTAGCACTTAGGCGGAGCGGGGTGCGAGTTTCTCGTCCATCTGCTCCCCCCCAAATGCCTCCTCATCACCCCAGAAGTCATCTTGGGTGGCTGGAAAGGCTCTGGCGGCTTTCCAGCTGCTTAGATCAGGATCTTCTTCGTTCCTCTGAGGTTTTGCTAGGGGTTTGCATTGTGTTAAGTTTCAGGAAGCACGATGAAACTCAAGACCTTTCTATGCCAGGCTGCTGCCCTAAAGTACTTAGTCTCTAGGGAATGGAGAGCAGACAAAGGAGAAGGAAGAGGGTACAATATCTGAGCAAAAGATCAAGCTGATGAGAGAATATATTATTCATTAAGTGTATCTCCAGGACAAGTAACAGCAGGAGTGTGGGGACAGAGCTTGCAATTGCCTTAGGTACAGTTTTAAAAATTTTATATACCCATTTTTATCTCCACTTTTTTTCACAGCTATTTACTTTGTTTGAGATAGGACTCATCCTGGCCACCATTTTTTAAAGTGGGTATATTTAAATGTTACAAATGGGTTCACTGGTGACAACAGGACGTGCTTGTGATTAGGTGAGCGCATGCGCCTCCTCTGAACCTGGAGCTACCCCAAGCCAAAGCAGTTCTCTCTACAGATTTTGCCCCCTCATTGGCTTTAACTGCCTGCTGCCTAAGGGGAAAACAATACCGGACAGAGATTCCCAAGCTGCACTATGAGAGACAACATTTTAAAAAAATATCTGCTGCCCATCGCAATGCCCATGGAGAGAGCTGCAGAGGTCCGAGTTTGTTTCTGAAGTTGGTGGTAGCTGGGGTCTCTCCGACAGACCTGCCCATTAAACAAACTCAGGACAGAGACCGGAGCTGCTCTGACCCACATTTCTCTCTGGTGGCAGAGATGCCAGAAATGCATCTGCATGTTGCTTTCCCAACCTGCCAACTTTTCTCGTATTGCTACTTTTAATACTAGCCCAATCTGCTCGGAGGAGCTCACAGAAGACCTCCTAGCTGTATATTCACACCGTGGGGCTCTTGCTGACTTTTGGAGGGTGTCTCCTGCCCCCAGACTGCTGGCGGATTCTTGGGCACAGTGCTAACTGCACTAGAGTGGGAAGGAGCTGGGGAACAGCAATTCATCTCACCTGGGCCTCCAGCTCAGCGATAATGAGAATTGAGTGGCTAGTGCCAAGGGCATCCCCTTCCCAGAAGTACCACGCTTCAGCGCACACACGGCTTTGGCGTCTGGCATCATTTACACCCCATGGGTTTCCCTTCCTCATACAAGCCCTCAGCTCAAGTCCTCATCTGGGAAGCAAAGCAGAGTGAACCAGCCCCGAGGCGGGGGGCTGGTGTCTGCAGAGCTACCCCATATTTCAAAGTGGGTGCTAAACCCCTTCTGCTCGAAACTGAGCAGGGAGCCAGAGAAACAAATCCTTCCCTGCTTGGGCCTCCTCGATCGCTTTCTGTCCCCCTCACCACCCCAAGTAGAGGCAAGTCTGCACTGTCACACAAAATTAAACTTTCACTTTATTCTCCAGTCTAATCTCTCCCTCCGCAATATGATCCTGAGGTTTAATCTGATTATGATCCTTTGTATCACACTATAACAAATGGCTCCAGCTGCCAAGCTAAGCAGTTTAATGAGATACCATGTTGGCTGTTGAGCGAAAGGCGGAGGAGACACCGTAAACAAAGGCATTGCTTGCTCACTCCCATCCCTGGGATGTGGTGCACAGGCTGCAAGGAAATGCTCGTGCAACTGATGTCCTGCCTCATAGAGAAGAAAACCTGCCTTTCTGCAAGAGTTTTGGTGAAAAACTATGCTTCACCAGGCAGGGGGGTGGATGCTGCATGACCAGAACCCCTGAGACACAAACACGATGTTCACTGACCATGGAGGTCTGAGCACAAAATACAGAAAATGCAGTTTGTCTTTGTTCAGATGTTATTAGATCTGATCTAAACATAAGAGCCTGAGATGTATCACATGGCGAATCAATATCATTGTTTGTTAATCCAAATGAAATCAGACACTTTTTTTTCTTCCTGCCTAAATAAGACCCACCCTTCCCCCTCAGAACTGCAGCCATAACTAATTCTCTCTCAGCAGCTAATGGCATTCATAAATTACACTCAGGACCTATTGTTCATTTAATCCTTTTTGCTGCTATTAGCTCTGGTCACTGATCTCTTGCCTCTCCAGTCTATAGTATTTTAATGACACAGCTAGAAAACAGACAAACTCTTCAGCTTAGTGGTAAAAAGCCAGATTTGCGTTACAAGGAGGGAGAGCATCTACCACTGACTTGAGGGGAAGAAGTGGGGGAGAAACATGGCCCAGAGCTGGCTGTCGCCTGGGCAAGGCAGAGGGGAGCACTCTGAAACAGACGCATTGATTCTGGCCGGAGCTCGGGGCTCACCGAGATGATGAATCTCTTGGCTCACAGCCTTGGGAATTTGGTTCACTTCCAAGATAACCGAACCATGGCAAGCCTTTTAACCGGCCTAACCTGGTTTGCCAAAGGAAATCATTGACGATAGTCGCTCCTCCTTTGAAGTTGCAGTTATTTTTTAAGGGAACTTGACCCTTGGTTGTGCTTTTCTCTTCGTCACAGAGGATATGCTGCATGGATTAGTACTATCTATGCTAAGTGCCATGACAGGAAGCACTGATGAGACTCCATCTGGAATGCTCCAAACCACCCTGGTTATCCATGCTGAGGTGAAGTACACTCGGAAAAGCTGCAGAGCGGGACTGGAACAGAGGTTTTATCAGAGAAAAAAAAGACCAAAGAGTTTGGCATATCTAGTCACGCTCAGCTAAAGCCAAGGGAGCTTATGATTACCCTTGTGATGGTTCATGGACAGCAAAGCCTACGGAGGGAGAACAGCAGCTTGAGCCTGTACTGGTATGAAACCAGACAACTCTGGCTGTGAACACAGTTAAGCTGAAAGTTCAAAGAAATGACCTGTGTGGGTCCAAAATGACCTGCCTGCCCGAGGAGACAGGGATAAAGCACCTAACTACCTTTGAAACAGCTGCCCATTCATTTAGGGGAAAGGGCCAGAAAGAGCACTGGATGGATTTGGTGACTGAGGATATCCCTCCCAGCCCTGTGTTCTTACCCCTTTTAAAGGGGATCACGGGAATTCACCACTTAATGCTCGTTTCCTTAAAAATTCTTTTTGTGAGGGATTTTTTTTTTATTGCTCCTGAGCTGCATTTTCTTTCTGGTTCATTACTAGCTTGGAACTAGACTTCCACAAGCTCTCTTAAATTAAAAAAACTCCTTCCCTGGAAAGCCTTACCAAGCCCCCTTCAGCTACAGTGCATGCCACCTTGCCCTTCATGTCCCCCAGCCATGTCAGTGACGGTATCGGCACCAGAAGGGGCTGTGACCTGGCCTTTGCTGCTGGGACCCGGTGCAACAGCAGATGGGTCTGAGGCTGCCTGCAGTTGTGGCAGAAGGAATTTGGGTTGCTGGACAACAAACAGTAGCCGTCTCTTCCAAGGCAACAGCAAATATGCGGTGGGCCAGATGCAACTGAGCCATGGCTTGGGATCAGGCTCTGGACCACCCCACATGTAAAGTGGTGCCCTGACAGGCTGCAGGAGGCTCGATGCACGTTCCTCTGAGCTGTTGGCCTGTGTAGCTGCCCAATTCCAAGAGTGGCTTCTCTAAGAAAGGAAACAAGAAGATATTTAGCTTTTTAATACAGAAAACTTTAAGTTGCACAAGCCACAGTTGTGCAGCTGGGTTATTACCACCACCCAGGGGAGTCTGAGAAGATGCCAGTCTTTTTCCTAATTACTACAAAGCCTTTCAATCTGATTAATTCTTTCCTTGATGCATTTCCTTGTAATTTCTATTTGTGAGGATGCTAAGGGTAAATTAGAGAATCTTTCCTGTGGAAAATACATTTTGCACTCTCCACAGTCCTGGTCTCTGGTAGCATCTGTGCATTCCTCACCACACACCCAGGAGACGTTTTCAAAGGCAGGCTCTGATCCTGCCCTTTCTTTCAGACCAAAGGTGTTGCTTGGAGCGGAACTGGCAAATACCTGTATCATGACAAAAGTGCTCTCCATTTCTTTGGGCTGCAACAGAATGGGTGAGAACAGGTTAAAATACAGTTGCTACCTGGAGCTGTTTAATTTCCTTTGACACTGTGCATATCCCTCCAGACAGAGAAGTCAGACCCCAAAGAGGTCAAGGGCACCACACACTTCCTATGGCGATGGCAAAGGTTGGCCTGATAGGGCAAGTGGGATCTCTTACCGTGTTTTAAGCATTGGTGCTGTGTCACGGTCTCCTTGGACATTGTGAGGACCTCAGATGAGAGTCCTGGGGGAGGAGGGGGAGGGGAATAATAATAAATAATATGTTTATCCTCCAAAATAATATGTCTTATCCTCAAACCCAGCAATGCTAGCACTGCTACGGAGAAAAATATTTAGTGTGAAGGCAGAATTGGCCTGTTATCTTATCTATCACTGTCCATGCCCCAGTTTTGCTCCGAGAGGCCAGGCTGCTCCCACTGGGAATGTGGTTTGCAAGGTCCTCTAACTTCATTGCTGGGCACCACTCCAAACTAAAGATGGAGCATAACGGGGGGGAGGGGGGTAGATGGTCTATAATAATTGCTATGTGCACCCGGGTCCTGTGACATAAAAGAGAGACGATGTGGCATCAGAAAACCTGTTGAGAGAAAATCTCTCTTGGGGG
>VXBO01014826.1:174773-234132 GCA_013400135.1 Rhinoptilus africanus
GAAGGAGAAAAAGAGGGAGACAGAGGTGGCTGGGAAGTAGGCACACGTGGGAGTCACGGTCACGTTGCCTTCTCAGCGGGCCCGCAGCCCAGCCCTGTGGAGAGAGGGCAGGACACGTGCTCCGATGGAGCAGGGTGGTGGCTATTCCTGCAAGTTCACTCCTTCCCAGAACCCTGCCTGCACTTTGCTTGTTGGTGCTCTCCCCAAACCAAGGCCGTTGGGAATTACTGAAAGCCCATCTTTTGCTGCAGAGAGCAGTAAATCCATAATCTGACTCTTGGAGCGGTTCCCAGAGTCTAGAGACTTTTTACCCGAGTCTTGCTATTTATTAGAAAGCTCTCCCATGGTCTCTTTCCTTCTCTCCTTTTTGGCAATAGAATTTAGCATTAAATTAATGGACTTCATTTGTCTCAGTTCAGTGATAACTAACAAAACGCTGATTTTAAGAGCAGATGAGATCCTGGATCGGTGTGCGCGTTTGAGAGAGACATTGCCCTCTAGTGACTTAAAGGCAGACAAAAGGACTAAAACATCACGAGTTTTGTAAGGTTTTGTACGGTAACAGAGCAACGCATTTCTAACTGAAGTTTCTGACTGAAGGAGCAACGGTGTCTGTGGTGGGGGCTGAGAATGCCATGCAGCTGAAAGGAGGCCCCTAGCACCCACCATGAGCTATCTCAGCATCCCTCATCCCAGTTAAGGCTCCAGCACATGGCTCGACAGCGCGGATCACGCACACATGCCCAGCCAGCAGAGTCGGTTCTGCTACCAGCAAGTTACCCTGAACAAGCTACCTTTCAAATACTGTGAAAAACACCCTCAGTTAGCACTCAGCCTGAGCGCCATCACCTTATGCAAAGGCGGCCAAGAGCTCAGCCGTGAGTCAGCTGAAATTCTCTCATAGTCACTGTTTCATGTCTCCTGAACAGAGGATTTCTGTAAACACTCTTTGCATCCCATGTCTCATCACAAATACACATTTTAATGTCTCCCTCTTTTGTTTATGTGGATGTCTGTTGTTCTTGAGCGCCGTGCCTCACATAAATGCAAGGCAGCTCCCTTTCAGCCACTGTTTGCCTCTTCTTGTTTTAAAGGCAATAATTCAGTTAAGGAGAGAAAGCAAAACTTGAGAGGTAAGCAAAAAGTCACAGCCAACCATAAAGAAATTCTGAAAGTCAAGAATTATTCTTCTTTCCCTGATAGTGCCTTTGAGACTCAGCAAATATGCCTGAAAGCAATTAAAAAGAGAGAGAGAACGAATGGTCATCACATTCCTTCCAGATCATAGAATGGCTTAGGTTGGAAGGGACCTTACAGATCATCTAGTTCCACCTCCCTGCTTTTGATTAAATTTTATGTATTTCAAGAAAGTCTGCCTTTGTGAAGATACTACCATTTAAAAAAAAAACCCCAAAATATGAAAGATAAAGCTTATTCTCTAGCCAAAACACACCATGATATCCTTTTTTGGAGGAAACCTTTGTGATAAGGGCATGATTTTGCAATCAGGCTGGATGTGTACGTGAAAAGCTATGTGCAGAAAGTTTACTGTGATAAAAATATGCAACAAGTACATTTGGCAAGGTTTTTTTATCAGAGACCTCCTCCACAACTCTCCCACCACCACAAAAAACTGCCTCACAAAAACCCCACACACCCAACCAGACCTGAACTAGACGATGCAAGATAGTCTGCAGTATGCCCCGACCTATCTCTGAGATGGAATTATTTCTTGTATTCAGCTACTTCAATGAACATATTAGTTCTTCCTTCAAAGACTTTTCCCTTTGCTAGTGTCCAGCTGTGTCATGTCTTGCTGTTCTGGAGAAAAAGTTGGGGATCGCTCTGTGCCTTTGTGGCCAGCAGCAGCATACCCTGCCACGAGGCAGTTCTTTAGTTTTATATGGCCATGATGATATTTCCCGCGGCAGCATATGCTAGCTAATGCATTTGCCTGTGTATCAACAAGAAAAGAGAGAAAAAACTGATTAGACTTGTCACAAAGCAGGGGTCCATCAGTCTGTGCTTACTTACTGGCTGTGCTGATTCACTCCTGGCTGTGAGAGGCGGCTGCCCTGGCAGAGCAGCAGCACCTTCCACCTCGGGGCTCTGCGGCACACGGTGCACGCCCACGATTTCACTTCATAGGAGGCTGTGAACAGCAGCAAGCGAGGACCCTGATACACAGCTGCAGCTCAGTTAAGATATCACCACTGAAACAGTTTCCCCCCTGGCTACAAAGGGAGATAAATTCTTCAACAGCCACAACTAATCCCAAATGAATCATGTGCCAGGGCCCTAAAAACCCAAATTTGGGATTATGAGCCCTGAACATTTTTCACTGCCCTTTCAAACTGCTTTTGCTTTCCTCCAACTTCAGCAGCTAGCCCTTCAACCACAAGACAAAACCAAGATGAAACAGGAGACATTACTTCATAGTCACAGCTGCCTGTCTCTGTTCGCAGATGAGCATCTCTTTGCTCTTTACTGAATCAGCTTTGCTCGTCAGGAACAGGAAAGCCATGCTTTAACAGGGGGTGTCTTCATGAAACTGCTGCTTGTGCCTCATTTAGAAACAAGCCTGGAGAATAAAGGTTTAGCAATGAAACTAACCTGTCAAAATAATTCCACACAAGGCCACTACCCATGTGGAGGGTAGTCCATGGTCCTGAGCAAAGAGGGTGCTGGTTTCAAGGTAGGGTCAAGGATCTAATGTAGGAGACCAGTGCAAGAACGACCACACAGCTGGGATCCTGCCTGACCCATATCTTCTCTGCTAAAGAAGTAAATGTAGAAGAAAGCTGCTCCTCCTCCACCAGAACAGAACAGAACAGAACAGAACAGAACAGAACAGAACAGAACAGAATAGAATAGAATAGAATAGAATAGAATAGAATAGAATAGAATAGAACAGAACAGAATAGAATAGAATAGAATAGAATAGAATAGAATAGAATAGAATAGAATAGAATAGAATAGAATAGAATAGAATAGAATAGAATAGAATNGAGAATAAAGGTTTAGCAATAAAACAGAACATCATCTTCCAAGTGCCTGACCATTTCAGGGCTGACCAAATGTTAAAGCATGTTATTAGTGCCTCTTAGACACTGTCAAGCTTGGGGTTGCCCTTCAGTCTCCTTTTCTCCAAACTAGACAAGCCCAAAGTCATTAGCCGTTCCTCATAGGATATTCCTTCCAGCTCTTTCACCAGCTTTGTTGCCCTGCTCTGGATCCGTTCAAGGACCTTCACATCCTTCTTAAATTGTGGGCCCAGACCTGCACACAGCACCCCAGGTGAAGCCCCACGGATGCTGAACCCAGCGGGACAATCACCTCTTTTGACCAGCTGGTGATGCTGTGTTTGATGCATCCCAGGATGCGGGTTGCCCTCTTGGCTGCCAGGGCACACTGCTGGCTCCTCTTGAGCCTGCTGCCTCCCAGTACCCCCGGATCCCTTTCTGCAGGGCTGCTCTACAGCCCTCCTCTCCCAGTTTCCACATGTGCCTGGCATTACTTCATCCTAGGTGCAGAATCTGGCATTTGGACTTATTAAATTTCATCCTATTAATCATTAGCCCAATGCTCCAATCTGCAGCACCTCCCAGGTTGGTATCATCAGCAAACTTGCTAATGGTGCATTCAACTTGGTTGATAAATATATTGACCAGGACTGGCCCTAGAATTGAGCCCTGAGGATCACCACTACTGACCGGTCACCAGCCAGATGTAGCCTCATTCACCACAACCCTGTGAGCTCTGTCCTTCAGCCAGTTCTTCACCCAGCACACCATGAACCCAGAATGATGCTGTGAGGGACAATATCAAGAGCCTTACTAAAATCCAGAAAAACTATATCCACCATCTTCCCTTCGCCCACTAGGCAGGTGACCTTATCGCAGAAGGAAATCAAATTAGTTAAACAGGACTTCCCTTTTGTGAACCCATGTTGACTGTGCCTGATGACTGCATTGTTCTTTAAATGCCTTTCAACAGTACCCAGGAAAATCTTCTCCATAATCTTTCCAGGAACTGAGGTTAGACTAACAGGGCTGTAGTTCCCTGTGTCTTCCCTCACACCCCTTTTGTAGATTGGAATAACGTTAGCTAGTTTGCAGTCAGGAGGGACCTCCCCATACTCCCAAGATCTTTGGTAGATGATCAAGAGGGATCCTGCCATAACATCTGCTACCTCCTTTAGTACTCTAGGGCGAATCCCATCAGGCCCCATAGACTTGTGGACATACTCCCGTGTACAAAATCAGGCCAGAAAGCAGAGGCTGTGCTAAAGATGCACGGTTAGACCACAATTTGACACAAGGGGGAGATGCTCTGCCATGGATGGTCATCTTGCAGGCCATGCACTGCAGCGGCTCCCTGGAGTATGGGCTGCAAATCCTACCTCTGTCACCTCCCTTGGCAAAGGAGATACTTATTTACATTTCTGCACAAGTGCAAGAAAAAAAAGAGCTCACTTTGGTTTAGTTTCAGTGATTTAATAACACTAAAGCCAACATTCTTTATACTCATTCTAGAACTCTGTTCTTTTGAAACACTAAAGCTGATTTTCTTTTTAAACATCCATAATATTAAAAGCACTGAGGGTTTTGGAGCTAACAGCCTTTGAAAAATATTCTCCTTCTGTACACTACCAAAAAATATGTGGGTGCAAACAACTAGGGAAAGACCTGCTTCTCCTCCAGCCTGCTGGATGGAGCCAGGGGTGGGAGTGAAATCTGCTCTGGCAAAGCCCCCTGGTTGTATGGCACTAACACAACTGGCAAAGGCAAACATAAGGAAAATATATTTGAAGCAGCTGGAAGAAAAATGGAAGAGGAGAGAAAAATGAGGAGGAGGCAAAAAACACCGTTCCTCCTCTTGCTTCCCTTGAGCTATTTAACACTAGCTGCATGGCTATCTTTGAAGCGGAGCAGGATCCCATTTAATTGGAGACAGAGGCATCAAAGTGCCTCTGAGAAAGCCTCCAGCTTCAGTACATTTCAGAAATGTTCCTCTGCTCTTCTGCAGAGCTGGCCTGTGAGGCAAGCAGGGAATTAAACCCACTATCCTTGTGAGAAAATGGGAGGCAGCAACAATACAGGCGCTAGGTTACGCAGTGGGTAGGCAGCAGAGCCAGACTTCCCTGCACCATTGTTCTGCTTAGGTGCCACAAGACTAGAGACAGAGAACAAGACAGTTGCCTGCTCTTTCAAACACAGAAAGTTGGGTTTCACTGGCTGTAGCTTCCAGGCAGGCTGTCACTGTTGAAAGCAAAATTAGATCAGCTGGGCATCAAGCGATACCTCCCATCAGTTTTCACCACCCACTGCTGCCAGCTTGACACTTCTCTTTCACGCTGCATGTGCCAACTGTCTTACAAAGCCAGCTGCAACATGTACTGGAAGGACACGAAGAACAACCGCAGGTGGGGAGAGGAGGCGAGGGATCTGCTCAGGGTTGGGGTGAGGAGGCCTTTTCCTGCCTTAGTCCAGGCAGAAGACAGGGTTCTCCAAGAAGACAGCGAGCTTGCTGGCCACCAAGTCCAGGTCACTGGTGTTGGCATATTTGAGCAGGTTGGTGTTCTTAACAAAGAAATGCTTGAGGAAGTGCTGGCTTACACACTTGTGCAGCTTCTGCACCAGCCTCAGGAAGGCTTCAGGGAAGCAGCGCCAATCCTTGGTGCGTGGGTATTTTTCACACGTCCAGAATAGCACTGTCTGCAAGAAGCAGATGGGAGAGAAGAGGTGTTAGAGGTTCTGTCGAGGGCTCACTCAGCTTACTAAGGCAGTTTTAGTGCCAGGAAACGGCTGACAGCCTTAGAAATCAGAGAGACTTGCTCTGCTCTCTCCCTGCATTAACGTTTCTGTGACGGAGGGATCACAGCTAAAGCCTCCTCTGGGGATCAGGCAGAGTAACTCTGACGTGCCTGGTTAGCATCTCTCCCCACAGGAGCCCCTCTTCATTGACTGGGCCAGGAGCCCAAGGAAAATGGTCTCGCTAAAATAATCTTAGCCTATTTGCCATCCTCCTGCAGGAGCATCTGTAGAAATGCCAGGCATTTTAGGCTGTAGCAAACAGCCTATTATACAAGCGTGGAAGCCACTAGGTGCAAGGAGGGAGAGAAGAACAACCAGACTGATGTAATTATATGTTAGCTTCAGCTGTATTTGCACTGAAGATGTACAAAGATTTGCATCCCAAACAAATTTTCCAAGCAACTACTGCAGGTGCAGGGCATGCTTTCTGGTCAAGTGCAGCCTGTGTTTTTCTGACACATGATACCAACAGCATGTGCTATGTTCTATTCCCACAAGTTTATTTTATGTGATTTTACATTTGAGAAATCCATAAATACAACAACAAAATGCTCATGGTTATTGATCTTACAGTATTAATTTTATGCTGCCCATGTTGCATTTTTACAGACTTTCCTGTGAGTGAGAAGAATTTTCTGGAGGTACTTACATTTACTGTACCAAAAAAGCCATACTGACTACCTTGGCCAACCCGAAATCAGTTTTACAAGTACAAAGTCACCCATCTGGGTTAAATAATTCTGCTAATTTTCTCATTGCCCTCTGAGTCTCAATTTTATTTTGCAGATTCAACAACCCGAAAAGGGACCCACAGATGCTGTGAGTTGTGGCTGAACTACTGTTTCTTCAGAGGCAGAATTTCAACAAAATAAGCCACACTATTCTGGATTGCCTGATTTGGTTTTCTCCTCCAGTAGGCACTGCAATATTTGTAGTGCTTCTCAGACAGCTTTTAAATGTGAACAATTTTTTGTTCGCAACTGCAGCAACCACAAAGAATTTTTTTTCATATTGCCAGTGAAAAATCGGCACGGTGAGGAATTCAAGCCGTAACTCTGCAAGAGCTACTCCTTGGAGATTTGCAGAGCAGTTATCTTTCATCACACTAAAACTACTTCAGCAAGATTCACGGGCAGCAGTTGCAATTAAGTTGCTGGAGGCAAGGAAAATAGTGCTGCTCTTCCAGTCAGTTGTCAAACTTTCTGATCTTGAACTTCATTCCCATGGAAGTGAGCATAATGAGTACATTTACTCAGTCCTCCGAGGCTTTCACAACTTCTGTGGGGAGGATATTCTCTGTCATGGAGGGCCTTTTTTGTGTGGAGTCTTGTTTAGTAATAGTTGTTGGATACCTCAGACAGACAGTGGAAACCTAATCATGTGAAGAAACCTAACATTAAGCCTCTGCTCAGCAGCTGGTTTCTTCACTGTTTCTCTCTCTCTCTCTTTTTTTTTTTTTTTTTTAATGTAAGTAATGTTGAAGCATTCCTTCTATCTGGTAAACCAATCCTCTCTTGCAGTAAAAGCCTGAAGTACAGTTATAGAAAAAAATTGAAGAGCTGCTAAAGAGCTTTTTATTTTGATCAAGAGTCCAGGCAACAGCACTTCCTGCACGTCGTCTTCTTCAGCCAGAGAAAGAGATCACTACTAATGGTTAAATGGTTTTCCACTTTCTCCTATCTCCACCGGGTTGTTCTCAGAGGCACTGGGAAGTTTTGCATTCTGCTAAGCTATAACCAGCCCAGTCAGTTCTTTTTTCCTCCCTCTTGACTGAGATTAGTCTCATGACTTGGTGGTCACAACCTTTTCTTTAGGAGAAATCTTGGCATCACATCTGGTTTTGGACACCAAACGATCAGTAACTACTGAGGAAGCCTGTCAGGTTGAGGTTTCAAGGCAGGAGAACAGCAGCCTTTCCCTGGCAGCTCCAGGAGGATGGAGACCCAGAAAACAGGATTGCTCTACTGTCTGATAAATGGTTCTGCCTGTGGTCCATCAGTGTCTCAGGTGTGGGTACGCAGTCATAAGACAACTGTGGACATAGGACAAACCTTCTGTCTCTTCTTCAAAAATGTTGTTTGTAAAGTGAAGCCATCTTGAACCCTGAAGAAGTACATGCAAGGAGGATGCTGCCACCCCTTTACCTCTTCCTTCCCTTCATACCCCAGGTAAAAAACCCACCAGAACAGTCAAGTTTGCACCTCATTCGTGAAATAACGCTCACCTAAGAGAATTTTGTTTGCTGCACATCCAGAAAGACAAATATGCAATTTTCCATCAGAGAGGTAGATGGATATGGATGGCTGGGACAGCCAAGAAGCAGGAAGTAACTGTGCAATTAAAGACAGTATTACAAAGCCTATGTGAAGTCACAACAGAGCAGGGGTCTCGACTCTTAACATTATTTATGTTGCTACAAGCATAATGTTCCTACAGACTTTTGTTCTTGTTGAAGTTTGGAACGTATATTTACTGAACTTCTTGCCACTGTAAAGCAATGAAATAGTACTGCAATTTTGACAGTTCCCTTAGAAGTTACATAGGAGATGCTACAGTGATTTATGCCACGATATTTTGACATTACTGGATGTTAGCCCCTGCAGCAGATACTGAGACTGTATCTTGGTATCACGGTGATGCCTACCTGAAGGTGGTAAGCTGTGATGACAGGCTTATTTCCAGCACACCAGATGTCTTCCTTCATCTGCCTCATGACCCTGAAGCACTTCATGCGACAACCACCATCTTCATCAAGGCCTTCCATGAGTATATGCTCAGCACGGGCGAAGCACAGCTGCCAGTGATAATTGGAGCGGGCCAAAAGGTCGAAACCAAGTGACTGTGGTCAAAAAGAGAAGTGTGACACCAGATCAGAGGCAAACTTATCTGAACAATGGAGAGGAAATGTTACAAAAAGGATGTCTGACATCTCTCAAAATGAGGCACTATATTCTAAACAGGGTTAGCCAAGGCAGCAAACGTGGCTCATGCTCCCATCCTAATTCCTAGTCAAATGACTGCAATTTGATTTATTTCTTCATGAGCTGACATCAATTACTTCTGGCAGATCCAGCTCTAGATCCACCAGGTGGAGCACCGTGCTACTAAAGCAGAGGCACAACTGCAGGCTCTTTGCCATGGAGCAGCAGGTTGTGCATGAGAGGGGAGCAGGACTGGAAGGCATAACTGGACCTGCAGGAACGTGGCAGCTGGGACTGAGCTGGAGTGCCAGAATACAGCCATGAGCTTTGTAGGGAAAGATAGGGTTAGGCTGGAGGGAAAACTGCAAGATAGTGACCCACGTGAGGAAGGCTTACATGAGGCAGAGCAGAACAGCAAGAGAGACGTGTGGCAGGACTGAGCTACACAGGCAGAGCTGTGTGCAAGAGATTCGTGCAATAAACAGTTAACTCAGTTTTTCTTCCATAGAATTAATCACCATAAGTGGGAAAAAAATCCCAGTAAAATCTGACAGAATACTTTGAAATATCGCTTCTCTAGAGAATACACCCTTCCAACCATGCTGTTGCCTGCCATCACCATGCAAGTCCTTCAACTGGGAAACCACTGTCAGACACCTGCAAAGTAAATTCCAGCACGGAGTTAGTAGTGCTTTTTATACTGTTCACCTTGATGCATTGCACTTTTTCCTGGGAAGGCCAACGCTTAAGGCAACGAGGCCACCGGGCTTTCTTGGGCCAGCAAGTTGGAATCTCCACTGCAGGGACCAGCTCCACCTCGACCTGGGTTTCTGATGTCTCCACAGCCACCCGGACCACTGAGCTGAAGCTCTCCAGCACCGTGACTTTACCTGTGAAGGAACAGCAAGAGAAGATAATAAAGAGGAAAAGGTCTTTTTCCACAAGCCAAGCAAAGGGCTGCCTAGGGCCTTGCAGTCCTATTGTTCATCTTAATGCTTTCTCTTCAGTGCCATAAGCAGAATACAAGAAAAAAATTATCATCTTAATCTATCCAGGGAAATGAGGATAGGAAGAAGATGAAGTTCTCAATTTTACACTCAGTTGCCATGCTTTTGTCTTCCTCTGTGGGTCCTCTTAAATCCTATGACCAGCTTCTTAAAAATACAGACAGACAACTGGTGTAACCTAACATTTCTAAGGGTACAGTACAACAAGGACATCGCTGCAGATTAGAGGGGACCAGATGAACATTTCATACCTAAAGATCTCCTTGTTCCTTCAGAGAGACTGTGATCAGGCCAAAAAGCTTACCCTTGCTGGTCATTCAGAATGTTTTGTGGGGTATCCATAAGTTTTGCTCCTGAAGATGCGCTTGCACAGGAAACAATGGCAGAATTTACAGCCTGTTGTGCAGAGCAGTCATACAAAAAGGGCTAACTGCTTGCCTCACTGGGACTGACGAGTGTCAAAAATAGTTAATTCTGTCAGGATTTGGAGGAAAGAAGTCTCCTTGGTGAATGAAGAGTGGCTCATCTCCAGGAACAATACGCTCCAAGAGAGCAGAAAGGAATGAAAGTTGCAACTTTTGGACTTAGTGAGATGTTTCCTATTGGTCCAGCTGTGTTGATGGAAGAAGTTTCCGTCCCCAGCTTTCTCTCACTTCGGCAGGATCACTGTCCCTTCAACTTTGCCTGCTGAATCAATCACGTGCTTATGCTCTAACCCACTGATGTAAAAGACGGAGCAGATGAACGTAAACAGGTTAAATAGTAGTGTGTTAACCCACCTCATTTTGACTGGCATGGGCTAAGGAGCAATTCCACAAGGAGCCTGCGCAATAGGCTTGAAGGGACAGTGATGAACATCTACCCTCAGAGAAGAGATATCTTCCTACTCCCAATGGTAATTTAGCATCTCCTCCAAGAAGTGCAGGGGTGAATTACCTTGCAGATAGTGGAGACCATCCCAAACCAAAACTCATAACTCTCAGTAAAATCTGCCATTTTATTTCCCTGCTGAGCCATGCCTGGAACTAAAACAGGAACTGTACCACTCCCAAGCGGTCAGCAGGGATCCCTAGCAGCTGAAAAGCATTAGAGCAACTGCTGTGTCAGCATGTAAATACATTCACATCATTTCCAAAAGCACCACAATTTCACTACCCATTTTTCCACCAATGAAAAGTGAGACACCTCAAAAACTCTGGATTTGCTGGTGCTCAAAGAATTAAAAAATAGGGAAGCAATGAAATCAGGGACATTTTTCTGTAACTTTAGTGGTGCTGTGGGATGAAGGAAATTCACTCTTCACAGAAATGTACAAAAATGGTAATTATTTCTCCTGACTTCATCTTATTTTCTCTGTGTCAATCATCTCCCAGCTGGCCTTACAAAAAAGGCATCAGAATCATCAGCCCAAACATCACTCCCCAGGTCCCTTGGAAGTACCTCTCCTGGCTCAGCAACTTGATGTACTGCTGCTAGACACAACCGCAGGTTTTCACTTCAACGCAATGACTTTCACCTAAGTAAACCTTCAGAGGCAAGCCCATTCCATCTGGTCTTTTAATGGTGAAATTTCATTCCCATCAACCTTTCCATTTCTATGATAACAAATATTTCCTAGAAGAATGCAATGATCTGGCTGAGCTTGATTTTAACATGCTTTCTCCTGTGACTAAAATTCAAAGTGCAATCAGATGAGTGGAAATGGCTTCTATTTCTCTGAAATACAGAAAACCCATTCCAGTCATCCTGGAAACATGTTATGAGAAGAGGCACCACAGTCTGGATTTGAGTGTATCACAGTATCTTAATGGGAAAAGACGGACATAGACAGTTTAGCTTGGACCAAGCCAAATGTTCATTACCTGAAGCCTACAACACGCCTCTAGGATGCTAAGAATTAAGCCGGAGGATCACTATTCAGGCAGCATCTGGCTACAGACGTTGCAGCTATGAAGGCACGTTGCATTCACCACTGACTGCCTTACGTCAGTAATCAGCATTTCCAGTATATATAGCCACAGGAAATAAACAGGCTCACAGGGATCAGCATCATGACTGAAAGCAAACTTACTGCATCTAGTTCTGCTGAACCGGACTGGAGTAGCCTGGACACTGTGAAAAAGAGCACTTGTCCAACAGACTTTGCTTAAGTAGAAGTCCTTCTACTTAGTTCCCACCACCTCATGCTGGAATGAGCATGGGCAAATAAGGTTTCCTCAGAGCATTTTCTGCCCTATACACACCTTCAAGCACTTTATCCTCTGACTTATGCACCTTCCCGGTATCCAATTTTCCTATACTATCTACTTCGATAGTCTAGTTATATTGCAGGTTGCTGTAGTAGAAAAAGATTTTTCCCAAACAAATTTCCTAAACGTTCTGAAAATCTGGGTTGCATCTTGGTTGAACTGTGAGGGGGATGTTGCTGGAGACCCTACCCAAATTCCTAAGAAAGCAGCAACATCTTGGGTTTGAAGAGCCCAAGAGCTACTTAATTCTATCTTCAGTGCAGGTCTACATGCATCATTGCAATGGGCTAACAGCTCCCTGACTTTGGAAGGGTTTGGGTTTTTTAAACTTCTGATCACGTGAGCAAAATAAACACTTTGTGTGTGTGATGGTATCCCTCTATCAGCTGCAGAAGACAGCCAGTTCCCCTTATATCTGTCCCCACTAAACTCACTGGAGAGGTTACAGGAGATAATCGACTTCTCCACCAGCTCCCGGAAGACGATAAGGACTTTGGCTGGAACCAGATCACCTTCGATGTTCACATCTGTCTCATGCCACTGCTGAAGGCTTTTTGAGAACTGTTCCACCTCTAGCCACTGATGCAATTCCTCAGGGTCCCGCACGGAGGAGAGGAGCTTGGCTCCATGCACGGTGTAATAACGCCAGTGCCGTACCTGGCATTCCCTGTACCCGGTCAGGCCACGCAGAGGGACTGTGATGAGGAATTGGCTGGGTGCTAAGACCTAGGAGAGTGCAGAGAGATTGAGAGAGGAGACAAGGGCAGATCCATGAGCCTGGAGTAAGGAAAAGAGGGTTAAGGAAGTAACAGGTAAAATTGTGGGCTTTTGGAGAGAAGGAAAAGCCATGGTATGATGGGAGCAATTGACTACAGCCAGGACCTGTTCCACGCCTGTCTGAGGGTTACTCTGGAGGTACACAGACTAAAAGGAAATTGTCTTAAGAGTCTGATGTGACATCCATGGCCCATAGAAGACAAGAGCGCACTGACTGATTTGCCACCACACCTGCCATGGCTTCCCCCATTCCTTTTATTTCTAGTCTGTAATTGCATGAGTTGTAATAACTAGCAGCTTTCAAGGAGCAGGAAAATATCAGAGAGCATGTTTTGAGATCCAGCAAAGGGAAACAAGTAAGTGCAAGTTATTACCTCAGAATCGTTACTAGAGAAAAGCCTAGAGTTCAACAGTAGTAATAACTATGGCAAAAAGTGTACTTTTCTGATCTCTTTCAAAGTTCACTACAAACATTAGTAAAATAAGGCTACATCCCATTTATATTACAAGTATTTCACTCTGCATCACTGACCTGTAAGAGACAGAGACGTGAGGCAAGTGACATGCCTGAGCCTACACAGGCAGTGGCACTCTCAGAAATAAATCCAGCTCTCGGCTAGCTGTGCTGTATGAACCTGCATCTCCTGATAAGCATAAGCCAGAAACAGTGTAAGGATAGGAACAGTAACCGACGAACAACAAACCCTCAAATAGGCTTGTTTGCAAGCCAATTAATTGGCCTCACTTTGGGAACAATCATTTTCCAATAAAACCAGTGCTGAATGACACAAATACCACGAAACCTCATGGCTCCAGAGAGGGTGTTCAAACCCCTTCAGACTTTTACTGTGTTGACTCAGAAGCTTTTCAACTCCATTTGCTTTAATAACGCGAAGCTGCTGCACAAGCAAGATGTGAAGTGTCGGCTGCTGCTGGAAGGTGGCTACACCTGAGGTGAATGAAACACGCTTGTCACTCTCCTGTCCTAACCAAAACCATTCTGGTAGCCTTCCTGGTAGCCCAGCTGATTTAAAACATTACTGCAGAGGTGCCAGGGCCCTGAGGGCACTAACAGGTTTTAATGGGACTTCTTATCCACACCTTCTGCCCATGGGCCTGGCACTTCCATTTAGTGCTGGTCTCAACTGTGTGACAGCTATGCCTGCGCCTGGCCGTAGACCTTGTTGTCCTACCTGCAAACTGCCTTCCCAGCCTGACTTCAGACCTACCTGGTCACTATGGACTTGCCTGACAATTGACAGACTGCATCTGGTCCTGTTTACCATCGCTGGGCCTGATCTTGACCTGACTCCAACGGAGTACACTCCTGGCTTGACCTCAGACCTGCCTTATCAGCACAGATTTGCCTGAAGTTCCAGACTTTCGTCTGATCCCAGCT
The DNA here is from genome assembly GCA_013400135.1 of Rhinoptilus africanus. Lineage (NCBI taxonomy): Eukaryota > Metazoa > Chordata > Aves > Charadriiformes > Glareolidae > Rhinoptilus > Rhinoptilus africanus. The sequence continues at coordinate 188,943 of VXBO01014826.1, forward strand.
GCCCTCCCTATGTCTGCCTTGCTTGGGAGCACAGGGCAGGAGCTGCCACGTTGTCATGTTCACCTCCTGACTCCCTCTCCCACAGGGAGCAGCCAATCTTCCCTGCTTCCCGGCAAGAGACTTCAAATTCAGAAGATGGTCAGCAAGAAGCACAGAAATGGCCCTTCTTTTGTCAAACATAAACCTCCTAAAGGCAGGAGGATACTGGAAGGACAACATTGCAGACCAAGCTGATAGGCACAGCTCAGGTTTGCTGAGGCTGAAAAACCCTGTGAGCAGCTCAGGAATGAAGTGCTGGGCTCCATAAGGAAAAATAAAATGGCTATCATACAGTTACTGCTCATCTCACAGCCTCCACCACATTTGCAGTTAAACAACCTTTCCTTCCCATACCAAGATGCTGACTTGTACACACTGGCACCCAACAGATTTTAAAGAGTTGCAGGTGTTATGTGAGTGCCTTCATATACCATTCACAAGGCTCCTCCACCTGGGGCTTACCAGGAAACACCAGAAATCACAAGCCTGGAGATGGCTCTGTAAAGCTGGGCAGCTGGTGTCCTCTGCATAAACAATTCCCAGTCCCACACCTATGCTCTGTCACACCATGGTTTTACGCGCCGTATGCAGACCATGGGCTCCAGCAAGTCCAAGGCTATTGAACAAGATCCTTGAGTTCTGGGATATATAACTTATGGCCAATTCTGCTATATCAAATACAACCTCATGCTTGTGATCCCGGCCAGGATATCCCAGGGAGGCACAAGCAGTGGGTTAGAAATAAAATATTTACGCTTTGAGCAAAAAAGCAAGTCTCTTGCAGAGAGGATGAAATAGTCATGGGAGGATTGGTTAGATGGGTGAAGTTGTCTGGAGAAGAGGGTGGGCAAGGAGGAAGCAGGCACACGGACCGGCAGGCACCAGGTGGCAGGAAGACTTTGTACCTGGATGGATGGGTGGAACGGGCGCTTCCCCCGAAGCATAGCTGACCACTTGGCCAGTAAAGCTGGCTGATCCTGAGAGAAGCAGAAAGGAAAATAAGAAGTACCCAGAACAGAGAGAAAGCACGTGCCAGGTCATTCATTCACAAAGCAAAGCTGCAAGCTTCTTCCGAGCCTATTTGTTAAAGGAAAATCCCTCCCCTGCCCCATGATTACAGAATTAAACACTCGGCAATGTTGTTGAGCAGTGCTGTATTAGAAATTACTCTGGATGATAACCTGATCATTACACCTTACTGAAGCCTCCATAGCCTTTGCACCGACCCTGCACGGTGGACAGCTGCAAAAATGCCGGGCCACAACTAAAACAGATATTTAAAAGTTTTAAAAATTAAATACTCCAGTTTGGTCCATATGAATTTTATTTCAAGTTTTTTTATTAAAGATTTTGACTTTCTGTCCCTGTGGTAACAGAAAGATAATGAATGTCTAAAGACTTTTCTTCTATATTCCCCACTCATCCCTGTGTATTTAGGAGGAGGCTACTAGCTTCTCAACAAATCTAGACCCCTCACCATGTTAAATCAGAAGCTGAAAGTTCTGAAAAGTTCCTGCAAATTTAACTGACAGGAAAAAACATGTTGCAAAATTAAACACAGGATAGTAAATACATTTTTCCCTTTGACACAAGTCTCCTCTATGTTGATTTATGTTGGCAGTGATTTTAAAGATTCTATTGTTTGTAAGCTGAACAGCCTGAGCCAAAAAAAATTTCTTATTAACCCATTCTTTGCTGTCCCATACCTACAGGACAGTTACCCAGGCCCTGTTAGAGTGACTATCACAGATTTATAGCACCAGGTTGAGCTAAGTATGAATAATAAATCTGCTACTTTTTAAGAAAATAAATTTGGGGGATTCCTTTTAAGCAGAGGTTGTTCAGACTGGCCTACCATAACATCAAATTATTCTTCCAAATAAATTGTCTTGGTTTTGTTCTGCTTTGTTCTCCAGAACAGCAGTTTTGCCCTGACACTTGTCTTGTCAGAATTCATTAGCCAAGGAGGTTTGTTCCAGCATGAGGTGGATGGCAGACTATGGCACTAAGGAACACGTGGACCAGGATGTGGCACTGTTTTACGTCACTGTGGCCATTCCTACTGGCAAGGCCACATGCCCTGGGATATGCGAAATTCCAGAAAAGATAAATCTGAATGTTTGTCCCCAGAGCCTTTCAGACTGGATGATTATATTCTGCTTCCATCTCCATACCGCTACAGCAGCTTGACACACAGAGAGTTCTTCCCTTTCAAGACTAGACAGCTGCAAAATTTGCCTCACGCTTTTACATGTTTGCTGTGTTTTGATCTGTAATTGGCTGCATTTTAGTATGAGGGTTGACATAGCCAGAGTATGTAAACTAGTTCAAATGAAAAAGATCATTTTCATCTGAAGTTGACATTGCTATGATTGTTTTTTATATCCTTACACTAGTTATTCTGGTGTTAAGTAGTCACAGGAAATAACTGGTTTTTCTCCTGTCACAGCTGGAACAGGACATTAGTATTCTGGTATTTGATGGTCTAAAATGGGGAGACATTTAACTTCTCCCATTAAAAAGCATATGTCTTCCCAGTAAAAAAGAAGTTCCAATCCATGACCAAGAAAAAACATATTTTGCTGAAGGAGCTTTCTAATGTTCATAGCGGAAGAAGGTTTTTTAGTTTTTTAAATTTTTTCACTGAGTTGACAGGTTTTCCACCTGTGAAAAAATGAGTCATAGCTCATGCCTCCATGAGCGTCTTCTTCTGTTACTGCTGTACAAGTTTTTCTGTCTCCTAAAGAGCTTCGACTTCCGCTTGCAGATTGACAGCTCTGGCAATAGACACTCTTTGTAAAAGTAGCAGTTGTAAAAAGAGGCTCTGCCTCATTTACCCAGCCCTCTTGGATGCTCCTCTAGTTGTAAAATGTCCATGAGTAAATCTCTGTGACCCAGTCAGTCACCAGAACTTCCACAGTGAAGTGTCAATGCATTGTCTGTGGTGTTTGGGGTGAGGAGCCTGTCCACACACTTACACAATGGAGAAATAATTTACTGATTGCCAGAGAGTATATCAGAGCTATTGTTCATACCTTAATATTCTCATTGTGAATGCCAGAGTTGGAGATAGCCTGGAATCGTGTGGCCTTATAGCTGATTTCTGCGGTCAGCTGCTGGATCATTTTCTGCACCTCCTCCACTGCTTTGGAAACCAGATGATGTCGCCGTTCCACCTGTCAATTCCAAGAAAGACACTCTGTTTTACAGGTAACTGCACGTCATTGTCTCCAGTGAGAAACAGAGTCAGCTTAAAGCATCCTGAAACATTTGTGCCTGTGCTGTGCTGGGAATAAAACCTACTATTCCCTGTGGGATACAACCAACTTACCACGAGACACAGCTGGCAAACCTTGAAGGGCCAATACTCAAGACTGCTATGCATTAATTGATATTTCCATGCCAATACCATTGGATGGAAGAGAAATAGTTCATTACAGGGATAAATTTGCTATCAATCGGCTACATTCTCATTTTTTATCCCTTTGATGCAAAATACCCAGTTATTCCCCTGCATCTACTAGCCATTCTCAGAGCCAGGATGTTTTATTCCAAGAGATGACAAGACTTACAGATGCTCTGGGCATTAGTCAGGTTGCAGGTGCATGTGGCAGTATTTAGATGCCTACATTGTATGCTGAAAGTACCCAGACTGTCCTCACATCTGAAGTACAGATGAGAGTCTGCTCCTAGATAGTGAGAAAGTATCTTTCCAAAGCTGGTCCCATCAGGGACTAGGTGTTTGTGTGACTTGATGGACAGTTCTTCAATTCAAGCAGCAGTAGCATAATTATTTATTGAAAATTATTTCAGTGGAAGCATTGAGTATTGGACGGACTGAGATGAAGAATAGACAACTCAGAAAAATAAAAGATAAATCTGAATCTTTACATATGACTAAAAATGAATGGAGGATACGGGGATGGTCAAAATCCGAACAAGGAGATTCAACAGAAGGAACATGAAGGAGCTATGTTGGTAAAGGACGTTTACATATTTCCCAAAGATCCTTACACATTTACCAAAGTGAGAAGGAGATTCAGCTATTGTTAATGAAGTTAATGAACATATTCCTTATTACTTATTCATCCAGAATTACCAATGCAGACTGGCATATGAAGACTGTTTACTCTCCTTTTTTGCATCCTAATGCTTTATCTCATTTGGTTGCAATTTTTGCTTTTATTTTTTCTTGGTTTTTCTTTTTCCTCATAATATTCTACTAAATCTCATTGTTTGCAGGCAAGAAAAAAATTCAGAAACAGATGGGAGGTTTGAAAGACCTTGACCAGAGAAAGAAACCCCACCTGAAGCTAGAACTAAAACGCCAGTTGGGCCGTTTTCAGGTATGAAACAAGAGTGTTATCATTAACAGCTTGGCTGAAGTGAATAATCAAGCATAACTGCCACAGTCAAACATAATTGCTAGTCTTTTGCTATTATCAAATACCAAAGCAAAAGGAAGCAAAGGCATAAGAAAGGCATGTTACAACGAGGGCAAAACTAGTTGCCCAGAGAAGCTGAGGATACTCCATCCCTGGAAGCGTTCAAAGTCAGGTTGGATGGGGCTTTGAGAAACCTGATCTAAGGAAGGATGTCACTGCCCACCAGAGGGAGGTTGGACTAGGTGATCTTTAAATGTCTCTTCCAAACAAACCCATTCTGTGATTCTATTCTATAACTCCTGTGTCCTGTTTGGTTAGCATCTTCTTCAGCATCTAAGCAACACTCTTATCCGTTTTAGGAAATACCACTGACAAGCACTTAATTAAAGGTCCATTTGGACACCTTTATGTCAAATGTTGAACTCCCAGACAAAACACTCAAGTGTGTGTTGAAAAGTGTCCCCAGGCCCTGAGAGGTGACAAATAGATTCACTTCTTCACAAGAACAGGACCATATAACGGACTAAATATAACAGGACCATATAACGCACTAAAAAGGACTACTGCTTGCCTAAGGACAATTAAGCGATGAATAGCAATTGACTAACACAGAACCTGAAGATAAGCAGAGTTTGAATACCTCCCCCCAAGCCAAAAAAGTTAACGGTATTTTACTAACTCTGTATAGTTTTTGCAACTGTAAAATCCATCAGATAGCAGTATCATATTCCCTTCACTGGGTTCTCATCTACCCTTGACATCCTGATTCTTTGCTGTGTTAACAACATATAGTCCTTTATTTTCATATAATACCTTTTAATTTCCCAAGTAATTCACGCTGCTTCTCATTCCAATTCATCCTTGTTCCCTAAGACCAGTTTTATCTAGCTTACATGTGCTTTTTTAAAAAGAAAATTTATATTGAAAAATTTTACCCTATGTTTATTTTCACCTGTTCATCTCAGCTTTCATCTGTAGCTATACCTATTTTCTCTGCAATGTTTTGGCTAATCCAGAAGGACTCCTTAGAGCAGCCCAATAAGCTTGACTTGCTCAACAAGACTTCTAATGATTTCTCCAACAAGCAAATGAAATGGGTGGTAGAGAAAGTTGTGCACCTGTAAGATCTTTTAGACAAAACCCCCAGACTTTTTCTGGTGAAAATATACAATCACTGTGGGTCGGCTCAAACAGAGATCTAAGAGTGCTGCTGTACGCACTGCTCGTGCTGTATTCTCTCTAAGGGGCACCTGCTAGAAGCACTTTCTACCACCTCCACTATCCTGAGAGAATCCATCCAATTCAGCTTGGCCACATCTAATTGTGACTTAGAATCACAGAATCATTTCATCACCTACTGGCAGCAGTTGTCATGAAATCTCTAAGAGAGTACAGACTCTCAAAAAAACTGTTAAGGGAGGTACCACTAAACACCTCTTTCTGCATGTCCTCCTCATCACTGGGTCAGGGATAAAAAGAAAGGGCATGTGACAGATGGTGCTAACTGTTGCTAACCACAATTAGCTCCCTAATCATGCTATTGGAAGACATAACCTTCCTTCCTACTGACATTCCCCTTACCAGGTCTTAATTTCAGAAATAATGCCAGAGCAAATGCACAAAATCAGAACAACAAGGTCGATTAAGGTTTTATTATGGACGAAGGAAACAGGACTGAGATTTACTGGGGATTGTTAAGAATATTTGGGTTTGTTCTTAGCTACCCAGTCACATCCACTCCATATGCACTTGGGTTTTAACTTTACTGAGTGGCTTAAGGAAGAAATCTTTGGTATCATAGAGATTCATTGCACCAGGTGGTTGACCTATTTTCAAAAACAGGCAGCATTTGACAAGCAGAACAGGGGCTGCCTGAAGGTTAGGCAGCCTCACTTGGACAGAAGACTCAGGAGCAGGCAGAAACTAGGCACCCAGCCATGGAAGGCTGCTAGAAAACAGACTTTCAGTAGAACCTAAAACATTGGCAACTATTAGCCTCACTTAACTACACTCTGCTTCTGTTCCTTGTACTTATGGCAGTCATATGAGCATCTTCCTGTGCATGGCTTCCCTCTGTTCCCTCCTTTGTAGTTCTGCTTTCTAAATCTTCAAAGAAGTGTTCACTATTACAGCTCACTGAACAGATTCTCATGGAATGATTTTCCAGCGCACGACACTGCATGGCTGAAAATGAAAGTTCTCACAGAAACACACCTATTTGCCACCAAAACACTTCCACAGAGAAAACAAACCTTTCTTACCAGCCCCTTCATGGTACTAGCATATTTCATCCTTTACAGAAAAGAAAGCCTTACAGGTTTCCATTTTGAAATGATTTTTCACTTTAGCGTCTTGCATTTTGTTGGGGAAAGCAAACTATAAAAAAGGAACTATTTAAGTACCACTGCAATGAAACATGTCAGCTTTAAAAAATGTTATGGCTCACAGAGTTACTTTTATTAAACAGTATTGTTTAATTGATGATTTTGTTCTGGTTTACTTCATTCCATAAGGGGAAAAAAAATTGAGTGCTGGAATATCTCATAAAATAGAAAACATGGTTCCAGTCTGCATATGCTAATGAGGTATGTTATTTTAATCATGGTATATAGAGAAGTATCCTTAGCTGAAGTGTCAGACTGATGCGTGAATTCTAACAATATCTGTCTCTCTCTCTCTAGTTCCGACATGCATCTTTCTTAGAGGCAATCCCTGGTGTGGTTTCAGCCTCATTTCTGTCAAGCCAAGACCACTGGACAAGGAGAGAGGCAAGGACCTTTCCTTAGATTAAATGCAGGCAATTACAGCTAGTCTCACACCTGGAATTCCAGATTGGGAGCAAAAATTCAGGACATCTGAAGAAGAGGACAAGCACCTTGAAAAATCAGGCTACCAGCTGAGATCCCTGATAACATTCTGCAACAGAAACCTAGAAACCTCATTAGAAATACAGTGCTCATGAAACTTCACCCAGTCTCGTCTCAGAAATGAAGACAGCAGGCAAGCAACTAACTGTCAAGTTTGGCACCCTTCAGAATCAACACCTAGTGTGGGAGACAGAAAATCTGGACAGATAAAGCCTTACCTTGCTCTGGATGTAGATTTCTACATCTTCATCTGTGAATGGTTTCATGGTAAGATGGTCTTCGCTGCTCTCTAAAGTGCAAATTCACTCTTCACTCATTCACCTGTCTCTGGAAGTAGAGGGACACTCAGAGCAAGCTGCTCAGAGCCTTCTTGTCCTGTGAAGCTCAGGTCACCTGATCCCTCTGTGGATGAAGAAGAGGAGAGAGAAGCAAGGAAATATGCCTATTTTTAATTTTTTTTTTTCTGGTTTTCCAGTTGCTTCAGAAAACAAGCTCCAATTATTATTTTCTAAGTTCAATCATTATTGTTTATCTTACTACTTTTAAATGGTGGGTCTTGCATGTAGGCACACACAAAAATATCCCAGCTACGGCTCTGTCTGAGGGCAGATCTGGAAGTGCCTTTCAGATTGCACTGCAGATTCAGTGTGCTCGTGCACAGCATTATTATTCTGTGTGCCACAAGTACTTCCCTGCTTCACTAGCCCTTCACTAAACCATTTGTTAAACACTCTCAGCTATCCCTTGTTGACTTCAATCCACCCACTTTCCGTCTGAAACTGCATGGGTATTTTTACACTCAGATAATTCATTTGAGTTGCAGTCTGCAGCCTCTGCTCCCCTCTCCTCTCCTCTCCTTATATCTCCTCTCTCTCTCCCTCCGTATTGACAGTAAATATCCTGCAGCCTGTCCCCTCCTGTAGTTTGCTTTGCTTTCTTTACAGTAAACAGACAGAAAGCTGCCTCTTGTTTTCTGCCAGTAGCTCAGCTAACAAGCCCATATGGATAATTCAGAGGGAAAAACAATTGATCAGGCCTCATTGATCCAGTGAGGGTTGGTGGCTTTTAGAAAAAAGGGTACATCAGCACATGGAAGGGAGTGAGAGAGTACAGAGATGAGATCCCATGCTGCTAAGTGTCCCTTATTAAGAAAGGAACACTCCACTTTAGAGTAAAATCATGATTTCCCCCTGGAAACTGAACTTTGACATCCCTTGACTGATTTATTAACTCTACAGCAGCTGGCAAAAGGCAGCACTTTGGTAGGTACCGGGTGCTACCCCAGGGCAGGCACTGTTGTTGCTAGTTATCCTTCATGATGTTCCTTATTAACAGCCAAACTCTAAGTACATTAATGGAGTACCAATAGCTGCAGGACGTCTGATTCCCCAGAATCTACAAATCAAACCTTTCTCTGTGCCTCCCAGGCATCTACCTTCATCTTTTTGCTGAGGGACTGGGGGACTCCTTCACAAAGACACGTAGGCATTTACTTCCCAAACCAGCTTCCATGGGAGTTGGGCGCTGAAAAAGACAAGCCCTCAGATTTTCAGGGAACTGTACCTCATCCTTGCTCACTTCAAGACTTAACTGGCTGTCTTTCAGCGTATGCGAGCTCTGCTGGGGAAGCCAGAAAAAAGGCAGGATCTGAAAGAAGGTGAGTGGAACAATAGGTTAGGAAGGACTTGGAGGGGCAGGCTGGATGGGATTAGAGTTGATACAGAGTGTGCAAGGGAGAAGAGTGTGCCTTTTAAATGGTCAGATTCCATTTAGCGTTGTGGTCTGGGCATGTATCCGAGAGGGAGGCTCACCCTCAGACAGTTCCTGATGAGGCCACTGCAAAATTAATTCCCTCTTTTGTGTCCTTCAGTAGGTTATCTGTATAACTTACACAACTAGATGACCACAGACAGTCCCCCAAATTCTGTTTGATAAGCATCCATTGATTTATCCAGCTGTTTTCAAGCATTTTCAAACCATGCTTCAATATCTTGGTCTTTTCAAGTCATAGTTCCCTGCCTGCTGACCTACCTAAGTTAATCTGAAATGATTCAGCTTGATTAATTCTCCCATTTGTTTTATTTCAGTGTCCACCTCATAACACCTTGTAATGGAGTTCAGTTTGTGGCTAATTTCCTTTGTACCTGGGTCTTCATTTGCTTATTGCTACTCTTATAAGAGGATTTAGGGATTTCCTACTATCTGCAAAAATACTGAATCTATGATACATCATCTTCACAATAACTAGAACTGAATATGATTGCAGATCTGGGAAACGCACATAAAAGTATTCTGTGAATACATACCTTGAATGGTATTAATTTGGCCCTTGTATCTTCTGAAGCTGCCAATTACTGATGCTTTCCATGCTTGCCTGGCTTTCCTTTCTTCACTCTTCAGTATCATAGATGTGACAAATACATTTCAAACCTACAACTGAAAAATTATCTGAACTGTGAACTGTACAATAATAAAAAAATCACCAGTATCATGTAGGTAACAGCAGTTGTATTAACTGTATGGGCACATCCAATATTGTAGCTTTTGCTGTTTGGCAACTATTTAGAAAAACTAGTCACACGGAACAGTAACCATGTATTAAAAAGTCCCTACTAAATCACACAAATGAGTCAGTCCAACTTCCCACTTGTGACTCACAGATGATCTGCAGTGGCAACAAACAAGTCCAGTTGAAGATGCTGCCTTCTGGATGAAATACAACCCTTAATTTGCAGTGGCTAATGATGACCAATCACTTCTTGCTCTAATTATCAGAGGTGTTAAGTCTGCTGCATTTGCTGAAGCATGTACTTGGGTCAAGAGAGACTACCAAAATCATCCAAAATCATCCCAGTAGATTCAACAATCTCTGACAGTTCTCTTGCCTTCTTAATCTGTTGCCCCATTTCTCCCCATCAGTGGATTAAGCGACTGTACAAAATGAGTAATTGTAGCTTGAATCCCCTACAATATTTATGCTGTAACAATCTTTAGTAGTGATGGTTCAGTACTGTTGAGTCTCCATTTAGAGGATACTACCATAACATAATCAGGCTTTTTTGGGCCACAAGTTCTGTGAATTTATTTGTGTTTTTTCACTTTGTCTTTTAACAAGTAGATACAGGCAAAGGGGATGCTTCAACGACAAACGCCTGGGATGGAATAGAGGGAAAAGAAAGCGCTGCTAATTCACTGTGACAGCATCAGAATCATATATGGATGCCAAATTGAAATGCTTCTCCACTCATTCCCACCCCTCACCGATCAATACTTGGCAGGCTCAAAAATGCTCCAAATGCCTGTGCTGCTTGTTCTCACTGCCACACGTTCTCACATTAGCCTTGGGCCTGCATTTCATATCAACTGAGTTAAAGGTTTATATCCTTTCCAAACTAAGCATAGGATTGGATCATGTCCAGTGGTTTATCAAGCCTGATACCTTTTTTCCGTTTGTGGCCAGTCCGGCCACATCAGGGAAAGGCAGATAGCTTTTGCTAGAAATGAGTTCTCTCAACCTGGTAAGAGTTTTGAAATCCAAAATTATTTACAACCTGAGTCTTTTCAGGATGCAGCGTAGCATTTCCAAAGAAAGCGATGATTCTATTGTCACTAGCTGAGGATACAGGAAATTCTGAAAAATCCTGAGATTATGATGCTGCTACCCACCACTGACCAGCTTCAAAATAGCAAATTCACAAGAATTCAGTCAGCTTTGCAGCTGTTTTTAAGAAGCGAGCCACTGGGTAGCAAACAGAAATCACATAGCAGGGCTTCTAGTATTGCCAAGATCACTGGCATCCAGTGTGATGAGCTGTTCAGAGAGTCTGGAAATTTCCAAGTTCATAATGGTCAGCTCAGCGCGAGACAGTGGGGCAGGAATCTGGGAGCCCTGGCTGCACCAGCTCTGAGGCTGCCAGGCGAGCTGACTGACATGTTGGGCATGAAAACAGGCATTTTGAGTTCTAAATCCATGTATTGTCCTCTGGAAGTTCACTGAAATAGTACCTAAGTTCAGTGCATCATGATTTAAACATACAGTATTTCATTAGACCGTTTCCAAACATCTGCAAAGGCTATTTTTCCTCTGTCATTATGTTTTATCCATCACTAAACTACAACCACTGATCTACTGTTTCAACTAGCATTTCTCACCATCTTGAAAAACTACCTGTGGCCAACATTCAGAAAAGCCAGAACCTTTCCAGCACTTTTATGTATATGCCTAGGTAAATGGCCTAAATGCCAAAAAGGAAATGCTTGATACCAAGCAGCTCTCACTGGTTTAAACACATGGTTAGAAGAACAGCATCTGGAGAAAACATGATGTTTGGCAGAGCACAGTGCAACTGGAAAAACATTTAGCACTGGAAGTCTTGGCAGGTGAGAAAAAGCTGCCTCATTTTTGATCTCAGCATAGATTTGCTCGGCTCTTGCTAGACTGACTATTTTCAGCTGTCAAGAAAAGGACATTGAATCTAGAGGCATGCTAACTCCGGGACAGACAGACCACAGCAGAGATTAACATAAGCCAAAACAAGGAGCATGCTTGCAATGATGCTCTGTCTGTATGAGGGGCTGAATCAGACTGGAACATGCCATTTCCAGGAGCTGCTATTTTTTCCGTGGCTGCCCTCCAGAGCATAGGGAATATTAGCTTGTATTATTTTGACTCTTTGCTGTTGTGTCCAAATTGACCCAATTCACAACTTACTGCTTGAGTCTATGGCAGTTGGAATCAAATTGACTAAATCACCACTGCTAAGTGAAAATAGTCCCTCCAACACAAGCTCACTTGGGAGAGAGTCACTCCAACACAAACTCACACTGGCATCGTGGTTTATGCACTTCATCCAGTGACTGACTAGTAAAAAATGTACAAGCGTTCATTGAAGCCAGAACTAGAAACTAGGCCTCGTATGTCACAGGCCAATGACAGATATGTACTCGTAAGAGCTATTGCACTGTCTTGATGAAAATATAATTATTGCAGAACAAATAGGTCAGCTTCAGCAAGCAGTCGAGAAGGGTCTCCAGACACAAAGAGCCTGGTCCTTGGGAGCTACTTCTGAGTGCTGGGAGACATATTTGTATGGGAAGGGAGTGAGATTAGGAAAAAAACAGAGTGAGCAGTTCAGCAAGAGCCTGAACAACATCAAAGCAGCTGTGATTTTGTACTGTCTTGGCTAGCGGTATGGACAACATACTGTAAAAGCTGTCTGATCAAACTTCTCAGTTTGTGTCATGTCACACACAGGTAATTGATATCAAACTTACAACTAATAGGTGATGATCCCCAGGATACGTCAACTTGGACACTGTGTTGTGTTCCAAGGCTAATGTGGCATGGAAGAGAGAACAGAAAGGGGAAGCTGAAGAAGCAAATGGGATAAAGGAAGAATTTGTCAGTGTAACATTAGGAGTAGCTTGAGAAGAGCGCAGGGAAAGAGCCAGGCAAGTGCAGGCTTTGGGTGTGAAGAAGGAAGGGGAGGAGAGAATCATTAAGAAACTCTATATAACAAGGGCCCCGAGGGAAACAGTTGCCATGAGGGAGCAATTACAATACAGACAAGAATGAGTGCACCAGCATAAGCAAGAAAAGAGATACTTATTAGAAGTATGATATACGTACCACAAAGCAGATCAAGAGATTCAGCGGACAAACTACAGTGAAAAGCAGCCTCGTATGAGAGAGAATCTCAACAGAGGCTTCAGTCAAATCTTTTCAGACAATTTCTAGACAGATCAGATCATGACCTGCATTGCTACACACTCCAGCTTCAGTCACTGGAAAATGAGCTAACAGCCTCCAGCCCAAGCTGTGTCTGGCAAACACGTATTCTTTTTTTTTAGTCGGCAACTTCTAAAAACTTGCCATCATAAGAGCAGGCAGTAGGAGAAAGAAGGAGGAATGCAGTTGTATTCTTCAAGCAAACACTTCCTCTTCTATCTTAGACCATAAAACTATACAGCTTCAAGCTAATTCCCGTAATTAGCTGCCCAACCCTTTCCACTTTATTGGCTGTTTTGTGCAGTCAAAGCCAAATTGCCAAAGGGAGAGGGTCAATCATTTGCGCTGCATCTGCTCCAGGCAGTGATAGGACACAGGGTAGATATTTAGGGCTAGAACTAGTTAAATGCAGATTCAGGGCACTAAAAGCAGGAGTGGGGGTGGAGAAACAAACCTGGAATAAAAGCACCAGGAATATGCAGAACAAGTCACTTGGCCAGGCTACTCACCACCATGCTGAGTTTGGGCCAGAAGGGAAGAGGAAGCAGAACAGTGTTCATAGGAGTGCAGGGTCATTCAGTCCGATTCCCACTATCAGGGACCACAAAGATCTCATCTGAGTGAACTTCTGCTCTGTTTGCTGCTCTCTAACAAACCAAAGGCTAGCAGACAAAAAGACCAAATGGCCACAGCTGTAATTCAAAATTTTATAGAGAATAACGGACCCTCAATTCAAACAACCCAACATCCCAGAGCAAAGGCCAATGTCCAAGCACTGCTTTCTCCTACCCTTGTGTCTACTATTTCTGAAAGCCACAGCATCCCAGAAGCTCACCCTCCCTATGTACTATGCAAGGATCAAAACAATAAAAATCAGCTTCCTAGGAATTCTCAGTTTCTCTATGACATCTTCACGCCATCTTCAACAGAAATGCACCCTGTCCAGAATCATCATTATAAACACTAATTGAACATAACCTGTGATCTGGCAAAATCACACTGGCTCTATTTTATAGATAGGAGTGGGGGTGGAGGATTCAAGAAAGCAACAAGCTTTGGTGAGAAAAAGTGACTTACCCAGAGCTGGTGCCAATTTCATCTGTAGTACTCAAAGTTTCTGTCTTAATCACCGCATTAGTAATGTGTGCTTTGGCAGGGCTTGCAGAGGCTTGGGAGGACTTTTCTCCACTTCCTTTAACAAGGTAATAATCAAACATTTCAAAGTGAGTATCAAACAAAGCAGAGCAAGACCTTGACCCAAACAGAATACAGTCTGGACAAGCGCCAAGACTCCCGCTGCTAGTTAATAACCAATATACAACAGGGTGGTATCTGGTACCCACTGCCATTGCATCCATGGGTCAGTATATGCAGCACAACTGGTGAGGTGCCTTGAGGCAGGTTTAAAATCAGAGGGAAAAAAACAAGTATGTGAAGTACAAGTGGCCACTTTCACTATTACAGAGAAACAAGAGTGACTGCAGAGGAGGAAAACCAACATCACAAAAAAACTCACGACTAGAGCATTGCAGGCTCAAGCTGGCATGGCAGATCTTCACAAAGGGCAGTACAGGCATGCTGAAGGCTGGAGCCTACCTCTGCCTCCTGTCAGGCAAGGGAGCTCTGTACTGACCCGCATTTGGCTCCTTGATGTAATTCTGGACAGAATACTTCCTCTAACAGCTTCTACTTTTACCTGAGCCCAGAGTTGGGAAGATAGCACCTTGTATTTGGGGAAGAGAGAGAAAGTGTCAGTCAGTTGCTAGGACTTGTGCTGAGGTGTGCAAGTTTGGTGCACCCACCATCCAAAAGGAGATAGAGGATTCCTACCAAGCACTACTAATAGCTCTGGGAGGTGTCAAAGCTTCACAGGAGTTCTTGGAAGAAGCAGCAGTTGACCAAGAAACTACACTGAACAACTTCCTTTATCAGTAGCTTTCACTTGCCCAAAGTGCCTGCAGGCTGCTTATGCCTGTTTCTCCGCTTATGTTAGGCGCACCCACAGGACAGCTCCATCATGACGTTAGCAAAGATGTCACCTTGTCCTGGCAAGGCTGGTAAGCAGAGCAGCTGGAAGACAGGTTAGGGCTCAGGAGTCTCATACTGCAAGACGCAGCATCTGAAAGCTAACAATTTAAAAAGAATAATGAATAACCACACATCAGAGCACTCCAGGTTTAGGATCTGGCCCATGGCTCAACCCACAGCTGAATCAAAATAAGGCTGAACCAGATTTTTACAACTGTTTCAGAACTTGTAAACTTCCAAGTACTCCCATCTGCATAGATCAGCCAGCCTTCCCTTCAGTGAGACCTCATGACGCTCCCCATTGTAGTTTTGCCAAGTTACTACATGGATTATACAAAGTGCAGAGAAATGAACAAAATTGCCCAGTTTCAGCTGCAGAACAGATTGCAGGACTGTCATATCTTAGGCACCTTTCAGTAGCAGAACTGTGGAAGGCAAAATGAGATCAAAAGGAATGCTGCAATTTTTCTGGTACATATTACCTCCTCCCTCCCCAAGATGGAGGTAAATCTGATCAGCTACATCATTGTCGTCTTTACTAGAAAAAGAGACGGCAAGTGGCATGAACCACTTTTTCACATATCACATTATATTAACTGCTGTTACCAAATTTGATCAGTAAGAATTTGATGTTTCCTCTTTCCTCTCTGCAGCAAGGGTTGTTCATTGAAGGTGCTTTTAAACAAGCAATAGATCAGGATTAGAGACTTTTATTCACTAAAACAGAGAGAATTTGACGAGTATTTGTCTTGTCTTTGGGTAGCCAACAAGATGCAAGATGACAATGCTGTAAAAGGCAGAGTTGAGCCTCAGAAGTGCACTGCTGAGTCTAGCAGAAGTAAGGTAACTTTAGTTAAAACTGAGCCTGGTGTGGTTTGGAAGAACCAAGTAATTTTGCCTAATAGCTGCTTGGCAGCTGGTAGGCAACGTTTACCACTGCCATCTCCACACCTGTACTGGCTGTTACTGGCAAGGGACAAGCATGTGTCTCAAAATGTCCGTGCTCTCAAGGAATGGCACCTTAATTCCACACTTCCCATTTGATGTCTTCCAGAAGCATCTTCCTCTTGTCAGCGTGAAAAATTACTGACAGCAGAAGCATCACAACAAATAAAAAGTTCAGAGCTACACTGACCATTAAGAAAGAAAATTTTTTTGAAAAAATTCTCCTAGCCCTGTGAACCACAGTCCTTCCATATGTAATCTGTGGCCCCTTCCCCCACTCCTGGACTCTCCACCTGTTTTTCCTTATCTTGGCTCAACAAAGAGTACCACGCCATGGCTTGATAGTCAAACAAGCTCCAGTTACAGCAAGATACAGCCAGTTCCCAGACAAAGCACGGGCAAGCAAAGCTGCATTTAACAGCAGCCCAAGTTAACTGTTTCACAAGAAAGATGCATAGAAAAGTGCGTCAACGTAAATCAGCCCTTGGGTATGGCAGATCATACCCAGTGGCTGCTTACAGAAGCATTCCTTACCCTCATGTAGATGAGGACCAACCAAGTCCTTTAAACCATTAGCTCCCTGCAGTGTGTAGTTGAGACATACTGGAGAGGAGGGAAAACCAAATTTGAATGCCTATGGATGGAACTATGCTGAGCATGTAACTATACACAGCTGAAAAACTGGGCCTTCAACAATCACCTCCATGGTGACACAGCAGCAAAAGTGAAAACTGAAGTAAAATCCTAAGTATCTCAAGTACCAGAAATAAGAGTAAGGCTCACAAGAATCAGGAACAACAAGAACAAAAGATGGCTTTCATCCAGTAACTTTAGATCAAGTTATAAACAATACAAGCAATTTTGGATGCTAGTGTATGCTTCATAGACTCAAATTACTCATTCCAGAAAGGCTGCTGATGGAAACACTTGGAGTTCAAAAGACTTCAAAATATCTCATTTAAAGCTTCAGGAGATTCTATAAAGCATATGGCAAATTGATCAGAAAAGTACTTCGGATGAGTGCATTTTTCTTTTGCAGTAAGCAATACAAGAGCAAAGGATGACTTTAGCAGTGGTCTGTGCCCAGGAAGTGCGGGTAGGGCATCTGGCTGGTTTATTGCTCTTTGCTCCATGCTGACAAAGAATAAAATGCACAAGGTAACACAAGGTCCAGTAATATTATTTATCATGTAGACCACCTGACTTCTTCAGTATATACACTTTAAAATGCTGACAGATGAAGTGCTTTGGCATATGCTCAAGGGACTAGCTACTCAAGGAGAAACTTTAAATTACTTTTTTTTTTTTGAAGTGTATACAGAGGTATTAAAGCTCTGGTACCCAGCAATTTAAAATAAAAACTGATCTCTGTTTCCCACAGTCATGTTTTTCAGATTCAGACAATATTTTCTTTGTCACTGGACAGGGGACAAGAAATGCAGTCAAGCCATTTATCACCTCATTTACAGGTAATGAAGACAAATGTTAAATTCTGCCATTCCCTGCCAAGATGTTTAGGCAGAAGACCTGAGGACAGGGCCTTAGTTTTTGTGCATTTGCTTAGTGCCTCAAAGAAGAGGTGTCATGTGCCAACTAGCGTTCCTGGGCACTCCGCCAGTACAAGTGTTCCTTACACCACCACAGACATTTTTGCTATGCTAAACCCCCCAAAGTGTTTCCAGTCTTTCAACATCAATCAGCATAACTGAAGCCAGTAGTAAATTGATTCTCACATTCCACGGGTGCCGGTTTTTGTTAGAAATGATTTGTGATAGATACAGTGGAATATATTGATTAGTACTGACAGTCCCAGTTTCCCAGGCGCTTTGTAGCACTGCCATTCCAAAATGACCTGCTTTCCACCTTGTCAATTTTCTTCTGCAGTCTGTTATAAATATCTATTCTATTATGAGAGCTTCAGCCCCCTCCAGAAAACAAAACAAAAGGGTCAGACAAGTAAAAAAAAAAAAAGGCAATAGAATAGTTTTGCAGTGGTTGCAAAAGAGCTTGTTTTTATTGAGATATTTTGTGTCAGGGGAAGAAAAGGCACAAAATAAGTTACAAAGACATAATATGAACTGTGTGAGTCAGAGGCAGTATCAGAGCTGTTACAAATCACCTAAAAGTTGGCTTACAAACATAGGTTAGCCTCTACAAAAATTTTAAAAGAAAAAATATATTTCAAATGATCAAAATAATTCAGAAATTAAGTGAGAATGTAAAGACCACCGATATTAATTTTGACTAAATTCACCTGGGCTTACCATCATCACCCTCTCAGAAGACAGGTAACATCATAAAATATGTAGTATTACAGAATTATTTTTAAAACTCATCTACATTTTATAAATTAAGAACCTGATATTTACCTTTTGTACCTCCAGCGAAGTACAGTACATACAGGTAAGGCAGTATGCATAGGAAATACATTAAGAAAACAGAATAGGTAAGTGCAATTATTCTGACTATTTCAACATTTGTTATGGCCCCTCACCTATGGCAAAGAACATCTTAAAAAGATGGATCCAACAGCTGTTCACAGAACATATGAATATACCACCACAAAACGTCTATTGTGGAAAAGCTTATGCTGTCTTTAGTTGTGGCTTCTCAGATCACGTATTCTTTTCAGCAGCACAACTCTGAGTTAACAACAGCACACTAACACAGTTAAAGAAGAGAAAGTACTTCTGAAATACATCAGTCCTCATTTTCATGTAGGAAGGCTCATAACACTCAGTATTCAAGTAATCCAAATATTTAAAAATACACACACCAACTATATACAACTTCATTTTTGTTTGAAGCAGTGAATCCATTCCCCTCTATTCCCACTTTCCTGTTACTCAACTCTCAACTGGCAAGGACTTTTGATTGTTGCTTCAAATTAAACTGGCACGAGGATCTACAGGATGTAGAGACTATACAAAGATTTGTTTTCATGATGATGAAGAGTTGAGCAGAAAGTAGTTTACCCCTTTGGCCGCTCCTCTGGTCAAGTGGAGATCTAAGTTCTGTCTTCTGAAATCAGCAGGGATGAAAATGTAACCAGACACAGAACTTGGCTATAAATGTCTGATTATATCCTTAGGAGTTTCATTTACTTGACCTAAGACACCAGTAATACAGGAAGGGAACACAGTACCAGCTACCACTCACAAAAACTGTCAGCCCAAACTGTAAGGTTTTGATTTGAAGAAAATCCTGTACAGTTATGTATTGAGCATAACTGTCAGGGGTTTGGTAGCAAGGGGGCTGCAGGGTCTCCTATGTGGGAAGAGGGCACGGACTGCCCTGCTCTGGTCCCAGCCAGCTCAGCAACAGGCACACAGAAATAACGTCTGAGGTTGGAAGGGAACCTCTGGAGGTCATCTGGTCCAACCCCCCTGCTCAAGCAGGGCCATCTACTAAAGCAGGCCACCTAGGACTATGTCCAGATAAGCTTCTGAATATCTCTACGCATGGAAAACTCCACAACCTCTCCAGGCAACCTGTACCAGTGCTTGGTCACCCTCACAGTAAAAAAGTTCTTCCCTGTGTTCAGATGGATCCTCCCGTGTTTTGTTAGTGTCCACTGCCTCTCGGGCACAGTGGGCACTGATCCACTGCACTCCAGCACTGTCAGAGGGGTTTCTGGCACTTCTGCAAAAGCATGTTTAAGAAAGGGCAGTAAATGACAAGAAAGATTACGGTGCTATAGCAGTAGGAAGAAAAAAGGATAACACCATTCCAGCACAATAGGAGCAGAAAGGAGAAACGGCTGAGCAGGAAAAGTGCCAAAGGAAAATCATAGCCTAAGCAGAGGATGAGAGCAGACTCAGGAGGAGCTACAACTCTAAAGGGAGTGCGGCTGGTGAAGAAACCCACAAGAGAGCAGTTAAATAAGAAACAAGGAGCAGTGAAAGAACAGCAAGCACAACAGCCTGATCCCGATCTCCTGTGCTGCCTGTTGCACTGCTGAAGGAACATGCAGCCAAGGAACTGGAGACCACTGTGGGGTGGGAGACAGCATAGGAGGAGAGAAGGAAGAGTGGTGTCTGGAAGGAAGCGGCAGTGTTTTCCTTAAGTGTTTTATTTATTTTTTTCTTTCAATACCAAACCCGGTAACTAGAAGCTCTTGAATTGGCAATAAATTAAATTGATAAAACTCCCCAACTCAAAACTTTTTATTGCCCTCAAAAAGTCATGTCCTCACCTGAGGTTAGTATAAAATCAAGAACTTTCTGGCCCTTCTAAAAGCAGACAGTACACACAGGAGAACCCATGTTCTAAGTGTGTACTTATTCTGCTCCTTCAAAAGCCTAAGTCTTTTAACTAAATTTAAAAGACCTTTAAGAAAACTTAAAACAGAATGAGGACTTGTGGTCTTTAAGTCATAGATTCCCACATAAATAAATAATAATAAAAAGAAGTATTTTCTAGTTTCATAAAAATCAATTAAATACAAAATTCACAAAAAAAGCTCAACATAAAGAGGTAGCTTAAAAAAACCCCAAAGTTATTAGATTCAGAAAGGAAAAGTAGTGCAATAAAAGTATCCATATGAAAGATGTATTTCCAATTTCTACAAACTTACTCAAATTTTAACAAGAACAAAATAAAATTTGGCTTAGACCTTGGGGAGTGACAAGGATCAAATATTCAAAACCAGTCTTAGAGGCATACTTGAAATCATAGCAACTGCAATAAGTTCTTTTATCACAAATCACACAGCAGTTGTCTGCTCTATAACAGTTTTCATCAGTGTCTGCAACGCTGATTTTTTTTTTCCTACAAACTAACATCAGAAATGCCTGTGTCCGGATGAAGTTTCCATCATTTAAAAACATTTTGTTTGAACACAGATGGGATCTCTTTAAGTAAATACAACTTTCAATATTGGCAAAGGTTTTCATTACTGTCATACTTTTTGCTGCCTCCTGACAAAGCAGCACCTCAGATGCATTGGTGGGAAGCAGCCACGATAGGGCTGACCTGCAGTGAATTTTAGTTGTACTAGGAATTTAAACTCTAGATATTATTATTTAGCAATGCCTCAAACAGACTGTCTATTTTATAGAAATCTGCTAGATCCTATGAAGCTCCAGGCAAGCTGTTATTAGCAATGCTAATTTGTAAGACTGACAAATGAACTAACAAATTCCAATGTGCGATTTTTAACCAGGTTTTATCAGCTCTTAAGAGTAAGCTTTGCAACTCAGAAGCAAACAGGCTCTGCAGATTTCTTTATAATGGCTACATGGTATAAATTATGCATGTTCTACAAAACCCACACTTTATCTTAAATCCTTCATTTAATTTCTTTGGTTTCTCAGAAACAAGAGATACTTGAGTGAACTGAGCAATGAAAGAAAGACAAGCAAATAAAGGTAACTCTCTTTCTGTCCCCTAAAGCTCCAGAGCTGCTTGTAAATACCAGTTTTAGCAGGTTGCATGGAAGAATTCCAAATGAATGCAGCCAGAACTAGTTTTGGACCATTGCTTTCCAGCAAAAACTGTCTTTGGCACTTATATAATCCAATTCTATGATGTCTCTTTACACACAGTCCCATATCAAGTTGACTGAGGAAATTAAAGACAACTCATAAAACAGGCACTTCAAATTAGAACAGAAAAATCTGTTCCCCATTAGGCAATACAGGATCTTTTTTTCAGAATGACAGAAACGGCAAGTTGTACCAAAAATAAGATGAGAGAGTTCAGTAAATTCAGACTGTTAGGCTGAAAGTTTTACCCACCCCTATTAGACGTAAATAACAGTAGCACCTGGAAAATCTGAAGGCTACAAGAAACTGAACAAGGCATTACAAATACACAGCATGTGAAAAATCTGTATAAATTTGTTCACCCTCCAATTTTGCATTTAGATCTGTCAGGTTTTCTTACGTAGGTATCTTTATTCCACTTAATTCTTCTTGTAGTAAGATACAAGCAATGAGACTCAAAATAGAGCTATACCCTAAGTCTCCTGTTTGGTAAACAGCTCAATACAGACATTTCTGACACAGGCATTAAATGAGTCAGGCCAGACTAACTTCCACCATCAAACAATAGCACCGCTCTTGGGCTTTTCTGACATATTTACTGCAAGGCTCACAACTCGCATGCACAGATGCCTAGATTCAGCTGTGTCACAGTGCATGATCAAAGAAACTCGAACAGGGTGGGAAAAGGTATACAGAGCACACCATCCTTCAGCTAAAACAAAATACTACTAACCAAATCTGCATTCAGTGATCATGCAGAAAACTCAGGAACAAGAGTTTTAGCTCAAATGTTTCCATTAACAGACTCTAGGAAAAGTAAGTTTGTTCCTCACTTCCCCTTTTCCTCAATAAAACAAAAACATTCTCTTGTGAAAGGCTTTTATACGCTTAGGTGAAATAGGCTGGAAAATGTAAGTTCAACTGCATTCCCCATGGTTTTGCAAACAATATTCTGCTAAACTCAGTACGTCCACACAGTCTGGAAACCCTGGCATGGATTCTGCACTATGAGCAGAGAAGCATGTGCCTGCAATCCTTAAAGCCTTGACTGTAACAAAGGTGGCAACTAGCCACAACCTGCTCCATGTTAATTAGGTGTCTCTGGAGACGTGTGGACACGTTCTTCACTCAACACCCTGACCTGAACACCAAGACACTTGTGGCCCTCCTTTAACACAGAGCTTCCAAGTAGGAGTGTCAGGGAGTCCCTGAATAGCAATTTCCCAATCCCTAACTGGAGATCATTAGCTTTGTTTTCAGGAGAAGCAGTTTAAATATTCTATTCTCATCAGCCTATCAAAAATAGCCAGGTAGTAAAATCCTTTTATATGGCTGAAGTATCAGTTGCGTGACAAAAATGCAGCAAATAATTCTAATCTTTCTATCTTTCTAATGGGAAGCTGTCAAATTAAGCTGTGGCCATTCATACAGCATTCTCCAAAAGAGGGCTTTACTAATTTTAATGGTTTTAGTGACATGCCATCTCATGGAAAAGCTGAGTCCAAAAGAAAACTGAAGCATGTCACATTTTATGTTGATCAAAAGAAATGTTTCATCACTGAAGCAGTAGTGCTAAACAAAGTTGATGCTAAAAAGGGAATGATGAAACTGGTGTCCCCAGTAGGACATCCTGGAACCAACGCTAGCTCTGAAAGGAGAAGCTTCAAGTCAACACAAGCAGCAAGAAGGGTATTTCCACCCAATGGCTACTATCTTGTGTTTTCATTTACCCTTGCCCTAAAGCGTTTCTGTTGAACCCTCTATTCTTTTGACTCCCTCCAGCTAATTCTCATGCATGTTGTCTCAGACCTGTCACTCTCCTACATTCCTAGCTGTATTTAAGCATCACTTGTGAAGTCCCCAGGCAGCAGAATCTCAAACATACCTCACCCAAGACATTATTAAGATCTGACTAGTCAGCACCATGGGAAAGCTTCTCTCATTTCATAATCCCATTAAGTGAGCTGGCTGAAAAAAGTGACAGCTACAAAACCAAAGGAATCCAGGGAATTCCCACCTTGAGGGTAGGTAGCCTAGTGCCTGGACAACACAAAAAACAATTAACAGTCTAGGCCGCTTAGTATACAAAGCTACTCTAGCAAAATATTTGGGATAAGGTTGTCATTCTTCACTCAACTATAGCAAGGATATTGGGTCTCAGACTCTTAGCATTATGATACATCATAAACTATGATATAACTAGTGCTGTATCAGCCTCTGCTCTCCAGCAGCTCCCTGGGGCAAACTTACTGCCCAAATGCTGAGATTTATTAATTGGGCCTATACATACTACTTACATATAACTTCAAAGTTACAAGTTCTCTTTACTTTCTGACTTGGACTTTCAAATAACATGGCTGTGGAACCCATAACAGCAGGCACTGTTCAACTGAAGAACTTCTGCTTAGCAATAATGCTCCATTCTAGATACAGAAAATTCTGCCTATGTAGGCTACAAAACACCGTGCAGCATCTGTCCCCAGTGAATGCCACATATAGCACAAGTATCTCAATATTATAAAGCGTTACACTCTACGGGTAGGAAAAAAGTGATCCTACAGCGTTTCTATACCAGAAGGCCAGTTCTTATAAAACAAACCTCTCTGAAAAGAACCTTAATGCACCCAACAGTTTTGGACTTGAGAACACGAAGGGGGAGAGCAAGTAATTGTAAGAATCATAGAATCGGTGACGTTGGAAGGGACCTTCAAGATCATCAAGTCCAACCATTAACCTGCCCTGACAAAAACCACTTCTAAACCATGTCCCTGAGCACATCATCTACCCTTTTCTTAAACACCTCCAGGGATGGGCAATCTACCACCCCCCTGGGCAGCCTATTCCAATGTTTAATAACCCTTTCAGGGAAAAAATGTTTCCTGATATCAAATCTAAACCTGCCCTGACATAACTTGAACCCGTTTCCTCTTGTCCTATCACTTGTCACCAGACTTCACCAGAAGCCTGATACTACACTGCTGAGCTCCTCCTGGAGGATTCTCTCCTATAAAACTTCTGAATTAACTGGCCAGAGAGAGTAACAATAGAGAGTTCCTATGGCTAACACAAAAAAGATGCTGCCCTTAAATTCTAAAGGTGCAAACACGGGACAGGTATAAGGTTAAAAAAAGAGCACTAACTTTTATGGAAAAAAAAATGCTGATCTTTTCTTCACTCTCATTTTTGCAATTTTACATGTATATACTGATAACATAGAAGTGCATGGGTGGGCAGAGAAGTTTAATTTTAAGTTGAGGACTGCCACAAAATCCAGGTCCTGCAAAAAGTGATCTCCTCCACCTGAACCATTAGCACATCCTACTGTTCTAATGGAAATTATGTTGAGGTGTCCCGTGGCACGACCAGGGTTGGCAGTAGCAGACAATGACAGTAAAACTATGGATGGAGGAAGGCTGACAGTTCCTGTCTGCCTCTCCGGGGACTTACTCCACCTACTGTCCGAAGAGGCAACAAACACCTAAAAAACACCTATTGGGTCTTGGCAGCATGTTAGTATCGCCAGGCGTACCACTACATGCTGCTAAATAGGCAGGTTTTATTTATTTAGATGCCATCAGCAACAACAAAAAAAAGACTTTTTTTTCCAGCTGTCCATAATTCAAAATGTGAGTGCAAAACTAAAAACATTCTTTGACCAAATAGATTCAACCTTTCCAAGTGCTTCTGAGTACCTTATTTGGAACAATTTTCTTGCACGCAAAAGGGTCACATAAGGCAGAAAGACTATCCAGCTGGGTTTAAAAGTGCCCTGCCATAGCTACAGCAACTATTCAACAGTCTGGAAAAAACAAAGTGAAGACTGCAGGCCGGAATTCTTCTAGTGAAGCTCCTAACACAGGCAAAAATCAAAACAATACTGACACATTGTCCATAGGGACTGAAGTTCCCGACTTTGCTCACAGTCGATGCCTGGATCAAGTTCAGGCCAAGCGGGAGGACTGGACGTGTGAATCCTCAGCCTCTGGGCTGCCCTCTGCACCAACCAGGGCAGCTGCTCTTTGCTCAGCCTTACAGTTCCCAGCTGTAACTTCCCAACAAGGTTCAAGCAGCTAACTTCAGATGCTCTCTGCTTTCACTTCCTTTCAGAGTAAAGGAGCTTCCCAGTTTAACCAGAAACTATCCAGCAGTCAGCTTTTCGAATTTTTTTAATCCATTTTTTTTTTTAGTCTAACATCCACAAAAATGGCTGTCGAGCCTGACAATGTATTTGCTGCCATTGTGTGGCATTTTCTAAGAACTCCAAGTACAAAGATTAGCAAACTAAGGATTTTAAGGAAACTAATCTTAATAAATAGAAAGCAACAGGTTAGAGGATGAAGATGACAATGTAATCAAGAAAACTGAATCCTTGTAAGGCCTCATTTTTGTAGCTGGAACATTTCATACGTTCATGTTTCATATTTCAAGATTCCATATCCCTCTAACAAAGCACTTACAGGAAGTTCATCATAAACAGGAGAATGAAGTTGTCTTCCTCAACAAGGTCAAGTAACCAAGTGCTCAAGCAAGCACCTGGTTAAGAAACAACAAGTAATCAAATGCTGTCTCAAAGACATTTGCGCCCCCCCTTTTTTTTTAAAATGAGAACTTTATCTACACACAAGAATTTTAAATAAATACTATCAGCTTCCTGACAATAATCTCCAAAATGTAACAGCAACCCATGGTTCCTCTTACCACTTCAGAGTTAAGTTTCTTACAGAAATAAAGACAGTTAAGGTCCACAAAAATGAGCTATATATTCTAACAGACACCACACACATTATGTGATAAATACCTCACCTATGCGCCACCCATGAAATTATATCCTTCACAGAATTATTTCACTGCACAGAGAAGTTGCTGAGCTTCAATATTTATGGCAAAGTGAGGACTAGGGAAAAGTAGGCAAAGCTATAAACAGCAGTGCTGTGATGTGGGGAACATGTGGTAAATGTATGCATAAGACAGCCCAAGAAATCACTTGGTTGATGAACAGAAGGGAAAAAAAAATCAGTAATGTCCTTTATGTCTGCAGGCTTTATGGTTGCTCTTTTCTGTAGTCCTTCCTCCCGGCCTTCCATTATTATCAAGTTAACACACAACTCATGACTAACCAGCTGCATTCTGTAACAACATACAGCTGAGTGTGTGTGCACGTAGAGAGAGAAACCTTATGGTCATAGCTGCCTCTCCCCTACTCAATATGCAGAAGCCATTTTAACATACAATTTCAGGAATCTGTTCCCACTGGAGTAGCACACAGCACATTCTGTGACCACTTTCACTCTGCAGGAAAAAAGTGGATGTTTTCGAGTTTGTCAGTTTATACTGAATGAAAATCAACCGCTTTGAAAATAAAATACAAACATGTGCATTGATGATCTGTCCAAATCTGTCTGAGCCTAGGTAATTTCCTAGGTTTCAGAAACACATGATCCCACCCTTGCTGTCTCACCTGGCTTCAAATGTGGTCCATGCACTGTCATTCTGAACCACAAGAATTTGAACAGCTGTCTCATATGGAGAGCATCAGCGGTGTAATTAGTCTGAACACTACTCAAACCTCTCTCCTCATCAGGAAACACACAGGCACTTGCCCAATGACATTCCCTGACAGGCAAGGTCCCCAGTACTCGTCTTACAGCTGGACTGACCGGACAGGTAAGAAAAGGCGTAAAATAAGCCAGTGTTTCTTCTTTTCACTATTTGATCATCTGAGTCTCTTCATCAGCATCATAAAATTCCTCATCTTCACTTCCACTTCCTGCAGAACTGTCTTTGTCTCCAGACTAGAAACAAGAATGAAGTCATTGGTTAGCACAGAAGCCACTAAATCAATCTCAAAATACATAAGCATGAACCATTACACCTCTGTTAAAATGCTGGTAGAGAATAAAGTAAGAAAAGACCAATCAAATCCCTGTATTAAAACTTTGTAAAATACATTATGTGAATTAATACTTTGTGTCTTTGGTTCTTCAAAATATCTTTTAAAGAGATGGTATTTCTCTGCTCCATCAGTACACTAGAGAATACATGCAGGAGTGAGACCCGCTAGAATGGTTCTGAAGGGATAATCTACCCAGTTTTGTTAATTTCAGTCTTAAGGTCCCTATTCTGTGATGAGCTGCTGGAAACAGAGGCTCAGAACACACAGATGACTTGATTAAGTAAAAGCTTCTCCATCCTGAATTATTACTTCTCCATGTGTAGCATGGGCATTTTCCTATGCAAATTTAATTAAAAAGATGCCCCTGCAATACTAGCTAAAGGTGTTATGGAAAAGGGAAAACACATTACCACTTCATACGTTCAGAAGGTAAACTCCCTATTATAGAGGCATACCTACTCCAGCCAGAGTCCTTCTAACAACATAATTTATATCCAAACTAAAGTTGGCTATTATGGCTAACTGATTTTTTATTTGTCCAGCATAGCATTTTTCCATGGAACAGATACAAATTACTCCAGTAAAAAAGAGCCTCTTTCTAGTATAAACTCTGTCAAAGACAGTTT
Organism: Rhinoptilus africanus; assembly: GCA_013400135.1. NCBI lineage: Eukaryota > Metazoa > Chordata > Aves > Charadriiformes > Glareolidae > Rhinoptilus > Rhinoptilus africanus. Next base: position 216,940 of record VXBO01014826.1, read on the forward strand.
GAGTATTTAGGATTTTTTTTCCAGTACGTTTGCATCCACCCTAAGACTTCTGCCTGTCTAGTCATATGCAAAGCGGGGTGAGAGAGAGGGTGAAAAATAGAGAAATGGAAATCATGTTCCTGACTGACAGTACCATGCAAGCAAAATCTGTAGCTTTAGATCTGTCTTCAGAGGAGTTTTGCTACAGCAATGTGCGCTAACTGCAAAGGAATTTCAAACAGTTTGAGCACTAAGACCTGTCAGAAGATATAAAGGGAATCATGTTATGCTTTTTTCTGGATTTCTAAAATTATTTGAGGAAAGTCAGGCTATCGCTGGATGCTATCCAACTTGAATATCACATTCGTGCATGTTAACAGGGACAAAACCTCCATTCTGGGCAACCATAACGCATGTTATCTTGAAAGCGGTACAAAAGGACAATGGATTCCACAGGGGGAATTCAGGGTATGCCAAATAAATTCTACATCTTTCTTACAGCAGCTTCGTAAGACCTCTCCATGGCCTTGTCAAACAGGGTTAATGTTTAACAGCTTTCCATTTTATCAGCACTTTCTTTGGAAGCTTTAAAATAAAACCCTAATGTGTCACAGATGTTCAAGATATAACTTCACTGAAGTTACAGGATTACTTCAGGCCTGAACCAGAGTCTTTTTTTTTTTTTTCTCTCCATATGGATTCAATAATTTTAATCCATCTGGGGAAAAGCGTTCCTGAAGAACGTTCTTGGTTTTTTTATTTTTTTTTCTTTTGTGGATCCTGTTCAGATTGGGATTTTTAAGAAGCCTGCAGAAGTGCAAGCAGGGAAGATTTAAACTTAAAACGACTGCTTGACAAAGTGAACCAAGTTCTGCAAATACTGATAGACAGACAACGCTTGTCACCCCAAAGGACAATACTGACCTTACTTGGTTAGAAAGGAAAATAAAAATACAACTTTCCCCCTTCTAAGTTGTAACACCTGCACTGTTTGCTAGAATTATTTTTTGTTAGTAAGCCATCTGCACAGTTAAAATGTAATAATGATGTAATTAGCAAAATAACAGCTGCTGTAAACTTGATGTAAGTGTATACGATGGATTTGTGCAGCCAACAAGAATGTGGTGCCATAACACATTATCCAGTATGGTTAAAAATTTTTATTAAATGTGCATGTAAAGCGGCTAAAGTATAAAATTAACTGTTACAGGGCTGCCTCTTTCAGCTTTCTTCAAGGATGCTTTTGTCACTAAACTGTACTGCCCTGTCAAGAATTATTACAGCTAAAATTGGTAAACAAAGCAACATGTTGAAGCCTTTGAAAGGAAGCAACTGTTCCAGAAATAGATGTTACTCTGCCTCCTGATTTCTACATAAATACATGTAAGACTACCTGTTAATCTTAGACTGCTTGACTGAAAATTAATCAAATGAAAGTAAAAGACATTATATTCTGTTTCACATCAGACTAATGGGCCAACTAACATTTTTTTGTTTTGAGCTGTCCTTCAAGTCCTCTGAGCACTTACTCAATGTTTATTAGTCTATCGATATTTAAAATTTTGGGACCAGGATTTAGACATTAAAACCTTACCCAAATTCATACACCCACTTCCAGCTCTGTAGCTACTTCTCTCTAATCCCCCTCCACTCACAGAGGAGCAGCCATGTAAAACCTCCACATGACTGGAAGATGTACACACCTCAAGAGGTGTCCAGGAGTTTGACAAAATGAAGTATGAAGTAACAGGAAAAAACAACACTCAGAGAAACCTCACTGGAAAACATCCCGCAGCCGCATGTTATTTATGCTTATGCCCAGGAGTTTTGTAGTTCCAGTATTTTCAATTAATCTCATTTCCCAGAAAGAGTAAAAAAAAGAGAAAAGAAAAGAAAGTGGACGGATCACAGAAGTTAGTCTAGCTCTAACCCATTTAAAGACTCTCTAGGCTAGACCTAACAAATTGACATTGCAGAACAGTCAGTGCAGGTCAGGGCAGAAGTATCGCATGCTGCCTTTGAGAACAGCCCTTCACAAACAGGGCTCTGTTTTCTGTAACATCTAAGCTTCTCAAACTTCAATGGCCAGCTTTGCAAGAAGCATGCTGCAGCAATCCATTTTAGAGATTAAAGAGGTACAGACACAGAGTCCTTTATTCCAAAGGAAAAGATTGTATGCTTTTGGCCTTGAAGGGATGAATTAATCCAGCTATGTTTCAGCCTACATTTCCAGACAACATTTCAGACGTGATGGTAAGGTTACAAAACTATCTTTTGTATCTCCTTGGGGCCTGTCCTCCACAGGCTAAGAATCACTATCCTAATCTGTTTACAGTGGCATATTCAAACTGACATCTGAAATAAACACAACAGAAAAGTAGTAGGAAACAAACAATGAATATACCTGTGAGTCATCTAGGGCTTGCAATGACATGGCTTCACCACCCAGCCTCCAGTACGAGGATACCTGCAGGTCTGAAATAGTTTCTAGCAAAGGGCTGTTTAAGGTCTCTGGCAACAATAAACTTAAGAGCCCAGACAAAAGACCAGTCGCTCCAAACACAATGTAAGGCAGAGACCACTGTACAGATTTCTGGGAAAAAGAACAGAGAGAGTTAGGTTGAAACTGGTTCCCAATTTCCTATCTAATCTTCAAGCCAAAACTTGTGGCCATTGACCCTTGTTGAACTGTTCCATGCTGCTGGGAAGATCAAAGGTGCAATATTCCCTCAAGCTTTCATCGAAAGCCATGTGCTCTAGGCCCCTGACCATATTGGTTACCCTCCACTGGACCCTCCCCAGATTTTTCAACATTCCTCTAGAACTGTGAGGGAACTTAATCTGTGGGCCCCATACCAAATTTGGCCTGATGTAGCTCAGCGTGAAGTTTGCCTGTTTGTGATAAGAGGACACTGCTAGCTTGTCATCCATTGTCATACCTGGATCTCTTCCAGCAAAGCTCAGCCAGTTGGTTCCCAGCCTGTACAGACCATGTAATTAGTCCACACCAGAAACAGAATTTTATTTTTCTTGTTGGCCTTCATGGGATTTCTGTTGGCCCGAAAGGTGTCAGTGGATTCAAGATCTACCCTTTGGTGTGTCAATCACTCCTTAATTTGCATCCTCTAAAAATATGAGGAAGATATATATTCTGTCTTATCTTCCACTTGTCACCAACCATCAAATACTGAGCCTGTCACCATCCCTTTGAGCCTGGTGGTCCATGCAACATTCAAATCTAGTATTGTTTTCATCCAGGACACACTTCCTTAGCTCCAAACAAGAATGCTATGGGACAATGTCAAAAGTCTTCCAAAAGCCTTTCCTGATCTCCCTTTCCTCATCCGTATTACCTTCTGTGATGAAACGCCTGACTATCAAAGCAAACTGTCTGAGAATAAGTTGTCCTTAGTAAATCCAAGTTCACTGATCCCGATTACTTTCTTGGCCTTCACATGCTCAGAAACAGACTCTGAGAGGTCATGTCCCATGATCTTCCCAGAGACTGAGTTTGAGCTGCTCAGCCTGGATTCACTTTCTGATCTTAAATACACACATAGCATTAGCATTTTTTTCCCCACAGTTATCAGTGACCTTTCTCTGCAACAATGGTTTATCGCAGACAATGGACACTTACCTCACAATCACAGACAGCTCTTTCACCACCTCTTCGGGAATCCTATCTCATGGAATTGAAAGCTTTTAGGCTTTAAGTGTTCTTGAACCTACTGATCCTCCACTGTTTGCTGGCCCTCCGCTTCCTCAGCTGCGCTGATATGCACAGAGTGTTGGGGTCAGGCTTTGCCTATGAAGGCTAAAGCAAAACTGTTAAATATTTCAGCTTATTCCATTTGATCCACCAACAGGATCTCCATCCCATTCAACCAAGGGCTAAACATTTTCTCTAAATTTCCTTTAGCTGACAGAATCCCTATTTATGCTCCTTGCTAGTTTTAGCTTCAACTGAGCTTTGGCCTTCCTGTCATCACACGACAGTTTAAGCAATATTTATACTCCTCTTCTGCTGCCTGTCCCTGTTTTCACATAGTTTGTTACGAGCAAAACTACATCAGGGAAAGGTGGATGCAAAACTGAGTAATCTACAACATAGGTCCAAAATGTGTACATTCACTGTCAGACAAGCAGTAAAGCAGGCTCATTAAAAAAAAAGGCAAGAGTTGTTAGCGTCAAAACCTCACTTTGTATAGTAGAGAGCAATTCTAAATTGAGAAAAATAACAGGCTTTGATCAAATACAAGAGCAACACTTCAGCTCTTATCTCAGCAACTAACTTTTCCCCATTTCCACCCTTTTTGTAAGATTCCCCAGAAAAGATTGAAGTAGTTGAAGGAATTCCAAAACACAGAAATACTTAATTCTTTCCTCAAATCAATGTTCAGTTGTTATTTAAACATTTTCATTTCAGGAATGATGATCAAACATGAAGATCCAAGATTTGCATCTCCTGTAGTGCCAAATCTCTGCTAGATAGAAAATAATGGATGCCGCAACAGCTACATCATAAAAGCTGCCTATTAAATCTAACTGGGAGACCTGCACCAGCCTTGGTTTTGCGTGTTGTACCCAGGAGGTGCTCGCACTCTCAACTACCCAGTGTTTCATTCTGCAGATTAAAAGGCTCACTGTGCTCATCTGCCCTTTTGCTAGCCCTCTGCCTGGCATAACAAGATGGCAAACGGCAGAGAGGAAAGTTATTACAGATGAAATCTGTCACATTAAAGGAATTGTTATTTGACCTCAGCAACCAGTTTGTGTGAAAAACCAGCACATTTTTTCACCTGCATACACATAAGACTATGAACACAAAGGAAAATAAGGGCATCATCCCCGTGTTTCGTTCTTAAGAATTTTTCTTTGCCTTGACAGACTGCTGTGAAGTTTGTACTCAATAACCTTGCAGGTGTATCAGGTCTCCACATAATCATCTTCATTCTCTGAAAGATACATCACTTTGCTGATAATTATAATCCACAGATATTCAATGAAGTGCACTGACAGTGAAACTAATATATTCTCAGAAATATGAGTTATTGAGCCCATATGTTTTATCTTGATGCAGTAGATCTTTTAACTATGTGGGGTTTTAGCTCTTCCTCACGTAGGGTTTAAAACTGGGTATCGCCATCTTGGTATTTTGAAACTACTATATTGCTAAAGTCCACTAGCTAAGTCCCAAAAATTTTTTACAGGACTAAAATGCCTTTTGAACTAAAAAATGTTGAGGTTTTGTCGCAATGCATTTGACCTACCATGAGACTATTGAGACATGCAATTTAAATATCTTAGTTTATATACATAATTTATCCAACATATTCCCAACTCTGTAAGGCTCTGATACATCAGAGCCATAAAACAAAGGTATACATAACAGTGAGAAGATCAGACAAACCAATGAAGGGACAAAAGGAGCAATGATTCCACCAACACGGGAAAACATGGAGCAGGCACCCATTCCAACATTCCTAAGAAAACAAAAATCATTAATCAGTGACATTTGCATAGGAGAAATTATGACTTTTGAAAAATGGCATTGAACAAGGAAAAGTCTCAGTCGTGACCCTGACCACATTAACTGGCAAAGAAAAGTCAAATGTAACTGAAAGCATCCCAGGACAGGAATTAAAGCACATGCTTTGTGCTTAAAGAGAAACAAAAATCCCCTGCACATTAAGAATTCCAACATACATATGCATAGAGAGAGGCCAAAAAAGTGTGATTTCAGTTAATGTATCTTGTCTCTGCCTGAAACTTTGGCTAAATTCCTTTATCCAAATTCTATTTATCAGCAGATTTGCCCACCCATGAAAAACACAACAGTGTAGTTTCACTGGTGGCTGATCATCTGCAACAATACTTGGTTAAAATATTTATTGAAAACTGCACCCATATGATAGATAACTTTGTCTCTGTCAGCACAAGCACAGGGTATTTCTGTCTCTAGTGAGTGAAGCCTTACTGTTGCTTACATATGGCCTATGAAGCATCAAGTTACCTTTACAAAGCTTATTGACCAGTCATCTTCAGTGTTGCTGGTTATGCAAGTATGAACATTTAATAGCTTTGTCTGGTTCATAAAGCATTGAAAAAGTTACAGATACCACTCATTAAAGAAATATCAGCCATACTATTGTTATCTTCATTAGTGGAGAGAAGGCTGTGAGCATACCAAGCAGTCAAAAGACCATTTTACCATTATATAAAGAATATGGTTAGTCTGAAGAGAACACTGCAAATTTGAGGAAAGAGAAAGCGAGAAGAGAATAAGGAAGAAATTTAGCATATAAAACTGCTGTTATAGTTGGAAGGGACCTTGAAGATCCTTATCACCCTCTACAACTACCTGAAAGGAGGNGCCCCATCCAGTCTGGCCTTGATCAATCATTATACATAACTGAAAATCTCAAATGAAAAGGTACAGTTACTAGAAAAAAGTAATAAAGTAGTAAAAGGTGATCAGGTTAGAGAAGCAGAAAACTTAAGACCTTAAAATTAACTTGTATTACCTGATCACTGTGGGATAAAGTTCTGATGTGTAGATGTAGACAATGTTAAATGCAGCACTGATTGTCAGTTTCCCCAGCAAAGACAGAGAGCGACTATTCACCACTGCAAACACTCCAGTATCTGATAGAGAAAATGTGACCCTTGTAAGACTTCCAAGCACTCAAGTATATCTCCACAATCATTTCAATCACACAACAGTATGGACTGAAAAGGAATCTACTGAGGAATCTGCTACGACAGCCAAGCATATTTCTATCAAAGGACAGCATTTGTCAGAGGTGATACCTTCAGGAGAACTCTCAAAACTCAAGAGAATCCAAGGGGCCTTCATTTAGACAGCAATTGCAGAAATCATCCAACATAATTTATATTCTGTGTCTGTGCAATCAAATTTGTACAAAGAGGAAAACTCTCCATGTAACACACTGAAAAAAAATAACTGAGAAGACTGATTTTAAGTTTATGGCAAATTTGCTGCTAGCCCAAAATTGTTCCCATTTTATTAAACATAATCCAATAGAAAAAGACTGGTTTACATGATTGAACAGTCCCAGAGACTACAAAGTGGAACTATTGCTCAATACCAGAAAAAAGAGAAACTGAGTTTTCCTTTCCTTGTCCTCAGTGTTACAGTAAACGACATCTTTAAAGTATTAAAATCCTGCATTAAGGTTCTACTAGAACACCACATTTTAGATGTGTAAAATAAAAATCCTGTAAGCATAGTAAAAGCTGAAACTAAATTCAACAACATTTTCTAAGTCTACCGCTAATAAAAATACGAAACTAGTTCTGTCAGTACATTAAAGAATAATGGATACATTTGTCAAAAGTGAGCAAGTTCTTTTAGTAACAAGAGCGCTATTCAGGGTCAATTCCATAATATGGTAACACGCTTCTAACATTATTACTTTGAAAGAAAAACAAAAGACAGGAAAGTGGAGAACTACAACAAATACTGCATCCATCTCAGTTGTGTCAGAATAGCCAGTACTTATTTGTTTATACCAGGCACATCAGAACAGGCATTAAATGCCTACCAAGGAAGTCTACAGCATAAGCCATTATGGCTTTGAACAAATCGCGCTTAGTAGAGTCAGGTGCTTGCTTTGGCCAGTCAGCCATTTCACTGCCTAAGGTACTGTGTTCCTGGCTGACTTCGGCAGCTCAGCACAGAGCTGGTTTTCATGGAGTCTTGCAGTTCCGTCCTCTGAAATTCTCTTTTTTCCCCACGTAATATTCAACTGGCATGCAAACACTACTTGATGACTGGTACCAGCCTAACCAGAATAGCTCTGAGTGTCTGGGCCCCAGCCATTTGGAATACTCCTGGAAACTTTCAGTTGCTCTTTTTTAAAAAGCTTTACCTATTAGATTCATTGCCATCTAGAGCAACTTATGCATACTCTCTCATCATAAATCTTTAATCTTTTTGAAACATGCTTCAAGTGCTTGAAGCATTTGCTCCCCTTATGACAGATGTTATACATGCACAAATCTTACAAGCTGAGATGAATTTATGTGCTTAGTTTTCCAAAGGAAGAAACTGCTCGCTGTGCAATTTTTTTCTATCATTTTGAAAAACATCCAAAAGTGAAGAAATGAACATCAGTGTGTCTCTACAAAAAACACATTTCACTTCATGTTTCTTAAAGACCTCTTGCTGCAGAAGATTTTCAGAATGCTCTCTGAACTATAAGTTAAGTGACCACGGTACTAATACCACAATCACACCAGTCTTGAACATTACAGAGCAGTGAGGAAAAGATGGAAACTTGCCCCAGGATTAAATTCTTAGGATCTTCTGACATTGGTTTTTCACTTGGAGAGATGCATACAAGTTGCATGGGTACTATTTACACTGACCTATCCTTTGGCTAATGGAGATAACCCAAGAAACATCATTCTTTGTGAATAAGTCACAAACACAGGAAGGAGTGACTGATGTGATCAGAAGTAAAGGGCAGAATCCAAAGACCTTCAAATCCAAGCCTTTCTAACAAGCTTTCCTTAAGGTCTTAGAAAGGTTGCCACTTATCCTTTTTGCAAGTTAGCTCCTCTGGCTTCAAAAATTGAGATCTGCATGCAGTATGAGCCTAATCTACTGGCAAACATCAAATTCTTGGGCTGTAGGATGTTGTGTTTATAACTTCTTAACACATACTCCAGAAACGAAAGGAAATATTTACCTTTCTTTTTAGGAAGAAACATGACAATAAGACAAGCCAATCCTCCCAGGAACAGAAATGTACTCAATGTTCGCTTCCGACCAAACCTGATGTACAAGGATAACAAAGCTTTATTCTGCATTAGATCTGTAGTTTGCAGAACAACAAGTCCTCTAAATTCATGTTGTCTCTTTATTTGCAGTTGGAAATTCTGAATGCCATCTCTCACAAACACTTCCTCTCACACTGTTTTTAAACAAGCTTCTACTGCACTCTTCGCAAAGCAAGCATCAAGAAGTCTTTACGCAGTAGCTGACAATTTCTAGGATTTTGATTTACTTCCCAGTGTGTGTGCATGTTTGTAAAACTCCTCAGGAGACATGTAGAGAAGAGACTGGGAGGTGAATTCTACAAAAGGTAGACCTAACAGTGACAATGGGCATTACGGACAGAGGGGGGAAGAATGCCATCTTGTGTTAGCATGGAGTCAGCACAGCAATGTCCGATTGATACAGGCAGTCAGCCCCACCTGAGCCAAATTTAGACAGCTCATTAATAAGTAAGCTACTGAGAAGAAGTTAAACTGTTGTTATTTGAAATAAAGATATATTAATGGCACTTTCAAATAAACATACGTTTCCCAGGATAATATAATAAAGTAGTAATGTTGAAGCAGGAAGCCCCACACAACAGATATAAGCTAGGAGATCCAACATACAGGAAACCTATTTTTGAGAACAGCTGTAACAAAACAACACCCTGAATGTAACAAATTTCACACTTACCATTTTTGGTTAATCAAGTAAATACAGATTGGGTATGCTGGGATTTCTATCAACCCTGAAAGCGCTAAATTGGCATAAATATTTCCACCTAAGTCACCCACATTAAGGGTAAGACCATAGTAAACCAAGCTGCACACAAACCTGCAAAAGACAGAAAAAGAATGAAATCAAAGCTGCTGCTTTGGCTGCCAAATCAAAGTCTGAAAAAAGTCTGAAAGTCTGGTCTGGCACAATACACTGTAAACTATATGTAGTGTTTCAGAAGATAGGTCTAAACTGTTTCTCTGCAAACATATGATGCTTTCTAGGTAATGAAACCATTTCATCTCTGCACAGACCCAATTCCTGATTTATTACTCAGTTAAGACTACACTTAAGAAGAATGTGCATAAAGTTAAAAAGTGATCATGATTACATTATTTCACTTGAGAAATGATGTCTTTGTTGTTTTTATCAGGTTTTACTTTAGTCCATAATTTTCCAGTTGTGCGTAAAACCTCTCTTGAACAGTTCAGATAACACTTCTGCCTTCTTTCATTTCTACACCCTAGTCCAGTTTTATTCATTCTCCAATTCTGATTTTTCACTTTTCTTTTGTAACCCTTACTGGTTGTCTCCTTTACAGAGAGAAAAGAAACAGGTCACTAATTCATTCTGCAGGAAATCAGAAATTCTCATTTAAGGAACAGAAAAATTAACTATTCTACATTAAGCATTTGCAAAATGAAAACAACTCTGTGTTGTCTGCTGACAAAATAATGCCATTTGTTTTTCTCTTATTCAATACACCTTCCCCAAGTATATGCATTATGAAAGCCACTGTATGAATGAATTAATGCCAGAGGACTCATATACCACGTCATACATAAGTGGCAGCAAAAGACGTCAGAGCTAGCAGAGCTATTTGAAACAAAATAGTCACACTTCGAGAGTTACATTTCCTGCTAGTGACGAGACGTAGTTTCTGCTCCCTGTTCCCATCATGGGTTCCTGCTCCTTACCTCAGCACCTGCTAGCACCAGTAGCACTTTCTCCTAAGAAAATAAACACTCATTAGACAAGGTAGGCCACCCACCTGCTAATGGGCTCCTTACACACAAAATAAAGAATAATCCATGTGAATGAAAGTACTGACACATAGCACTGGGCCAAAGAGGATGACAGCATGACTAACCCCAGCAGCTTTTTAGCTCCTTAGAAAGGAGATAGTTCTCAACTATTTTGATTCTCAAAAAGCATGACAGAAATGCAAAGATGACCCACCTCAGAACTAGACTGTAAAAATGGCTTTGTGTTAGAAATGCACCAAGGAAATACTATAATACAAGGATCCTTTTTGGGTGCAGTGTCCCTAGTAATACAGGCTGAGACTAAGTACAATCTGCAGGATGGGCCAATTCTCAGCAACATGTTCCCTCAAAGGCTTAAAGAGGCAACAGTAGTACAGCTGGGTATACAACATATTTCAAGTACCAGGTAAACATCATGATCAAGGTGCGTCCCAAGAGAATCTTATATCGGAACAGATCCAAGAAGCTGCCAGCCTCTCTGGAGCTCCTCTCTGCTGGGAGTTTTAATGAAAAAGTGCACTTCTGCTTGCGGTTCCTCTTTGCAATGAGGTAGAGGGCATCTTCTGCTTCATTCAGCCGGCCTTGTGAATACAGCCATCGAGGGGACTCCGGAATGAATCTGAAACACACATACATACACAGACAGCTTTAGAACTTTTCACTTCTAGAAGGCTGGACCTGTCTATGGAAATACAGCTGAAATACATTTCAGTATCACAAAGAATTTTTCAAACAACACTTCAGGTGTAAAACTCACTTATTGAAACAGAGACAAAGCATGTTAAAAGGAAAGGGAACATAAGTCATATGTCATTTTGAAAGCAAGAAATTATGTTGAGTATATATGTACATATACACACACTCAATACTACAAACTACAGTATCATTAGGACTCCCTCTTAGGAGAATTCAGAATTAAGTAGGCATCACATTACTACAAGTAGCCACAGGATGTTTTTGTAACACTAACTAGTTGTCCTCTGTTCCTCATTTTCCAGCTTTTTCCCAAAATACTCTCCTGTAGATGGGAAGGCAGAGGCTGTGCAAAGGTCATGCTCCCTTTGTGCATTGTTCATCTGATAGGTCTATAACTCCAGCACAGCCTAAAAAACAAGTTGTCTTCTATTACTTTCAGATTCCCAAAACTAATTTAAACTTTAGCCTTTCGCCAGAAGCTTTTTAAGATTTTTGCCTCTGACCATAAGTGACATCTTTCCTTTAAATTTAAAGGAAAGTGATTCTGTGGTTTTATAAAAGAAAAGAGCTTAGAAAGGAACATGTTTTCTTCCCCATAATAAAAACAATCTGATAGCATTTTCTGCACAGAGCAATTTTGAAGTCATGTGAGAGAGAGGCAGTGTGAAATCTGGAATAAAAAAATCTTTTATTACAGTAAGATAAGCCTCTGAGCACAGCTCTCAAGTCCCAAGCATAAAGCACTTCAAAAAAATTGTACACATTGATCTGAAAAAGTTTAAAATGTTTTCTAAAGGCTCCAAAATCACTTTAAGTTTTGAAATATCAGAAGTGACATCTCTGCTTTTCACCTCATGAACAGTCTCTAAGACCTTTCCTTGAAAGGGTGTATTGACTCTTTAGCAAAGAACTTTATTCAAAAATTAGTTACTGAAGTTAAACAGATACTGGAAAGAAAAAAGTCTAAAGAGCAGTTAAAGTTATTTTCTTCTTTCACTTACAGAGATTTTGCTGTTAGGAAATATATAAGAAAAGAGCACATTGCATCATACAGCTTTCAGTGCTGAAGTCCACAAACAAAAAATAAAGAAGCCTTCTTCCTATTCTTTCCTAATCACATTTGAAAAATAAAAGGAAGCTGCCCGTTTTCTCTTTTGCATGTCACCTACACAACTGTATGTGCAGGCAATTTTGATGCTGTTCCTTCTGCGCAATCACAATAAGAGAAACATCATATCATCACATAACCACAAAACATTTTTATATCTTAACATGTATATATAGTGTCTTGTAGCATCCCAGACAACACTTTAGATAATCTACATATACCAGTTTGAGAACAGAATCACAGAATGGTTAGAGTTGGAAGGGACCTTGAAGAGCATCTCGTTCCAAACCCCTGCCATGGTCAGGGACACCTCCCACTAGACCATGTTGTTCAAAGCCTCATCCAGCCTGGCCTTGAACAGTTCCAGGGATGGGATGTGCTTCTGCCCTCCTCTAGAGACTATTCTCATCTACAGTAACAACGCGTATACAATTCAACATACGTTACACTTTCCAATACTGCAGCACTGCTATTTAAAGAAGGCATAGAAGCTGGGATGGTAGAGGTTGGGAGAAACACCTTAGTTACTTCTGTTCATACCATCCTAGAAAAGCACCTTGACTTAGTTGTTTGGTTTGTTGGTTGGGTTTTGTTTTGTGGGGATTTTTTTTGTTCATTTGGTTTCGTGGTTGGTTGTTGTTTTTTTTCTTCCTTTTCTTATTTTTGACATCTTTCTTGATGAAACTCAGTTTGAAAAATTACTTACAGAGAAAGAAGAAAGACGACTGTTCCTTCCAGGTTAACCACAACAGCCAGAGTCCTCCAGGAACGAATGAAGTAGCCTAATAAAGCATACTGGGCAATTCCCACAGCAAAGAACAAGCCACCAATAGATCCTAACGTACAATGAAAAACAAAACAAAACATTATCACTCTTTTAAGGAACATTATTAACTCTCAACAGATGGGATCAGACAGAAATTAACATATTAACAAAGATTCACTCAGCAAACCAGGCAAAACCACAGCTATTTGACCATAGAACATTCTGTCCTTCACCCATACATCTAATTGCAAAGATCAATACAAGTCCAAAAAGCACCATTCTACATCTACATAAACAATTGTCTTATAATTCCAAATATTTTTCAGCTTTTATGTATAAAAATAAATACAACAAACCATTGGGAAACCGGTATTTTTAGGAATATACAGTAGTCATTTGTAGCTCTTGCTATTTGCAAGATATCCTGTTTTAAAACCATCTCAGCATAGCACTTCTTTGGCACTTGTCACAGACTGAGTAAGCCAGGCCCCAGAGCTGTAATGGTACAATTTATACACATGATATCTGAACGATGTCTTCAACACTAGCAACCAAGACAGTTAAGGATTTTCGTACCTTTCGTTCCAAGTGTAAGGTGGATTACCATATGGACCAATTTATTTTTTTTTTAACATATTAACAATAGTTGTCTCATCTTCCCATTATATAAAAACATTATTGATTTCTTTTTGAGAACCGGCAGGAATGAAAGAATTGATATTTAGCATACAAACAACAAGCTCTATTTAGCAGAGCCCAAAATTCGGATGGCTAGAGCTCAACTATCATGAACCTTGGATGAGTTTTTAGCAGTGTACCATTCAGAGGGGATGTTTCAACTGGACCTTTGTGAGACTGAAACCTATAAATTCTGACAACAAAGTTACTGAACACCCAAACTTTACCTGCTAATGCCCAGTAGGCAGTACCCACACACTCATTCAGTAGAACAAAGGCCACCAGTGACATCCCACCATTCATCATCCCTACCAAGAAGCGAGAGATGGCAAAGAATTCATATGAAGGTGAGAATCCATTTGCAATTGCAAACAAAATGTCTAGGGCAAAACCTGGAAAACAAGGCAAAAGGTTTCATTTCAGAAGAGTAAAGAAAAACAGAAGCATTCATCAGTATCTTTACTTGGTGTTCAGTGGCATTTGTCCTAAGTAATCACAGTCAGCAACTACAACAAACTGCTACAAACCACAGGTTTGGGCAGAAATCTAAGCACCTAAAGTCAATGTCATAAAAAGGGGGATACAAAAAGAGTGGCTTCTGATACCAAATTTGCAGTATTAACTCTTCAAATTCAGTCCAGGAAGACAATTTTTTCACATATTCAGAACTACTATCTAACTCTAGTCAAGATGGCTTGATATATATCCCCATTACAGAAGCCACAGATTAAATGTATGACCAAATATCTGCCCTCATTCTCGAAAAGCAGTCCATAGAGACTGAAGAGAAGTGTTACCAGGGGGCAGTACATTGGAAGTTTGCACTGCATAGCAGGCCCACCTTTATCTGCTTTGAGTGAGGCTGTTCCTTAAAAAAAAATCCATGTTTTTTTTATAATTGTACATGCTCATCCACTGCCACACAACTTTATAAATACACACACAAAACAAGAAGTTCCAAATCTTTGTTTGGTCTGGGGACAGTAAAAAAAGCTTATGAGCTTTAAAGTACAACGAGGATCACAAATACATAAAAATTAAATCATGCAGACAGGAGATAAAAGGTGCAACAAATTCCTAGCAGGTTTTAGAGGTAAGAATATTGCTCACAAATTACTCAAATATTAATTGCAACCTGTGAAGATCCTGTAAGCATGACACACATGACTGTAAGCACTTATGGCATGATTCCTAAATCCAGAACACCTTGATTGAACAGTCAAATATTAATTTCTTGTCCCTACTTACATTCCTGAAGTACACTGGAAGGACAAAAAAAAAAAAAAATCATCACAGCCTATTATTCACTACTGAGTATCACGTTATTTGTAGAAACCAGGCTCTTGTCACTGATCGTCAGAGACATGACACCTCCACTTCATTAATTTTGTTAGATGGCAGTGGTTACCTGTGAGATAGACTTTCTTCCTCCCGAAGCGATCTGAGAGCTGGCCAAAGGAGATTGCTCCAACAAACACACCACTGAAGTAGAAAGAACTGGCAGCACTGACTTTGTATGATGTGTTGCCAATTAAAAACCACTGGATGGTGGGGAAAAAAACAACAACCAAACAACAGAGAATTAACCAGAATTCAAGCACTTCACCAAGAGCTAACTATAAGGAAGATGAATGCTATGGAATTCAAAAGAATTCTATAATAATTCTGATCTATAAAATTATATGATATTATAGAATTATATTCTATTCTATAGAATTGTATCTATTCTGTAGAATTCTA
The DNA here is from genome assembly GCA_013400135.1 of Rhinoptilus africanus. Classification (NCBI taxonomy): domain Eukaryota; kingdom Metazoa; phylum Chordata; class Aves; order Charadriiformes; family Glareolidae; genus Rhinoptilus; species Rhinoptilus africanus. The sequence goes on from VXBO01014826.1 coordinate 232,455, forward strand.
GGGAATTCTAAAGGAAGAAGGAATTCTATGATTCTATGAAACTTTGCATAAGTCTCTTAAGCATCACATTCAGCCAAGTCATCAGATAGTCACCAAAATATAACTGCTGTCTCCCAGACTCAATGGGTGGGACTAACCAATTGCACAATTCCCCCAAATCATGTGCAGACTTTGATTCTGAAATCAAGGACAGATCCCTCAGTATACTGTAATTTTTGCAGTCTTCTCCCATTCTCCCTTTTATTGATTTTTCTCACATAAATCCATTAGCTTAAACAGACTCAGTCCTACCTCTTGACATATGCCACCACAGTGTGTAGGCATACTATGCAAAAAATAAAAATTGTGGTTTATGTTGAAAGATAATCCTGCGTATGCTCCTCCTTATGAACTGTCTTGTCACTGAGAAACACTTTGGTAGCATTAGACAGGTTTTCTGGTACTGCAAATACTCAGCTTTTTTACAATCTACTTTGTGTCATTCCCAGTTCTTCTTAATTCCAAATAAAAATCTGATCATCATATGTTTGATTCTTACAGACTTAATGTCTCAGGTTGAACATGACAGCAAACTCTCTCTCACAAAATCGTAGAATGAAAATATGCCATGCTCTCACTGTTCAAAAGTTATTTCCTTTTGTATTCTAAAAACTCTGTATCTTGTGATCTTTTCTTTTCCACTCCTCTTGCCTCTTCAGATAATGTTTCCTCCTAGTGACATCCAACTTTTCTCCCTGTTCTGGTAAGCTGGTGATTATGTCATTATCCCTGCAATAACATTCTAATCTTCTCCTCCTCTACCAAAACCCCATTAGATATCTTTTCCAGCAAAGCTTCTGTTATTTCAAAGCTCAATTATAACCTGCCTCACCATGAGAGCAGAGCCATGCAATTAAACCTCACCAAGATTAGGGAGCTAACAAAACAAAATCATTCAGAAGCTCCAAGAAAATAACTTGCTTACTCTCAGTATATGCTTCAGTTTGAATTGTCACTTTAATGGTGAAGTGTTTGCTGATACAGTAGGTAATGTGCCCATAAAGCATCTAGACTCACAAAATTCAATTTTGTGGTCCATATGACCACAAATCAGCTTCTGAAGCTTCTCTGGAATTTAAAAACAATTCCCAGAAAAATATATTTGTATAATAATAGAAGATGAGATTAATTTTACCTTAAAATAACTTGGTCAGTTCGTCTTATAAGAGCTACATGAATCATGCCCTAACTTCTGGTATAAAAATTTTAAAAGCTGCCAACATGAGATGTGATGCTTTCTGTGACAAGAGATTTTCTCTGAATCATTCAGGGATTAAGGGCATAATTCGACTGTGAAGTAAAATTTGTTCTGCAAATTAATCTCATCAGCTAAGAATCCCTTTAAAGGGTTCAAGGCTTTTCTCTTCTACATAAAGCATGTTAAATACATATGCCTGATATTCAAAAATCAAGGGTTTTTTACATCAGAATATTTTGCAGTGTAAATTTGCAATGGTCACATTATTAGTAAGTGATGCCACAAGATAAGCATAAAACCCATTGTCCTCAAATGTAGAAAAAGCTTCTTTATAAACCAAGAATCAAATTAGATAGTAACAGATATTCCACAAATAAGCATGATATCACTAAACTCTTTGTATTTAGCACATAAGTCCACTTCCAAATATACCACACACTC
>VXBO01014826.1:234232-259976 GCA_013400135.1 Rhinoptilus africanus
GTCCCTACTTACATTCCTGAAGTACACTGGAAGGACAAAAAAAAAAAAAAATCATCACAGCCTATTATTCACTACTGAGTATCACGTTATTTGTAGAAACCAGGCTCTTGTCACTGATCGTCAGAGACATGACACCTCCACTTCATTAATTTTGTTAGATGGCAGTGGTTACCTGTGAGATAGACTTTCTTCCTCCCGAAGCGATCTGAGAGCTGGCCAAAGGAGATTGCTCCAACAAACACACCACTGAAGTAGAAAGAACTGGCAGCACTGACTTTGTATGATGTGTTGCCAATTAAAAACCACTGGATGGTGGGGAAAAAAACAACAACCAAACAACAGAGAATTAACCAGAATTCAAGCACTTCACCAAGAGCTAACTATAAGGAAGATGAATGCTATGGAATTCAAAAGAATTCTATAATAATTCTGATCTATAAAATTATATGATATTATAGAATTATATTCTATTCTATAGAATTGTATCTATTCTGTAGAATTCTAGGGAATTCTAAAGGAAGAAGGAATTCTATGATTCTATGAAACTTTGCATAAGTCTCTTAAGCATCACATTCAGCCAAGTCATCAGATAGTCACCAAAATATAACTGCTGTCTCCCAGACTCAATGGGTGGGACTAACCAATTGCACAATTCCCCCAAATCATGTGCAGACTTTGATTCTGAAATCAAGGACAGATCCCTCAGTATACTGTAATTTTTGCAGTCTTCTCCCATTCTCCCTTTTATTGATTTTTCTCACATAAATCCATTAGCTTAAACAGACTCAGTCCTACCTCTTGACATATGCCACCACAGTGTGTAGGCATACTATGCAAAAAATAAAAATTGTGGTTTATGTTGAAAGATAATCCTGCGTATGCTCCTCCTTATGAACTGTCTTGTCACTGAGAAACACTTTGGTAGCATTAGACAGGTTTTCTGGTATTGCAAATACTCAGCTTTTTTACAGTCTACTTTGTGTCATTCCCAGTTCTTCTTAATTCCAAATAAAAATCTGATCATCATATGTTTGATTCTTACAGACTTAATGTCTCAGGTTGAACATGACAGCAAACTCTCTCTCACAAAATCGTAGAATGAAAATATGCCATGCTCTCACTGTTCAAAAGTTATTTCCTTTTGTATTCTAAAAACTCTGTATCTTGTGATCTTTTCTTTTCCACTCCTCTTGCCTCTTCAGATAATGTTTCCTCCTAGTGACATCCAACTTTTCTCCCTGTTCTGGTAAGCTGGTGATTATGTCATTATCCCTGCAATAACATTCTAATCTTCTCCTCCTCTACCAAAACCCCATTAGATATCTTTTCCAGCAAAGCTTCTGTTATTTCAAAGCTCAATTATAACCTGCCTCACCATGAGAGCAGAGCCATGCAATTAAACCTCACCAAGATTAGGGAGCTAACAAAACAAAATCATTCAGAAGCTCCAAGAAAATAACTTGCTTACTCTCAGTATATGCTTCAGTTTGAATTGTCACTTTAATGGTGAAGTGTTTGCTGATACAGTAGGTAAAATGCCCATAAAGCATCTAGACTCACAAAATTCAATTTTGTGGTCCATATGACCACAAATCAGCTTCTGAAGCTTCTCTGGAATTTAAAAACAATTCCCAGAAAAATATATTTGTATAATAATAGAAGATGAGATTAATTTCACCTTAAAATAACTTGGTCAGTTCGTCTTATAAGAGCTACATGAATCATGCCCTAACTTCTGGTATAAAAATTTTAAAAGCTGCCAACATGAGATGTGATGCTTTCTGTGACAAGAGATTTTCTCTGAATCATTCAGGGATTAAGGGCATAATTCGACTGTGAAGTAAAATTTGTTCTGCAAATTAATCTCATCAGCTAAGAATCCCTTTAAAGGGTTCAAGGCTTTTCTCTTCTACATAAAGCATGTTAAATACATATGCCTGATATTCAAAAATCAAGGGTTTTTTACATCAGAATATTTTGCAGTGTAAATTTGCAATGGTCACATTATTAGTAAGTGATGCCACAAGATAAGCATAAAACCCATTGTCCTCAAATGTAGAAAAAGCTTCTTTATAAACCAAGAATCAAATTAGATAGTAACAGATATTCCACAAATAAGCATGATATCACTAAACTCTTTGTATTTAGCACATAAGTCCACTTCCAAATATACCACACACTCACCTAACAAATTTTGAAAGAAACCCTGTATTTTAACAGTGGGAAACAGGAGAGGCAAAAATATTTTACACACATGGGCCTTTACTAAGAAGTATGTTAAAGAACTTCAAAGCAGAATCTACATAAGTTGCCCTTGGACTTTTTTTTTTTTCAAATTTTGTATTTTTCAAGTAAACTTCATTCTTTACCTGCATTTCTTACTGATGCAATTCAAGTGCATAAGGATCTTTATGAACTGCATGCCCTAAACACTGTTAGGCTTTAGAAACGTGTCTGCTTGTCAAGTTTAAGAGAATAAAAGATTCTTGGATAAATTAAAAAGCAAAAACGAAAAAGCCTGGAGAAAGTTTGAAAACTTTGCTGAGCTTTAAATAATGGTTAAAAATCCACCGTTCATTAGGATTTAAATTTAATAGTGGCATAAGTATTCATATCGTTTTTATTACCAGAATAAGCAGCAATGTCCATTGTACAGAACTGCTTGGTACCCTTCCAAAGCTGGCAGTTTTTATTAATATGCTCATAACCAATAAAGTGAAGTGCTTTACAGGACTAATTCAGATAGCATTAATGCCTTTGGACAACAGCCAAGAATTATTGAGGGGTACTAAACTGTACAGCTCTAAATTCAGCTCTTGTAACAGATGCACTCGGACAGATCTCTTGCACAGAACAATTTGACATCAACAGATACTGAAGTCCCTGAGAATGGCAGGTGTTGCACACATAAGGTGGAGTCCGGAATCATTTCTGTACAGACTGTGGCCAGACCATGAAAGAAGACACTTACGTAACAAAAAGGCCACACCAATAAAGCTAAAGCTTGTTTTAGGATAGAATGGGGGGAGTTGCTTTGTCCACCTGACTCACCACTGCCCATGGCTTCCCTCCTATCTGGAGCTGCAAAGACTGCAGAAGCCGCTTCCATTCCAGTTCCTCCAATGCTTGCTAACTGCATGATGGATGCCTTACATGCGTTTGACCTTAGCAAGGGAATCACAAGTGGTGGCCAGAAAGAACTCAGGGTCCATAAAGGATTTCAAGTACATTAGTACAATGAATCACAATTGTGGGACCAGGATACAGGATCCAATAACTTCCATGTGGAAAATGTGGGAAGTTTTGGAGCAGAACTTCAGTCAAGATCTGCATAACAAGATAAAGCTAGTTTTTGTTGCCAGTAAAGGTATGAATAGATTACCTGTTCTTTACCTGGAGGTAGCACTTGTTTCATTTGCTAATCAAAACATGCATTAGCATGGGAGAGAGAAGCAGTACAACCAGCCCGGTGCAACTGACCCAGTAAGATTTACTACTCACACACGAGGCAGCGAAACACATTTTAGACTTACCTCAGAGACTATCGATGTGAAGCTGCTGCTGAAGTGTACGTGCTTATGCACCTCACTGCCATTGGCAGTCAGAAGCCATTCCCCAAAAGCTCTCTGCTCACTCGCTGACTGGTTGCTATGGCTCTGATTAGCTGACAGCTCTTGGAGGTCCCAGTGGTAGGGAGGAGTTGCACCCACCAATGCGATGAGGATTGCTTCAGTGGCCACATAGAGCTGGCATGAAAGACAAAAAACCATCAAAGATGCTAAGCATGCATCCAAGTAATGTTTCCTCTGCAGGTGGATCAAATCAGAATTAAAAAATATTTCTATTTTATATTCGCCTTCTACCACTACAAGATGCCATGTATAGCTCCCATCTACCAAATCTCACACACCAAAGAACCACAACTTCAACACTGTGGTTCTTGCACTTTTAATCTCTTGATTATTTGAGAGAAAAGGAGCTCCCCTCCTGACACCCTTTTCTCAGTCAGAGTCCCCCCCAACTCCCACACACAGCAAGTACACATCCTGGATGGATGAAAAGTTGTTATTAGTACTACGGTGACAAAATAAAACTCTTCTTCAAAGCAAGGATATTACTCTACTATATCCTCTCTCTCCACATGTGTTGTTCATTTCTCTACTCTGATATTTGGAATAGATCTCCTCCTCACTGTTTCATATATAATCTTTTCCAGTTTTACCAAAATCAGTTCTTTCCTATTTTTTATCTTCTGTGAGCCTGTTCTACTCTATAAAAAGAGACAGAGGCACACATGTGAATGTACATACGCATTTTTATACATCTACAGATTTATACACACACACAAAGTCTAAATACAGTGCTTAACAGCCACCTCTGTTTAGGAAAGAATAAATAAAACTGCTGGAAACTGAGACATTTCAAGCCCTATTTAGAGCTGGGTCACTGCTGCTTGCTCAGAAGAGCATTCACGGGCCACTGCTTTAATAGTCTACATTGCAAGTCCATCTTAAAACCCAGTGTTTTTACACCTGTTTGAACACAGATGTGCCACAAGTTCTGCAATAGATGACAATTATTAAAGTCTTCCGAGACAAAAACAGATGCTGGTAACAGCCCAAAGACCACCCCCACTCTCCAAATAAAACTGCCTCTTGTCTCAAGCCCCCACTGAAGAATAGTAACTCAGAGCAGTAGCTCCTGACCAAATAATAAAAAAAAAGATCCTGTTGCTTCTCCTGCCTACTTCCTCCACAAAAAACCCCTCAGCCATGCCACTCCATTCCTCAAACCCCGCCTGAGATACCTCCCGAATACAGTCCTTGCTCTGCTCCCAGCATCTCCTCCCTATGTTTTTGAGAAGGTACCCATAGGAAGTGTGTTCTTTCAGAAGGCTGCTACACAAATAACTCAAAACTGGGAAGACTGTAGAGAGGTACAAAAAAAGGAAGTTTGAGAATCTCTGAATTGTCATGCAATCAACACCAGGTAATCCTATTTTGCTCTGTACAACAGCTGAGCAGTTGGAATAACACCTAGATCTAAATGCGAATTCCTACTAAATTAACAGAGACACGAGTTATTACCTGTAAGCATTTTCTTTCCATCAGCTCCTTTCTGTATTCTACATGATAAACTTCTACTGTAGTGGCAGGAGGCAAATAAGTATTTTAAAAAATCATTCTTTTTCCATTTTTGAATATAAAATCATTGAATATCAAAAGGAATTTGGAAGAAAACCCACAATATCTTAACTATGTTATTTAAGCTAAAGAACACTTTTAGATAGACAACAATGCAAAGTAAAAGACCTCATCTGCAAAAGAAGGCAATGACTAAAATTACATGGGGAAAGAGGTGTTAAAAAGCTGAGTGGCCGTGTTGCTAGGGGTGTATGGATACGATACTCTCAAGAACAGTTTGAAATTACTGAGAAATGAGAATTAGAGGTCACGATCTGTGGTGCATCCCTGTACTTTAACTTCCTCAGACAATTCCGTGCCAAGACTAAGTGATAACATTCTTGCTTTTGCCTTGTGAAATAATAAACATTTTTTTTGAAGTAGTTCAGGAAATTAAATCCTCAAGGCATTTGGTTTAGAGAAAGAAAGCATAACGCTTTTCATTTCTGCTCTAGGTGAACCCTATCCCAGCTACAGAAAGCTAAATCAAAAAATACATGATTGCAGGCACACAAAGAAACACTACAGATATTTTTTCAAATTCAGCCTTAAGCATCCTAGTGGCTACAGTAAACAAGGATATAATAAAGATAGAAACACTTTCAATTGATCTGTTGAATCAGGAAAATGTATGAAGACAGAGACATGTTTCAATGTTAGCAAAGAATATTGTTCTATATTCGAGTTCACTGAAGTCACTACTGTCACAAGACGGTTATTCCTAGTGAACAGCTGCCTGGTACTTCAGTAACAGGTATGGTAAACTCTCCTTACTTCATTGCAAAACCGAAACCAAACCAAAACCCACAAAACACCCCTCAAAATTCATTTACAGTTTTGAAGACCAGAAACATTTTCTAGAAGTGGTCTTAAACATGATGAAGAAAATTCCAAACTTAAAGAAATTCAGAATACAGTTTAACATTCAAAAAAAAGGCAGGAGTTTCTGTTAACGAATCTGGAGATTTTCCCCCTTAAGAATCCTAAATGTTTGGAGGTAGCAATAACACAGTTGGGTAGACTGGTGATCAATATAAAATGCTATCAACTCAGAATAGAAATATTACTTAACAACTGTAAGGTATAAAACGGCTACATTATTTGCACTGTGGCAAACAACAAAGCCTTTCATTTTTCATTTATTCTATAACTCATATAGTACAAGTCAAGTCAAATTTGTCATTTAATGTATACTTTTTATTCATAATACATTTTAATTGGTTCTACATGATATGTTAACAGTTCCCCACCGAATTCCCTGCACTGATCTCTATTAATCAAGATGCATACCAAGCACAGGGGGAGGAGGCAGCAGCTCCCAGTTACTGATAATGCAATGCTGAGTTTTGTTAGTTTCGTTTAAGTTTCTCCTGTTTGTATATATTCCCTGGAGGTTAACATTTTATAGTCCTCTGGATTAGAAGCCCATGGTGTATGCAGATTTACCAAAAAGCTACATCTTAATACCCTGTAAACTTTCACTTTCTCTGCTAAGTAGAAGGAATTTTAGATAGCCATTCATAGCCATTCATTAACATGCTTTCAGATTAACATAAAATTAACTTTTTAAAATTCATATTAATAAAAACACCTGGAATGTCTTGTACAACTTTCTTGGTGCCCATTTTCATAAAAAATTACCTCCAAGAAAAATGCAGAATCTCTAATAAGACTAGCAAAGGAAGGGGAGGAAAAACTTAGTTTCATTTGTGTATAATGAAAATACGCACACACAAAAATAATTTAAGAAATTGTTTTAGACCTCATAATTTAGCCATTATGAAGCACAAATGAAAAACAAAACCGAGACTTAAATTCTACTAAGTATTTTCAGCCTTTCTAATCAACTCATTAGCAATGCACAACCAGCCTGGTCATTCTAGACAACTATCAGCTGAAGCATTCACTGCTGAACAAAATAATGAGCTGGCCACTAAATTCTGACCTTTCAAATACAAAAACATTAAAACTGTACCTCAAGGAAAGACAGAAATTAAGGAAGAACAATGAATGACCTTGCTCTAATAGAAGCCTACAATGAAGAGATCGCTACATTTTGGGATTAGAGTCATTTCTCCTGAACCCATGACAAGCAGCTGAAAAAATGTGGGCCACCTTATTTTTGAAAGTCTAATGATCTCATCTGCTCCAATTTATTTTGAGAGGGTGATTTCCTCTTAAATTCATATGATTTTTTTACCCCCTCAGTAACCCTTTTGCGTAGAAAAGCCCTACACCATCTTTCTGCTGCAAAATCATTATCTGTTGCTAACAACCCTTTCTTCTAGCAAAGTATCTTCCCTGCTCTGGTAGCACAGTAAGAGAGAGACATTGTAAGACAGAAGAAAAGGCCATGTTGTAGTTACAAAGTGAAGAATCACCATATGCAGAAGACCATGATGTAATCTCTTGGGCACTTAACAACCCCAACTCCACTGTGATAGGAAATATTCCCCATGAAGGATGTAACCACTGTCGATTATGAATGATCACTTGTACAATGATGCAGTGGACACATATATTGAAAGAGCTTAGGGTTTCCATACAGAAAGTGAGAAAACCTACCCTATTTAGAGTTTTTCAATTTTAAAATGTAGGCTTCCAGAATCCACAGGAAAAAAAAAAAGTTCAAAGTCTGCCCAAGCCCATACATAGCTTTATTCTAGAATTCTTCAACATTTACATTGAAATCTATTACCCTACAGCAAACCACAACTCTGAGCTTTGTCTCCTACAGGTTTGTGGAAAACATCCCAGTAGCTTTCCCTTCTTCTGTTCCAAACATCCAAACACACACAGCCACTCTGTTTCATGCTCAGTATTGTTCCGGTGGGCGATGGCAGCAGCAGGGCTTTGGTGCTTTCAGCTCTGCACTTTTGTCACTAGTGCCATTCTGGAGACCGAGTATTTTTAGGTAAATTGATACCATTTGAGATTTCTCTGTTATTATCAAGGAACCCAAACCAGAGGGTACCTCAGAATCTGCTTATAACTGGAGAGCAAAACAGAGGATGGAATGCAGACGGTGGCAAAGGAAAGTCAAAACAAAATTCTACAAAGGGTTCTCCAAGAACAATATTCTTCACACAACAAGATCACATGAAATTGTGCCAATAGCATGAGATTCTTGTAACTTTTCCACCACCCCATTCTCCCAAATACCAGAGTAGACAAATAAGAAAACTTACCATCAAAAGGCAGGTTGCTATTACTTCCCGCAAGCCGGATTTCAGTGCTACAGGTACAGATGAGTTTGCTGTTATGCAGTCAGCTGTCAGTGTTGCACAGAAGCAAAATGTTGCGAGAAAATTATCTATATGGTTTGCTCAGGACAGATAAAACAACTTACAGGACTGAGAAGAGCTCAGTAGGATCCCTCTGCTGTGGTATACCAGCCTTTTGAGTAAGTTAACACATAGTGTGCTACCTACCACAGAAACGTTAAAAATTACCATCAATACAAATTTTTTCTTCAAAATAACATAGGAAGTACAGGCAATACACATGATATTAAGGAGACCTGGAATTTGCTAGAAAGAAGCAGGTGCAACAATGCTTCTGGAGTGTTACAAAGTACACCACCTGGAAAAAAACTCACAGCCTTGCCCTACAAAGCATCAAGTTCAGTGACAGAAATTCACAGAAGTTTTACTGTACATTAAAACAGTTAGCACAGCAGCTGACTACATGCTGGTAGACTGAAAACACGCGTTCAGAACTGCTTCAGGCAGTACAGCCTAAAGCATTTACATTTTCGTAGTATGCTGTATTAGGTGCAACAACCCTTAAGAAATGCAAACATACTTATCTAGCATGGACCCACATACTGTATCTCACGGAGCTCGGACCGGCCTTGCCATTGCTACAACTGGATCACCTTGAGCAAGGGAAATAAAGTCATCCTCACATCATAGGCTGACAGGCCTCTGAACATGAATAAGGAAGTTGGAAGTATTTTTCTGCCTTTAAAAACAAAGGACAGAAAGAAGGCTTAGGTGCCTTATTAAAATACCTACATGTAAATTTCCAGTCCCTCTCTGCCAAAAATGCTCACACACTGCTAGCTGAGAGAACCAAGCCAATAAACAAGAACCAAAATTATGAAGAACACTATAAACACTACCTCTGCTTGATCAAGAATGTTCAAGAAAGTTAAAGTACACTAATGTGCAATCAAATGCCAAGACTCGTCAGTTGAACACCAGCTATACAGTTTCATCAACACCACATCAGAAGTGCCACTCCACTATTCTTATGTAAAGAAGTACTTACAAGAGAAGAAAGCAAAAAAGCGACAGAAGTTCCTATACCAGTTTATGAACAGACTACAAACCAGCCCAGGACTGAACCATCTTAATGGCACTGTAGGGTGATGTGAAAAAGGAAAAAAATCAGCAACTGCTGCTAAAAAAGACCAAGAATTGTGCACTGACAAGTATCAGGCAGAGTTTAGTCCTGCTTCCACAAGCATAATTATTCTTCTGTCAGCATTTTATCTTTGTCCCTCTTTCTCTCCGTATCTTCCAGCCTGCTTTGGCTATCAACATACCGAATCTCAGCCAGTATCACTAGAGATCAAAGTTCTAACCTTAGCACACTGGTCTGGGACACCGCCAAAGAACAGTGGGTGATTATCTTGGTGTCACAGAGGGAGTTCTGCTAAGACCATGAGAAGAGCACATTCTCAGCTGTGCCTGGACTTCCTTGCCACCAAATGACAAAAGCATTTGATTTGATAAAAAGATGCAGTAACAGCATACACAGATTACTGCAAAAGTTTCTGCTACTTTTTTATTCAGACAAAAAGACATGGCCAATATCTGCATAAGCCGCTTTCAGACATTTATTCATTTTAAGGACTTGCCTGAGGGTAAGCAATTGGATCTATTTGTGCTTGCGTTTGGTTGGGTTTTTGTTTTTGTTTTTTTAATTAAAATGTCTTGGGTTTACTGCTATTTCAGAGCAACATGATGCTCCGGAACTGAAAAATGGATTTTGTGGTGGAACTTGCTAAATCAGTGATTTTCAACTTTATTGCCAACAGGCCTCAGAAGTCCCTGAATTACTTCTTAAAGTTCTGGGAAAAGTAATTAAGAAACATAAAGCTGTCAGCAGTGTTAAATTTACTGTACAAGGATTTGACACCTTCAGTGGGAAGCCTGTAGGGGCTCTGCAAATTGAAAGAGATTGAAGAGCTCTGTTTTTTTCCTCTATATATTTTTAAAACACCAATAACTTAACAGCATACCACAAACAGAAAGCTGGAATAAACTATACATACAACTCTTCAGCTTGTCTTACACAAGGATCTCAAAAGCTTCATTGTGCTTTCCAAGGCAAATTTCCCCCCAAGCCCACTAGGATTAAGAAAATGACCAGGTGAACAATGTTTAACCAGGTTAAGTCCCAAACCTACCAAGAGATCATATTGTAAACAGACAAGATCTAGAAAACAGGCACTATTGCTCCAGAGGGACTCCAGCCCCACTGGGCTGGTACTTGCTAAAACCAAGCAGAGGTTTTACTTAATGCAAACAATGCATATGAAGCACTACATTACCTATAAATAGAAGTAGTTATATTAATTAATCCAGTTTAAAAAGCATTTGAGAACACAAAACTTTATTTGTGTCAGAAATAAAGAGCAACAATCATGTTGAAAACAATTACTCTGAATTCAGTTACACATATACCAGTTGTATCACCTGAGAGAAAAGGAAATTAGAGTCTCTAAAATGGAGGAAGTGGCAGTGAGGAGAGCCCTGATGATGTGGCTTGGTAGTGGAAAAACACAGCTAATTTATTACCTACAAAACATGGGAAGTTGGAGACTGTGTGTACACATGGGCAGGGAAGAAGGAAAGGGAGATAATGTGTCATAAACAAATATTTTTAATCCTTTTAATCCATAGTCCTTGCTATCCTGTAGAATTATGCCTGTTAACTCCCAGCCTCATCTTCTGAGGGTGCCCTGAGGACAGACCGGCTAGATTGATTGTGGAAAGAGAGTTTGCCAGGCTGAAAGCCTTCTTGATTAATATCAGAAGATGGGATTGCTTCAGCTCTCACTGAATCCAAATACCATCCCACTGCACAAAATATGTAACAATAACTTTATTGTTAATAATCATCTGATTATTAACAAGAGCTCAAGGGCTCTCGTCCTGCTGGGGGATTTCAACCACCCTGACATCTGCTGGAAAAGTAACATGGCAAGCTGCAGACAATCCAGGAGGTTCCTAGAGTGCCTCGATGATAACTTCCTAAAACAGGAAACAGATAGCCCTACCCGAGGGGATGCCATACTGAACCTCATGAAAACATCTCCCCATATGTTTTACCCACACTCCATATAAAGATGGAGTGCATCGACAGTGCCTCTTGGGCACCTCACAATCCCAGTTGTTAAAAAGACATTGCAAAAGCAAGGCACTCAGCCACAGCTAGAGTAAACAGCCCCAGAGTGAGTTCCTTCGGACAACTTTACTCTTTACGCAGCAGGTAGCCTTCACTTTTTTAAAAGTTTGATTTTTTTTTTTTTTTTAAATAGGTAGAACAATCTGCTTCCCTCCTTGTGTTGCTAGGCCTTCAGAATAGCTACTTCTCTGTGCTTTTCCCAAAACTCGTGCTTCTTGCTATGCCCATCAGCAAAATTTCTCTTCAGGTCTTTACAACACCACATTGAACAGACATCCTCTGAAGTCAGCCTTGTACAATGAATTGTGAAAACTGATTAGATGTGTTTATACATAGACACAGAACATGCGGTTTCAGTGTCAGTGAATGTAAGGATCATTAGAAGGGCAAGAAGACTCGGCAACGGTGAACAACATGTAGAACCCCCTAAATATGAGCTCAGTTACATGGGATTTGCAGTTCGGATGCGGCTAAAGATGGGAAGGTCTCAAAGCTACAGCCCATGTTTCTTCCATACCTCAAGCTTGCTCTGACCGTACTTTTTCCCAAGCATAAATTTAAAGCTTAGCTGTATGGATGATGTACTGGTTTGGATTAAGACACAACATAATTTTGAGGGAAGATGGAAACATAGGCAGCTGATAAAGTACTCATGAATCCCTTCCACTCAGGATTACTGTTTTGGAAAAAACAATAGCAAGTTAGCCATTTAAAATTAATCTGCAAGGAAGCAGTTACTGGAATTTAGACTTCTGTGTTATACCTGAGAGTTAAGGACCCCCCTGCTAATGAAGCATGTCACAACTCAGCATTGTTATTACAGGCTTTCTACAGAATATAGCATAATGCCTGCAACAGCTACATTCATGTTTTTAAGGTTATAACTATAATATCAGAAAGGCAAGTGACTGTTTCTTTTAAGAAACAGTAAGAATCTGAAAGAAGCAATTACAGAAAGATAGACCACACCGGGTCTTGACCATATTTCTGATTCTTCTGGCAGCTATCTTTTATTTACAGAAGGCCACTAAAGTCTTGGTTAGCATCTAAATCATTACACATGAAATGAAATATAACACGTGACCAAAGAAATACCGGGTTTTTTTCCTGAAAAGATTTCCCTACACAACTGGAGCAAATGGTAGGATTGGACTTCACTTGTAAGTTTCATGAAATTTCCTGTAGAAATATTCTTAGCTAAATAAGTAGCAGCATGTCTTTCAGTGTGATTAGTTTACATACCTAATTTATTTTTCTCCCCAAGCAGAAATAAGCTATACCAGAACAAGGAATTACATTCAGTGATGGAGCTACTCTAAAAGCCTTCATCACTTCTACAAGGAAAGCCATCACCATCCTTTAGCATAAGCATGTTCCGAGTAAGATATAACACATGAAAAGATGTGGGAATAAGAAGAAATAAAAATCTGGGGACCTACTTTTTCTGTTTGTATTCATGCCACATTACAAACCACCCCTCTGTGTAAGTGGTTGCATGTTTCACATACATTGTGCAAGTGCTTCCTTGAGAATCACAGGGACTTAAAACTCTTACTTCTCCCATAGACATAAAGATAAAAGCCAAATAACGAGGTAATCAAAGGGAAGGAAAGTCACACAGCAATTCTGTAAATCTTCTTTATATCTGCCACCTTGTTTACATAACTTACAGATACTTGTAATTAAACAATGTGTAAGTTACAGCACAAGTAACTTTGGATAAACAGCATACCTGTCATGAAGCCCCGGGAACACCTTCAGCACCCTGTGTAAGCAATTGTAATGCAATTCGTATAACACTCATCTTTTTCCTTCATTTTTATTGTTTGTTACACTTCAGATTTGTTTTGCACTTTCAGTTAAAGTCCTAGTAGTACACCTCATCAAGCTGTCAATTTATGATCAATTCTGACTAGTTCAAAGAACAGCTTAATAGACTCAAGCAAACCGAAGTATTAAAAGAAGATTCACTGACAAAGTAGTTCATTACTGTCATTGTAACTAGAGTGATGTCTCATGCCATTAAAGAGGTAGAATAACATAAGAAGAAGCAAAGTTAAATAAGGCTATGTAAGGGATCACATCTGTATCCCATCTGAAGACAGACACTACGCCTTTTGAATTATTTTTAAAGATTTGGGACGAGCCTGCCTTACTTAAGCCACATGTCCCAGAATCTGCTTTCCCTCATAATATTTGTGCAGATGGGCTGATTAAAGAGCTGCTTTCTGCATTGGGATATTCTAATGCTAGAAGTCATACATGATCATGCTGCCAACGGCAAAAAGATGTTAGCAGCACCACATCAAGAATGCCTTTGCCATAAAACAAGCTACTATTCAAGGAATTTGGTGTTACTATCTTACCTGGTTTTCCACTTTCCCTTCAGTTAGTATGGAAACAATACCCCTAGTAATTATCCATACTGCCGTGCAATGCACATTACCCAACTTTAGGCAAAGCCTTTTTCAGCTGTGTAGGCAAGACCTCCCTTTTAAACTCTAACAGGTTTTAAAAAGCTTTTTAATAGAGATATAGAAGGAACACACTTCTATTCTCAGATTTCTGCAGGTTCAGTTTGGACTTGGGCAATCCTGTGGCTCAAATTCACTGGCAAAGGCAAACCTCTTTCAACCATGCATGCTGAGTCACAAGAGACTAAGAAATTTTTTTTTTTTTTAATATGTTTGAGCGCTCTCAAGTACCTGATCAAGATGCGAGATTTTGTCTAATGTTGCTATACACACTTAAACACCCAGAAACACCATTCTTCAACAATGCTTCAATATAACTTCTTCAAAAGGTAGCAAGCACCCTTCTAGTAATCAATAGGTGTCAAGCAACTACTTTTAGTTAAAAGTAAAGTTCTAACCATTTTAAGAGCTAATGGTTCCTTTTATTCCTCCCTCACTGTCTTAAAGATACAGTGACAATGCCAGACTAATCCAGTCTCAAATTCACATCATTAGTTTATCCCCACATTCTTCAGATAAATTCAGTATTTGGCTAATTCCATAGATTTTGGAAAAAAGTGTTTTCCCACATTAGCTGTCATCACACTAATTATAAAGTTAGCAACCACTGCTACAGAACATTCCTAAAAGTCTTTCAAAGTCCTACTAAGTTGGTAGTGAGTAAGCCAGGAATACCTTAATACAGAAACGGCTCAACAAGTTAATGAGTAACAGCAGCAGGTGGCAGACGAATAATACAAATCAGTGAAGAAATGACAAAGATGAAAGAAGCAGCCCACGAAACTTAACAATCCGGTTTTTCACTAATGACACGCAAAAACTTTTTTCCAACTACAAGCAATATGGAGGGGTTTTGCCAAACTATCAGTAAGGTCATCCCACAGGTTGAGTACAAGTTCACTAAAGCCCACACGAAAATTGACTATCAAGTGGAAAGTCTCACCCCTACAGAGATACCTGTTTGGTATAACTTGTCTCAAAGAAGTTCCGTGAGCTAAACTATGTTTCTAATTAGAATTCAGATACCAGATAGGCTGGCATATCAGTGAGCCTACACGGTAGAAGTAGTTAACTGTAGAAGTTTGTATAAGAAACACACTAAGATGAGGGAAAATACCTATAAAATAAGGAACTTGAGTTCAGAAACACGCAGAGATGGAAAAGCACAAAAGCCTACAAGGAAAGCAAGAACATCATCTGGGAATCTTACAGGCAGGGAGAGTAGAGAGTTTAAGCTCAGTATATTAGCATAAGAGATGAAGGGACTTGGCACAGCAAAGACAAAAATAGTTTTTACCCCTGTGGTACTCTTACCTTTAAGAATGTAGAAATATTTTATACCAATAGGCCAACATGAAAATACAAGCCAACTGAGGGCGAACATGGGAAGGGACATGGAAACAAGCAATAAAATGGACTAATCAGTCCATGTCAGGGCCAGTGACACAGACTAGCAGGAGTTCTCATTCTGCAGCCAGATGCTGCATCTAATCCACTAAAGGAGCTCACAATTACCTAAATCTACATCACACACACCAGATACATTACTTCCCTTTGGGTCCATCCTCCAAAGACTGACGATAAACCAGACAAAAGACTAACAGCAATCGTGGCACCTGCCTTCAAACTTGCTCTTGCACATCCCAGCGACACGTTATGTAAGTTGGCACCAATGAAGGAACACAGAAAGCAATCAACCACCCAAGCAGGAACTAGTTGTGTAAGTCCAAACCTATTCACAGACTGAAAGACAACAAGGTTCACATCTAAATCCTTTACAAACTCCTGCGCCTGCATGATCTGAAGCAAAGAGTCAGGGGATTAACCCCATTGGTAAAGTTCAAGAATTAAAGATAACATGAGAAGAAAAAACAGGCCTACAAACCTACTACCTTTTTTTCTTCAGCTATTCTGAATTAGTTCCAGGATTTGTAAAGATGTTTCTGTTTACTCCTCCCCTGAGAAATGCAAGTTAATCCATTAAAAACAAAACAAACAAACAAATGCATTACAGAACACCTGACCCATACTACTTAAAACCCTGAGAATACAGAGCACTTGTGGTGGTTGCAGTTTGTTCCAGAACATGACCAGCACCAGGAAGAAAAAAACAACTATTGCTTCCTTAACCTCTACTTTTCAGTGAGCATACAAGTTTTCTAGCCAATCAGCCAGCAGATATATAATTTTATAGGATTAATCAGGTAAATCAGAAAAAAAAAAGAAAAAAGAGAGAGAAAACCAGTAACCTATAAAGCTTTTGCTGTTCATCATCATAGCTTTGCAACCAAGTAGAGAGTTCCCAACTGACAGAACTGGGCACCTGAATTTTCTCTGGTCATCTTACAAAGCTTCTGAATACTTCTGTCAGCCCCCTAGCCGCCCAGAGAAGACAACTCCAGTCTCACGGCGCATGACTGGAAGTTCTTGATTACTATAAAATACTGGTAAGCAGAGGTAGGGGGACACTTAAGTTCCCTCTTCCCTCCTACAGCTGTTAGGTTTCCACAGTGGTAGCATTCGTCAGTCTAGCTGAATTCACTAAAATTAAGTTTTTGAAGAGTTAACATGAAGTAAGACAAACTTGTCAGATTTTTATCTATACTTTATGCCCAGGCCTGACTGTGAAGGCATGCACACTATCCTCATCTCCCCTCCCTATAGGAACAGGTACAAAGAGGAACCAAAGATGGAACTAAGGACGACAAATCTGGTTGCAGAGCACATCACTTAGTCACGCATTCTCTGAATGATGTTATAGCACTCTACCCTTACTTTGGACTCCATTTTTATCACGAAACTTAAAAGAGCATTCCAGTTTTGTATCTCACAGAATACAAGCCTGACTACCCAAAATGTAGACCCTCATCCAAATACCTAATGCAGAGACACTGCCCCTACATTCTGAGAGGTAAGTCAAGGCAAACCGAAGTACCACAAGCAGTCACGGCCTATTGGCTGATCAGATGACAGCTTCTGCACACAGAGGTATCAGTGACCAGCTTTTCAAACATCTCCACCACAAAGAAGCCAGAGGCAACCTAGACATCACTAGCTGAGGCCATTTACTCTAGGTTGTGTAGGATTCCCAGCACAGCCTCGGACAGGAGTTGCTGCCTTCCAGTCTCGCTCATAGAAATCTCAGTTTCACTTCAACCTGAAAAACCGCACGCTCCCAATCTGCTCACAGAGCGACGCAAGCCCTAACTCCTCAGGCAGCCCGGCACGGATAGCGTCAGCCATGTGCCCCAAATTCACCCTGCAGAAGTTCACTCTGCCTCGGGGACAGAGCCCCCCGCGCCCCAGGAGCACAGCGAACGGCTGCAGGCAAAGCCAGAGCAGAAGCCCAGCTGCTGCCACCACCAGCCCTCGGCAGGCGGCCTCCACCGCCAGCCTTCGCGCCAGGCAGCGCTCGCCACAGGCACATCCACCCAACCACTTGCGAGGGCAACTGCCCACAGCGCCCACGCCGTGCGGCTGGGGGCGTCCTCCCCCCCCACGGACGAGCCTAGGGAGCCGCATCCCCCCTCCCCGGGGAACGGGGCGGGAAGGGGAGGCGGCCTCTCACCTGGAGGAGCACGGCCAGCAGGACGCACAGGTACACCTGGTAGGGTCCCATCTGCCCCACCAGCGGGAACGCCTCCTCCACCTCCATCCCGCTCCCCGCAGCCCCGACGAGCCGCCGCCGCCGCCGCCGAGCAGCGCATCCCCGGCCNCAAGGGCTGTGGGAGGTGAGATGTTAGGGGGTGTGTGAGAGGGTTAAGGGGGTGCATGTGGGGCATCAGGGAGGCAGCGTGGAGGTGCTTTGGGTGCCTAGGTGGCTTGCAGCAACTGGGGAGATGGGTGCCAGCCAGAGCGGTGTTCCTCACCAGGTCATAGTTCTTTGGAATGGGAGGGAGAAAGAGGCAGGCATTACCCCTGGACTCTTGGTTAGACCAAGGACGTTGGCTTGGCAAGAAGGCCGCTCTGGNAAGGCGGGAGGCGCCAGGCGGCGCTCAGGCGCAGGCGCCGGGAAGAGCCGCTGGGAAGGGGCCCACCTCCTTCCCTCGGCGCCCGCCGGGGAAGCGGAAGCGCAGCGCCCGCCGTCTTGCCGTTACGGGCGTCAGCGCACGCGCACCTTCCTGGTGTAGATGCAGGGTGGGGGCGAGGGCGGGAGGGATGTGGTGAGAGCGCGTGCGACAGCGCTGGCGGGGGTTTGCGAGAGGGGCTGGTGGGGGNGCGGTGTTCCTCACCAGGTCATAGTTCTTTGGAATGGGAGGGAGAAAGAGGCAGGCATTACCCCTGGACTCTTGGTTAGACCAAGGCAGTTGGCTTAGCAAGAAGGCCGCTCTGGCTCCATGCTGGCGAGGTAGTTCTGGGTTTTATGGCATTCTGCACGCAGCAGCTTTGCTCTGATCCAGGCTCATCATATGAGCACAGCTAAGGGGTGGTCTGCGCAGGGGGTTTGCACCGTCATCAGGCGGTGTTAGTCCTGTGTCTGGGAAGCTGTACCCACATAGCGCACGCTGCTTAAGCTCTGTAAATTCATGCAGGGCCCCTAAATGCTGACGTACCGCAACTGTGGAATATTCTGTAATTATACTTCATAGCATACCTGCTGGTAGTTGAAAAAAACCACCAAATTTGGCATGACACTAGCATGTAGGTGCCACTAGAGTTCAGTTCTGGACCTACGCAAATCTCGCTGGTTTTGGTTTAATGCCTAGTGAGAACATGACTCTCTTTTACAGCTGTCTTCATAAAACTGTAGTTGTAATGTGTTTTATGAAAAGTATTTGCCATTTATTTGAGAGCCTTCATTGTGAACTTGTGGTAGAAGTTCTCATTTACAAGTAATGGGTCTGGTTTGTGAAGAAACGTGAACTCTACTGAGTAGGGAAGGAAGGGAGATAAATGCATGTGTGAAATAACAATATTTATGGAAAGTGGCAATGAGCTTTTCATGATCCTTTTTCATTCCACATTTACAATAAAGCTCCAAGAATGTGAAACAACTTAGATCTTTGAAACTTTTTTACCTGGTGGTACCGAAAAGCAGCAGCAACATCTTTATGCTTGTGGCTCTTATTGTTTGAACAATGGCTGGAGAGAAAGGAAGAGAGTTGTGTTGTGAGATGTGACCTTTAGGACCATGCCAGGAGCCTGGGAAATAATACCATTTCCTTGCTGTAAAAAACTTGGCAAATTGACAAGCATCAAAGCAATTTACTCTTAATATGAAATTCACCTTTGCCCTAAGCACTTCTTTTCATATTTGAGGCTTAGTACAGATTGATTAAAGGCAAAACAGCAAAGGATTTCTGAAATGTCAAGACCTTTCTGGTGTTCATCCAACCACACTTGTCTCATTTTATTACTCACCAAAGATGCAGAGGAGGTGTCCCAGTGCTCAGGATGTTCTGTGTTCCTCTCCTACTGCACCCTTCCTGCCCTCCCAGTCAGTTCAGCCATGCACTATGGCAACTGCAGCTATATTCCAGGTTGCCCAGCACCAGAAAGGGCTGTTGCCTTTGCCACAAGCTCTTGGCCCTGCCTTGACTCTGAAATTTTTGGTTTTGTTTTTGGTTTTTTTACTGTGAGTGGTCAAACACATGAGCACGTTGGCTTTATGGGTTTTGGAGCATCCATCTGTGGAGATACTCAACACCCAACTGGATGCATTCCTGGACAGCCTGCTCCAGCTGAGACTGCTTAAGCAGAGGGGATGGACTAGATCTCCAGAGGTCAATTCTAACCTCAGCCATTTTATGATTCTGTAGTTTGTGTCTCCCAGATATGACTGAGCCTCCCATATTCCCGTTTCATTCTAAACTTCACAGATTTTAGTCACACCACCAAAAATGCCTGATTTTATTAGGGATTTGGCATTTTGGTTTTGGCAGTGAAACCCGAGTATGGGCAGAAAGGGTGTTGTTTCAGGGTCAGCCTGAAGGATGGGACTTGGCAGGAATGTATCTATGGGACACTGACCAGAGGTATGGAGCAAGGAACCCAGGTGGAGCATAGAGCGAGGAGAAGAACTGGCCAGGTGAGCTAAAATGCCCATTAGCCATCGCCCTAAACCCCAGACATACAGGTCACCTCACGTCATGTTCTGCAATGACCATACTGTGAATTTAGAGGAAAACAGGCTTTTTCATATTCCTGATTTTCACTGACAAAGCGAGCTGTCTGCCCCACGGGGCCAGTGGTTTTGGAAAGGACTGGGTACAATGTTCAGAGGCTTCAGCATTTTGTGGAGGTAATGGTAGCACTGCGCTCCACTTGGGCCGTCATCTCTTCTCACTGTAGCCCTCAGATCTTCCCAGAGTAGTATTGTCTGTGAAGTTTATTAATGTGCCATTTGCTCCCTCCTCCTCCTCGTTAATAACCATGTCAAATAAGAATAGTCTTAACAATCCTGTCTGCAGGGAATTTTTCTTTTAATGAGAGTGATTCAGGCTTCTTACTCAGACATAAATATGGTACCCCTTAGGTTTTCCCACATCGCTCCCAACCCCCCTTCCGTTACTACCACTTCATGAGTTTCTTGCTTTTTAGGGGCTTACATGTCAAATTCACGTGGGCACCCCAAAACTGAGACAGCTGCATGGCTTCTTTTTCGGCCTTTCCAAAATAATACTTCCATGTAAGTTCAGCCCCTTTCCGTCTGTAGGTAATGATGACCCAGAGCATTCACAGCGCTAGATATATGTAAATGCAAAGGGATAACCCTAAGCTAAGTTCTTCCCTAAAAAAAAGTTAAATCAGATATCTTAGAGCTAAAAACTCATTCTGGTTCATTGGTGTTGTGTTTCTGGATTTGTTGTGTTCATTTGCAGTAGATTCTGTCACAGCTGTTAATTTTGTCTCGGAAACACAACCAATAATAGTTTGAAAAAAGACTTTAAAAAAGAACTACTCGAGTTCCCACTTTCTAGGTGGGGATTTCTTACCCGTTCAAAGGGTGGCCACACGAACGGCACTTAGCACTGCTAAGATCTAAAGGAGATCTGTTCCTGATGGAGGGAGTTTCAGCTCATCCATCAGTGGACGCTGTGAGCAAGCTGTGAAACTCCGTAGCCCAGGCTGCTCTGCATGCCAGAAGATCAGGGGGGTTCAAGTGAAGGCTCGGCAAATAGACAGAAGGAAAGTCCACTGACGTTTATCTAATGCAAACAGGAAACACCTCTGGCTCCAGAAAGTCCCTGAGAGACAAATTGCTCAAAGCTGTTATCTGGAGGAAATACTTACCCTCTTTTATCCTCCTGCCTAGGCATCAGCTTTTGGCCACAGCAGATGGGATTTGGGGCAAACCGGACATTTGCTCTCTTGCTGCACAACCACTTTTGTGATCTCGCACTTCACCGGGTTCCCGTCCCCTCCTCACCTCCATCCCCTTAACTCACAGATGGTTTCCACCACCTCAGCCGAGCGGAATGGTGAGTGACTGAGCTCTGCCTGAGGCGATGAGAATGGCAGCTGCGGGAAGAGGTGGTGGAAACCTCTTCCATAAGAATATAAAAGGGTTATGCTTCATAAAAACCAGTTACTATTAAACAAGCCTGGGGCTAAAGGGAGGTCCCTCCTTTAAGATTAAAATAAAGCAGAGGTCCTCTTGCTCTCTTAGCTTCCTCCGATCCACAGCAAGACGACAGGAGCAGTCAGAGGGGTTGATGGTGCCTGCCAGAATGCGTGCCTTTGCTGGCCTCTTGTTACAGAAAGCGACGATTTTTCCAACCAGGCTAATCAGCTGCAGGTTGCAGCTGGCTTTCCCCATAGCACTATGCAGAGCTGGCATATGGCTCATTACAATATACCCTGACTAGGTGCTCAGCCAAACAATCCACGCAGGCGTTGTTGCTGCTCTGATGTGCCGTTTGCACTTTTTGCTAACAAAGCAACAAACAATTCCTTGGGAGGCACTTTTCCGTTTTCGATGAGGCTTGGGGATGCTGAATTTCTGGCTGTACTGTGAGGGATGTTACAAGCCAATTCCCTATCCTTTGCTAGACGGACAGTTGTCTGTTGTAAACCAGCTCCAGTTCAGGTTCCAGAGAGGTCTGAGCTTCCTCACTCATCACATATCTCTGAGAGTGGAGAGCAATCTCGAGATGTCTCCCCGATCATGCCCCAAGGTGCACATCTGCATTCAACACCCTTCTTGGCCGACAGCATCTGTAACTACTGTCCTGATCCTGCTCAGTTTCCCATCACCTGCAGCGTCCACCCTGGGGTGGGAGCTCTGCTTTCACCACAAACGCCTTCAGGGGTTTCAGGCTGAGCAAAGAAGTTTATGAACCACACCTTTGGGCTTAAATATAATAAAAACATAGACATAAAAAACGCACAACCCAACAATGTAGTCCTAAGAGGCAGGATTGGCCACTGTGGTCTCCCAGCAGTGACTGAGACAGAGATAACAATGTTGAACATAAAGGTGAGTGAGTGTGTCTCAAAATGGTTCTTTTGAGCAGTTGTGCCACGTTGCCTTTGAGAGAACCCATGTGTTCTTCACAGGCGTTTTTCTTTCCCAGCAGTTACCATTTGGCTGGAGTAGTGCTCATAATCTTGGCATTTATACCCTGTGTTCTCTGCCTTACCACCAGCACACAGAAGACTTCTTTGGACCATGTCTCTCGCTCTGGAGACTGCTGAAGATCCCACAGAAGTACAGAGAAGCACTTACAGGTGATCTGTCTGGCAGAAGGGACAGCACCTTGGGTTTGGCGGCAGACAGGGCACCTGGCAGGTGGTACCTTCCTCACAATGCCCTCAAAATGCAAAAGGGCCTTAGCAAGGACAACCGCGTGGATTTCAGAAGCTGTTCCTTCCCCAGCTGCGCCATGTGGTGCAGTACTGGTGTTCTCCTCAGTATCTTTGGCCCCCATTAAATTTCTTAATCAACCTGCTGCAGGTGATCACAGGAGTAACTTGTCCTTCAACAGCAACTCCAAACTGCAAAATAAGGCTTTTGGTCCTGTCCTGCCCTTGCAAAAGTGAGATAACTTAGGAAAACCCCTCAGGAATGAAGGTGTAAAGACAACCAGACATCAGACGGGTCCTGCTGAGTGTCAGGTAGAAGGTCACAGTCAAAATTAGCAGAAGTTGGAGACCTAAGAGCACTGTGTCAGCGACACGGAAAGTCTCATGAGGCTCTGCTTGTCTGACCTGATGGGTTGGCACCAACTGTGCTACCTGGACTGCCAGGCTCCGGCTGGTGCCAGCTCAGGGCTATCCTAAGTATGATCTACTGAACTGTGTAGATGTACCTTAAGCTTCTGTACAAAAAGAGAAAGCATCCATGGGTGACGGGATTCTGCATTTTTAGCTCTAGATGTGGGAGGTGGGGGATGCTTATTATGTCAATAATCATGAGAGGCTTTCTGTAGGTAGTAGTACGGCATTTCTCCAGCAAACAGGTTTGCACCTTGGGGGAGTTCCCAAAGTTCTCATGGACTTCATTTCTCCAAAGAGCTGTAGTTCTCAAAGTGATCTTGGGATCCTGTAGGAGCACCTGCTAAAGACGTCTGCAAGGAAAGAACCTCACTCACTAATACCAGGAAGGGAGAGCGCCCACAATCAGGGATTCGCAGCAAAGAAGCACTTCTGGATCTTGTGTAGCGAGGCAGTGGAAAAGGAGAATTTCAGGTGCTTTCCATTACCAAGGAAACAGGAAGTGTCAAACCATCTTTGTGTTCAGGCATTCCAGTTGATATGTGGGTTAAAGGCGGACATCAAACCCCTTGGCAGCGCAGTATCCCAGCGAAACAGCTGTCTTTGCCCTGCAGCTCCTGGACACCTATAGTCAGAAGAATCTCTCAGCCGCCCACAGTACTTGTTTTAATTTTCCCCAAGTTGGTTGTTGCCTCAAAAATTTGCAGTCTGGTGCAAGACACAAGTCAATGAGACCGACGAGGGATAGTGAAAGAGGGAGGCAGTAACGTGAATCCAAATGAACACACAAGTTAGCCAGATGCAGAAAACATGGGGACAGTGGGTTTTGCCACTGAGGTAAATGGTACAATACAAATGAGACAAATGCGCTGGCGCTGAACTGCCTGTTACAGCTAATACGTGCTGGCAGATTTCCACAGGCATGCACGTAGAGAGAGGTCCTGAGGAAGGCTTTCAAATGGAGTGGGTTTGGACTATATGGGGTTTCTCCAGCAGAAGCGATGGCAGGAGATGTTATGTATCGTGGATGTGAAAGTCCAGACGGCATGATAGCTGACAGTACAGTGCCCTCACAGCAGGAAAGATGCCTAAGAACCCAGATGCTAAGGACCTCAGGAAGCCTGGAGGTCTCAGCTGGGACTTTCATGTACATTTGGTTCAAGACAACCTGCAAACCACTGCAACAGCATGGACACCCAACCAGGGTCATAACGTTCAGCTGGCTGTACAAAGAAACAACATGGCTACATCTGAATTTTGGAGAAGGCCAGATCTGTACCAAGGCTGGCTGGGCCATTGCTCATAGTCTGAACATTAGTAGCTGTTTGGTGAGTCTGGGAAGGAACTTCTGGATTCAAAACACTTCACTCTCACCTCTTTTTTACTATGCAGTTACAACCAGCTTTGAACACAAGCTTAAATCCCCCAGACACCAAAGGTGATTTTGCTCCTTTACTCAGCTCTCAAGAGACCCCACCTAGAGTACTGTGTCCAGCTCTGGGGCCTCCAACATAAAAAGGATGTGGACCTGTTGGAGCAGGTCCAGAGGAGGACCAATAAGATGATCAGAGGGATGAAGCACCTCTGCTGTGAGGCCAGGCTGAGAGAGTTGGAGTTATTCGGCCTGGAGAAAAGAAGGCTTCGGACAGACCTTATAGCGGCCTTCCAGTACCTAAAGGGGGGGCTACAGGAAAGATAGGGAGGGACTTTTTATTAGGGAGTGGAGTGATAGGATGAGGGGTAACAGTTTTAAACTGAAAGAGGGCAGATTTAGATTAGTATCAGGAGGAAATTTTTCACTCTGATGGTGGTGAGACACTGGAACAGGTTGCCCAGAGCAGCTGTGGCTGCCCCATCCCTGGAAGCATCCAAGGCCAGGCTGGATGGGGCTCTGAGCAGCCTGGTCTAGTGGGAGGTGTCCCTGCCCGTGGCAGGGGGTTGGAACTAGATGATCTCTAAGGTCCCTTCCAACCTAAATCATTTGGATTCCATAACTACTGAAATAATTCCTAGGACAGGCCCAAGAACAGGGCTCTGCAACTCAGCCGGGCAGAATTAGCGCCCCCTTTTTTTTTTTAGAGGGCACAGTTTCTCCTGCTCCTGCTCAGCATCCTCAGCAATCCGCATTTCGGGGAAACAGAACTAGGGGGGTCCCAAAGCAAAGCCTGCCAGGCCAAGGCGGGGGCGTGAGGCTCCCCCCGCGCCCCAGCGCTGCCCGGGACGAATCTAAGGCGGGCGGGCGGAGACCTTCCATCGGCAAAAGGGCCGCGCAGGGGAACCGAGGAAGATGCCGACATCCCTTCCCCGGACGGGGAAAGGCGATAAAGAACCACCAGAGCTGCGCCCGGCTCCCTCCGCCCCGCGAACAAAGAGCGCCTGCGGCGCCGGACGGGGCCAGCAGGGGGCGGCCCAGCGCCGCCGCGCCCGCGGGGCCGGTACCGGCGCCGTGTGTGACCCCCCCGTGCCCGGCGCTGGGCGCCCCCCGCCCGCAGCAGGGCCGGGGCTGCCCGCCTG
>VXBO01014826.1:259984-300353 GCA_013400135.1 Rhinoptilus africanus
CACACACACACCCAGCACCTTCTGCTCCGCCTGTGCTGGAGTTCGGCCCCCGGTTTAGGAGGAACCCGGTGGGGAGCATGGAGGAGCTGCGATTCCAGGCGGAGTTTTAATTTAATGGCCGCACCTTGGTTCTGCGGCCACGCAAGCCTCAGGTGCAAGCTGCTCAGGCACAGCGGGATGCGAGCATCAGTCCTGGCCGTGTGTCTCCGGGAGCGGGAGTCGCGCAGGGCATTGCAGCAACTTTCACATCTTGCTGCTTAAATACGCTATTTAGACACCACCGCGCTGGCTGAAACCTGGGCTTGAGCGCTGCAGCCTGGATTAATCTTTGTCAGAGTACGAAGGCAGTCTCATCAGATGCTTCTGGCAAAAGATGCGCCATTCAGACTTGTAAAGATTAGTTCTTCATCGCTATTACTATCAGTCACTGCGCCCATCACTGCACCACGCCATACAGGCATGGAGCTATAACAGGCAACAGAAGCCAAAGAAGGTTTTTGTACCAGAGGTGCAAGAAGCAGCTGCTCTGTGGGGAATCGACTTACTCAACATGGCAATGCTAAGTACCAAGCTTACCAGCGTATTGGTCACTTGGCCATGACGCTCACATTTTCCAGACTGCTGGGGAGTATTAAATTGCCACAACAGGTACAGAATAGCTGCAAAATTTGTTTACGATGGCAAAGCCTAGGAAACAGTCAGAGAGAGAATGTGGCCATTCCAAATCTAAATCACAGAGTTGAAGTCCTTTTATAACTATTTAGGCCTCTGGGCTACAGCACAAAAGCAAATTTGTCTTCTTTGAATTAGCTTAGGCTGAATGGGAGAAATCCTTCAGAAAAAAAGTGAAATGGTGGAATTAAGACTTGTGCAGCAAATTCAAAGAGTTTTTAGAAAATCTGGATGATGCTGAAATCAGAGAGGGTCACTCTTGTCCTCCAGAAGGAGAAGGACGTCTCCACATTAAAATATGTGCTTCTCTGGTACAGTGCTTTATAGAAGAATTTAAAATACTTTCAACAAAAGACAACCAAATTTCTGGTCTTTCTGGATTTGTAGGATAAAGGAAAGGGAGATCTTAATTCCCCTAATATTTTTAGCCTGTAAAATTGTGGATGACCCCTTGAACAAACTTGGTCTCTGCTGCACTCATTACGGGCCAGATACTGATCTCTGTGGACCTGTTGAAAATGCGATCTCTCCAAAACTTAATGTTGCTGTTCTGGGTAGATTCCAGTAAAACTTCTTACATAGGTGCACGGGAGTGATCTTGGATATCCCCCTCAATCCAGAGCCAAAGGGTACAAATGCCTGCACTTCTGTTCCTGTGAAAGTCTTCAGCCACGGGAGAAAGCACACTCTAGCTGTGTTAGCCAGGGTGGGCTATCCGACTTTGAAATGAGCTCCTTTTAAGACCTACCCTGTCCAGTTCACCCTTACCAGTATCATTAGTGTGCACTTCATATAAAAGTAGCTGTACTGGGTCTGGCCAAAGATCAATACCGTCTCCAGTGCTGACCAGTTGCAGATATCAGGGTAAGGGGGAGAGCATACCCCAAGGCTTACCAGCCCCCTTTCCCAGTCTTCTTGCAATGTGTGACTGAAGTCACAGCCGATGCCTTTATGTTTAGTAGGTCTGGACAGGTTTTCTTCCATTGCCCAATTCCCTTTGGATGCTCTGACAACATTAGGGGTTTTTTTGTCCACTGTGTCCTGGGGCAAGGATTTCCACCATGTAACTGCATATTCTGTGAAAGCAGACCTCCTTCTGTTGTCCTGGGACTAGCCACCTGCCCATGCCACGTTCTTTGTTTGGTGAAATGGAAGAGAGTTCACATCCTCTGTGCCACTTGCAGTTCCATAAACTTTGATGGGCGCTATAAGGTCTCCTGCTATTCTTCTATGAAGGACTTCCTGGAAAAGCTCCTTATCTGGAAACACAAGGAAAATGCATAAAAGGTTCTCAGATGTGTGATTTTCTGTGACTAGCTCCTAAACCCCTTTCCTGGTCCAGATCAGGCCATTTGGAGCAATCTGATTTAGGCCTGTTGCTATATATGGAATGAAAGCTGGAGAGTACTGTTGGTGCCAGAAGTGGTGGTGGAGCTGAATTCAAGCTACAGGTAGCCATCGTATCTAGCACACTTCTCAGTGAAGGTTACAGGCAGCGCTCCTGCTCCATTTCCTCCTTCTGTGAGCTCTGGATTATGAACATAGTCCATCCAACCGAGTTTGGTTTCCCAGTCTAATTCTATCAGATATAAGCAAGCAGGCAACGAAGCAGGCAGTGATTCCTGCCCCCCAAAATCTGGACATCCACAAGCTGTACCTGTCATCTGGCCCCAGACCCTGTAGTTCTTCCTGGGATCACTCTGCCCATCCATGCCCAGATCTGTCCCCAGGAGACCTCTGTGGAGCCAAGGGAAGAAGTTTCCTGAGCAGGAGGTGGTTCACACAAGTAGCTTTATTGGATTGCGGTAACAAGCAGCATTAGTAGGATGCGACATCAACTCCAAGCCCCAGTAGGCAGCAGCAGCAGAGAACTTCCCTTCTGCTGCTTCCATCACTGTCACTCAGGGCCTGAGGACTCCTCTTGGAGACCGGGTTCATTCTTCATCACTTAGCTCCTCATTGACTCAAACTGCCAAAGAGGACATCTGGTAGCAGAGGGAGCTGGTGCTTTTTCTGAGGCAGAAAGACGGTATCTTTATTAGCAGCTGCATTTAGACTTCTAACTAATTTCATCTAGGCCACTGAACAGTTGGAGAATGACAGCAACTCCACTGAGTTTTGAGGGTACAAGTGCACCTAAAGGCTTCAGCTGTATTAACATGTTTGGCTACTGTGTGACAGATCTGCCATCGGGTATGAATTCAGGGATGGCATTCTAAGAGGAACTGGCATTTTTGATCGGTTCATTGGTCATGACACCTGAGGCAGGAGTTTGCATAAGTCTCAGACCCTATTTCCAACGCCTGCAATGATTGCAGTCACTGAAGTGAGTCATGTCGAGGGGACAGATGCTCCGTTAGGAGGGATAAAGGAAGCACAAGTGTGAACAGCTACACTACTCTTTATCGGGGCTGAGATATCCATCCTAACCCCAGGGTGGGCAAGAGAAAGGGCTCCAAGCTTCTCAGCAGGGATTAACTTCCTCAGTGCCTCACAGTTTATTTTTAAGATCCTCACGTGTGGCTGCTGGGACCTGAATCCCACCCTAGATTACCAGACCTCCCAGGGGGTAGAGTGGAGTAAGAATTCAGAAACTGGTGTAGGGGCCTTAGGGAAATGGCAATAGCATGCTCTGGTCTGTCAACCTTGCTACAGGAGGGGGACCAACAGTAGAAAATTCCCAATAAGGCTGGACACAGTAGGACAACAGAGGTCTAGAATAAAATAAGGTCTCTACAGGAAGCTGGATTTTAAATAATTTGAGATGCACAGGAAGCCAGAAGGGTTCTAAACAGGGATTGTAGGGACAAGCTCATTGCTCAAGCAAAGAGAATCCTAATCTGATTGATGCCACTGGTGCATGCCACATTTTTTATACTGAGCGGAAAAAGAAATGCAACTTCTTCGACTTGACTTGCTTTGCTTCCTGTGTAATGTGTTTCTAAAGATCAGTTTGTGGAGCCGAAAGAGATGCATGGGACAGGAATGGAGCATGGTGCAGTGATGCTAACATGCTATAGCATTTGCAGTACCCTGAATCAAGTATCTCTGCACAGCACCAACTTCTTGACATCCAGTTGTCTAACAGACTTAGCCATTATGGGCTTTCTGAGAGGGACTTTGCTTGTTATTTCCTCACTGGACACTTTTTCCTAGTCAAAAACTCCATGTCAGTTCAGCCTGTTCAGTTCAAGTTACAGTGGTGGGAGAGGGAAAGCTACCAATGTTTGCTTTCTGTACCAAGAACAATAATGTTGGAAGCACTGATGAAGAGTAGGAAGGGTGTTTTCATAGAAAACATGTTGCCTATGTTTCATCTGAGAATGCGAAAAAAACCTGTGGTTGCCAGCTCTAAGCTTGACATGTTGCTGCCAAAACAGAAGCATTGCCAGTAAAAGCAAGGAAAGATTTGCTAAGAATACAGACAAAACTGCCTTTGCTTCTCCTGAGCAGAGCATAGTTGGGAAATGATTAGTCCACGGTGCCACTTAGAACAACTTTATCATATATGCCGTATGGACTGCAACCCAAACTTGTCTATAGTTTAATATTTGCTGATAAAGAAAGTTGCTAAGTGAAAAAAATTACATACATGTCTGTGTAGACTGAAAGCGAAAAAGTCAAATTGGAAATGTAGAGTCTTTTTTTTTGGCTAGGATGCACTGCTAGACTTATAAGCAGTCAGTAAAGAGGTGAGAGCCCCAGCTTTGACCATGGGGTGGAGAGAAGAACTAGCCATCAGCCAGCATGGACGATACAGGTCCTGGGAAAAGGAACGCAACACTGGAGGTAGAACTGAACGGCCCTTCTTTCAAAACCTGCTGTGATTTCAGTAGCCCTGTGTTCCCCTCTGGCATGTTCTGGCCCATCTTGGCCACTATTTAAGTTATATTCCTAATACAAAGAAAGGAACCACACTCCATGAATCAGATGGGGATCTATTTTTTTTTTTCAGCTAATTGAAAGTCAATAAAGACTTGCCAATTGAGACCTGCAATCATAGCCAGCTCAGTCTTATGTAGGAACCACAGCACCTGAGGAAGTCTGTTCCTAGATTTTAGATTGAGGGATCAATGTCTTCTCTAGACCAGGAAAAGCTGGGGTCAGGTTTGGATATCTAAGGTATTTTCACACCATGTGCCAGAATGTATCTGATGCCACACCATCCATCCATCATTATTGCCTCTAAGCAAGTCTGGCTTAAGTATACACTCATTAATTGCTGATTTCTTTGGAGTTCCAGTTAGGCTCATTGAATGAATTTATATTGCATTTCCAATTATCTGTAAATAAAACATAATAGCTACACAGACACCAAAGGAGGGGGAAGGCAGAAATGGAAGAGAGAATAGTCAAGGGAGCTTTTTGGATTCAATTAAAAGAAGTTTGTCCTTGATTCATGCTATACCAAATCCATATGAGGCTTTGGGATTCTTTCAATTGAAGTTTCTTGAAGTTATTTGAATTTGAACTTTGAAGTTTAGCCCATTTCACATTAGCTCAACATACTCACTCAATGGTCTGTACTTCCTAAAACATATATATTTACCTGGTGTCAATCTCAGACCATCCAAGCAGCACCAGACAAGGTATTTCTCCTCTGTGCCTCCATTTCCCCCTTTCCCCCACAAAAGGAAATAGATTACTCTTCTTGCCTACATGCCAGGATTTTCCAGAACCCACATATTTCCTTATTTTGGCACCGATCCAGAAGCTGCTTAAGGTCAATGCAAAGATTTCAACTGATTTCCCTGGGCTTTACCTTAGTTAATAAATATCCTCTGAAGTCTTTGAACAAATAGCACCGTAGAAATGCACTGTGTTAGCACTAGCGCTTCTCATGCTGTTTTTGGTCAGTTCTTTGGCTGGCAATATTCCCACAGAAGACAGACCCAGTGAAAGCCAAGTGTCAAGCTCCAGATTTCACCCATTGTCTTCTAAAACAACTGACTTGTAATGCAAATTGTTCTGCTTTGTTAGGAATGAAGTGTAGCAACTCACCAAAAGTGCTTACACCCAGGGATGTTTCTTGGTAGGCAAGGTGCATTGCACCCAGGTGGTGGGGCCAACACCCTAGGAAGTTTAATGGCCACAGGAGATCTAGCTTTTTGTTTCATCTTAGGCAGTGCAAGCCTTGAGAGTGCTTCCCCGGCTAGCAGAACTATCCTTATTTCTTAAGTAGGGAAGAGGGGGCAATGATAGTTTAAAGCCAAACTCCTGGTAGACAAGAGGAAGCCTCCCATTAGCCTCAGAAGTGCCCAGATTTATCTAATGAATTGGTAGCACAGGCAGGGAACTGATCCAAATCTCATGTGAATGACAGTAGCTCTGCGGATTGGCCCCATGACTCTGCTCCTTCTTTTAGCATTGTCTAAACTCCTTGTGTTCATTTGATGAATGGTTGTTGGCTTTGGCCATTCATCAGTGTTGATGCTGGGAAACAGTTTGGAGGCCTTTTAGGTCCCATTTGGTTTAACACTGACCTGCTGAGGTCTCTGTTTAACATTCAAGACCATGACAGGACCCTTTCTGTGGTGAAGATCCAGCACTAGTTAAAACTGGACAAGAATCTTGCCAGACAAATTCTGCCATGTTTCCTCAGTATCTCCCAGACTATAAGGGTTTACCTCTTAATGAGATCACTGAGATGAACAGATGCAGCCTGACCTGAAAAATCCCAGCATTTTGATCAGTGTATTAACACACAGCTCTTCAATTGTCAAAATCATTTACACCTCCAGACACATTCCTTTTGCCAGGCAGTTGGAAGTGTGTTGAACATCTAAACAAAGGCACTGACCTCTATGTGAGACTTGGCTAGCACTTTGGATCGTACAGCCTGTAATGTTGCTTGTCAAAGCAAGACAGAGGTATAGTTCCTGAGTCTGAATTGCCACTCTGGAGTTACACCAGCCACGACAGATGTTTCTTTCTTTCTGGCCTAGAAGATGTGCCACCTGCAGAGAATTCCCTGTTATCTTTCAGTGGCACTCCTTTTGCAAGTGCATCATGTCACTTGGGTAGGCAGGGAAAGTCAATTGTGCCACTTCTCACAAGATGCTTCCCAGGGCAGGGCAAGAAGAACAGTGTCAGCTAAAAGTCAGGAATCAGTAGGTCTCAGGGCACATTTCTATGATCTGTTAATGAGCAAGTTCATCTCCAGATCCTGTTACCAAAGTGTGCTGCAGCGTTCATCCTCACTGTCTTTGAAGGACAGATAGTGAAGATTTCAGTTTCTGTTTCTAGGACATCTGCAAGAAGCTGCCAACATTTTATTTCTGTTGGTCAAGTAATATACCAAA
The DNA here is from genome assembly GCA_013400135.1 of Rhinoptilus africanus. Lineage (NCBI taxonomy): Eukaryota > Metazoa > Chordata > Aves > Charadriiformes > Glareolidae > Rhinoptilus > Rhinoptilus africanus. The sequence goes on from VXBO01014826.1 coordinate 266,959, forward strand.
GCCATCAGTCCATCTTAAAGAGGACCCACAGAATGAGGAAGGAATGATAATTTGTTATTGGACCCAAGCTGTTGACTCCTTCCATAAACAAATATTTTAGCTATCAGGGATCAAAAACATTGTCTCCAACACACATCTGCTTGGGACTAACAAAGTGCCAAGGGAAATGAGAGCTCAGAAACCTGCTTTTGGGGAAGTAACAGTATGTTGGTGCTTATACAAACATATAATGCAGAAGAAACCTATACCTAGAGCAACACCACCACCACTGGCATTGAGACTCACTGAAAATCCCTGCAAGTGATCCCACCTCTGAACTGAGAGAACTCCAGCTTTCCCAGAGACATGGACCCAGACTTAGGGAAAGAGCAGCAAAGGCAGCATCAAAATGATGGCTGCTACAGTAGAACAAGAGTTTGCCAGAGTTAACTGTTTTCATGAAGCAGAAAAGACAACAAATAAATCACAGCAGAGCACACAGCCTACAGAAAGAATTCAAGAGGCAAGAAAGATAACATACAGGACATGAACAGGTGTGGAAGATGTTGGAGAAACAGCACCACTACACCTCCCTGTGGGGTACCCTCTGCAGAAGGGAAGCATAGCTGTGTAATGGAGGGTAAGGTACATGACACAGACTGCCAGTGAAGATGGTATCTGCAGCATGATAACAGAGCCAGGGAGATTCACGCATGCTAAGCACATCTCTGAAGACTGCTAGCAATTCAGGTACCCATTCTAGTAACTCTGCTCTGAGATCAATGACCAATCTGATTTGTGCTGGACTACAGACCCAGCTGCCATGTAATACTAACAAAAATGATAAGCGGGAAAATGAGCTGGTAGAACTGTGCTGATGATACACATTGGCTAGTGCAGGACAAATGCAATTCCTTGTAGGAAATGCATTATTCTGTACAAGAAACAGCAGCCTATTATGTGCATGAAACAGTCAAACACAGCCTGCTCTCAGGAAGGATTCAGAGGAAGCCACAACCATGCCTCAGAGAAGTCAGGAGAAAAATCATAACAGTGCAAGGAATTTCAGTACTGATGCATAGAGTTTATTAAAGCAAGCTTATCTGGATACCAACATCTCCCTGAAGGTTATAAGCATGATGACTTCTTTACCTCTTTGGACCTATCACAGCAACATTCAGCCATTTATACCAGCAAGAATGAGAAAGTTTACTGCCTTTTATTGCTATAAAAGACAGGATAGTACCAACAAAACACCTATCCAGGAGCAGCACAATAAGGGCTACTCTTCAAGGAAGGGCAGCACCTTCACCAACATAGTCTCACAGTACCTGAGCAGGGCAGAGCAACAAGAAGCTGGTCCCAAACAAGGCGAAATGATACGTCAAGTCAGGGAGCCCAATCAGGAGCAGTAGGAGATGGGGTCAGAGCCATATCTTGGAGCAAAGCTGCTTACAACATAGGTCTAGCATCCAGCCTTAAAAACCATCCAGCAAGGCAGGATGAGGCAGAGGTACACCTAGGACACAGCTCAGAGTAGATCTGGGCACCTGTGGCCTGAGCTTATATAGGGTCCTTGGGCCTATGGGCAGAGGGTGTGTTGGTGGAGAGCCTAATAGGGGCTGGGCAGGGCAATTAAAGTCAATTGGTGCCCTCAGGGTCCTAATAGCACCTAGAAACACCCTTTTCAAGCAGTGAGTATTTAAAACTTTCAGTCTGAAAACCTCAGGAAACAAGAGATGCTATTTCTTAGATTATGCTATAGAACCATGGTGGAACGCAGAACATCCTCACCATGTGTAAGGATGAAGAGGTTATTGTAAATCTTATCCAACACTGTAGCAAAATATTTCAAAAAGGTGAAAACCCTGCAAGGCTAAGCTAAAGTTAGATATTGACTCCTTTGTGCCACCTGTGAAACCACTGAAGCATAGAGTTCTGCTGGACTTGACTAGCAAGCCATCGAACAGTGAAGAACAGATCCACACCTATAGCCATCTATAGACTTTCTATGACAAGATGAAGAGGAAAAGTCAGCGGCAAGACAAGCCCTGGTTGTATGGTGAAAATGAAGCATGCGGTCTGCCACAGGCATACCCAGAGTTCATGATCCTACACAGCATTAAAATTATAACTTCTGCACTCTCCCTGACCCTTAGAAACTGAGATACATTAAGGATATGTTGGGAATCCATGGAATTGTGAGAACAGATTAATAGATTCTACCTATACCACTGAGAAGTGTATGAGACCTTGAATTGAGCCACACACCATGGGTACATCTACTGTATTTCAAGTGCAAATCTGGATATACACTTAAAATTAAATGTCCCTATCTCATCAGCACACTCCTAAGCAGCATGTGCCTTCAGTGTGGGTAATGGGAGACATACTGTTTCTAGCCTGCATCTGCCACTGTGATTCACGTATACCATCCCAGTCATACCACATGGAGAGTGTTGGGCAGATAAGAACTCTGTTTGATCCTTCCAGTGCCACCCAGGCTTGGAACGTCCTTATAACAGCATGATCAGAGCAGTCACAGGCTGGTGATGAACACGCGTGGAGCATGGTGACAGGAATGCACCACAGTTTTTCTCATTTCCCAAAAGTATGTAGATACAACCAGTGAAGCAGTGTGAGAATAGCCAGGGAGTTGCAAAAAGGCTTTTGAAAGGAAGTCACATGGAAGGAATCCAACTTGAAATGCTATGATTTCTGGGACTGTTATTTAAGAGAACCCTAGACTAGTGATGTTGGAAGTGGTCCCTCTCTCTTTGTCTTGGTTTTTGCATTCTTCCCTAACCAGCTGCTCCTGGCCACCGCTGGAGGCAGGACACTGAGCTTGGTGTACATTTCATCTGATCCAGGATGGCCATGCTTGTGAGATGGGTGAACTTAGTGAATGGTGTAAAACTAGTACCAGAAAGAGACTCTACATAGACCTAAAAAACCCAACCCATGTCTAGAAAGGGCCAGAGAGGCTGCTCACTATTCAGTGCCAGGATCATGAAAAGTTACTCAAGCAAGGACTGTGACCGGGAAGTTGACAGTGAGTTTTGCAAGGACCGGCATACCAGACCCAACTTACTTACACAGCGGATCAGAAGGCACTGCAAGACATGACTAATTAGCACTAATTGGGAACTTCTGCTCCAGATGCTGTCCCTTTTGAACACAGCAATCTTTGGGAAGGTAGAGTCAGCAGGAAGGTAGTCAAGCAACAGAAGATGAAAGCAAAGGGAGTAGAAAGGGATGCATACCAAGACAGACCATGTGAGGACAACCTCCTCGCATAAGAGAATCACCCATTGTAAAGACTTAGGGGCTAGAAGGGCAACAATTCTCCACCTGAGAAGCAGTCTCCTGCAACCCATGGCAGGAATGATGTGTGGGATGCAGAGCTGTTGAAAGGGCTAACAAGACTGTCAGGCCAGCATGACAGCAAAAGAGTCTGAGACTGTGCTCAGGGATAGGTCTGCTTCAGCTATGGAGTAGTCACACAAAGGGCGCGTGGCAGGCAACAATTCAAGCTACAGTGGGATGTAAGTGCCAAAGTAGCTGCAGTCTCAGGACAGAGCAGTGCACACCACCAAAGGCAATGGAAGAGAAGCAGCAGACAGCACACCCAGAGAAACAAGAGCCATGTGCAGAAATGGGAGCACTTATCAGCAGCCTCTGCTGCCAGCTTTCTTGATGTAGGAGGGTCAGGAAGAAAAAGCTGTGGGAGCAGTAAGAAGGATCAGCAAAATGGATGCAGCAAGAGGAAGGCAATTATGGCCCTGAGAAGACCAACAGTGCAAACAATGGGTGAGAGGGACTCAAAAGTCTGGCAAACTTGAAAGGCAGTAATAAATGTTCTTTTTAGATGGAGTTGGGCACTGGTAATGGCAAGGGTATGGCAATTCAGCAGACATTCAAACAAAACAGAGCAACAAAAGCAGCTATAAAGGAGGCAACAGCAAGCTGCGTGGGCCATGGAGCAGTGAGTGCAGGCTTGGAGGAGGCTAGAGTTTGGAGGATGCCCTAGGAAGTCTGTCCAGCCACACGCAGGTACAACGCTTGCTGTAGCTGCAATACCTCTAAAACTGCTGTTGCCAGTGTAGCAGAGGTTTAGTCTTAAAAACATTGCACTGTTCCTTGCTGTGTGTCCTACTAAGCAGTGCATGAAAACACCTCAAAAGCTGTACTCCAGGTTGAATTTGCTGTCAGTGGCCCCAGAGACACTTAAGCCGCTCCTCCTGCCTCAAACTGCCTCAGCCTCAGGACAGGGCAGGAGAAACTCAGGTCCAAACCATACAAGGACCCCTGATTTTCCAATTGAATTGGCTTTTGGGCTGCTGAGGGTGAGCAAAGCCATGCGATAGGACACACTGGAACGCCTGACCCAAAGACCCTGTCTCCAATTCTTTCAAAACAAATGGCATGCAAAAAAGGAGCAGGTTTTAACCAGCCTTGGTTTGCAGCCAACATGGGCACATGGTTAGCTTTAGCGGGACTGGACAGCATATGGCACAGCGACCTGGCTTGTTGTGAATAATGGAGTATAATAAAACCTGTCAAACTGCTATTGGCAGCTAGGGTGAGGAAAAACTCTCTGTGCACAGACAGTTGGAGAAAACCTACTTGTCACTGCCATGCAAAATATTTTCCGTCAGTGAATATACATTCAGAAAGCGCCTCTCAGCCTAGGGTGTTTTATCCTCAGTTCCTGAATTTCTACTGAAATCCTGCACTGCAGTGGGGTGGCAAAGTGGGCAATGCTAGCAGCTGGGAGGAACAAAAAACAGGTGCATGGGGAGGGGAGAGAGAAGGAAAAAGAGCCAAGGAGCAGATCCAGAAGCAAGAACAGCAGAAGGAGCTAGAAGGGGTGGCAGGAGGACAGAGGAGAGTCACGGACACCAACAGGTGTGTTGGCTGAGAAGCAGATGAGGGGGCTACCTGGTGGCCATGGTGGAAGAGAGCAATGGTGTGTCCTCAGCCAGGCAAAGGGAGGAGGCAGGATGCTGTTGGAGAGGCGGCTCTGGCTGGCTCTGTGATTGAGAGGGTCTTTGTGGGTGATGGGATGGCTGCATTTTCAGTGCTAAACCTTGAAGGCAAGGATTCAATGGAGGAGTTTCTTTATAATCCATCTACCCAGCCAGTGGCAGGGAAATGTGGGCTAGGGGAAGCGCAGTGCTTTACTTACCAAATTTCAGCCAGTGCCTGGCCTCCATGACATCTCTGCAGAGCACGTGGGGCCATGAGGTGGGCTTACAAGCACAACTCCAGCGGATGTGCAGGGGACTCCAAGTCCCAGTTCCACCCCCAGCCTGGGAAGGCTGAACAGAGCTCTGCCAGAGCAACACAGGTCAGAATTAACCTTGAATTTTCATGTCTTGAGTCATCAGGCTGAGCTTTGATTTTAAGCTGCATCTCTGGACAAAAGCAAGTACCACAAGGCTTAAGGGCAGTTCAGCCTGGGCTCGTTTGTGGCCTTCTCCCTCTGGCCTTGGATTTGACTGGTTTCTGCAGTTGTCCTGCTCCCCAAGAACATCACAGGGAAGCTGGAGCACTGCTAAGTCATTACATCCTGCCATTTCAAGCATCAGTCTTGTTTTTTTCCGAAGAAAATGCTGAAAGTGCCTCCCTTGTAGCCTCAAATGCCTTAAAATGTTGCCACTGCTGCTTGGGGTGGCTGGTTTGTATTATCAATGGCCTGCCTTAGCTGTGCTAAATGCACTTACATGGGAGCAATAGCAACAATCTGGAATTCAGAAAGTCTACAAACAGGCAGCCCTGTTTTAATTAGTTGAGTACAGAGACTAATTAATATGCAAATGAGGAGCTTACCAATATTAATCATCTGTTTTACTAGGCTGCTTTACTAAAGAGTTTCTACCGAATTTGCAGATGACGTTTCCATGACATTAAGAATCAGCTAAACACCTATCTAAGAAATACTCTCCACTTAATGCAAGGGAAAGAGAGAAAGGGGGAGTGGGGCTCTGTTTTTTTGGAAGGAAAACAGCAGTGACTAAAACTAATTTTGTCTTTGGCAAGTGTCGCATAGGCTCACTGAGTCAATCTTTTCCAAACCCTAATTGAAAGCATTTCAGCAGACCAGACACCAGAAAGCACTTGGACCAGTAGCCATGCACGTGTGTCTCTTTGTGCGTGTGTGCATAGGTGCTTGTGAAGCACATACTGACTAAAAAATTATGTGATTGACTAAAAATAACTGCCTTTGACATCTATCAATAGCTCTCAACACTGTGGAACATAAGCCCCAAGTAAAATCATGTTGGGATTATATCTTCTATGATTTTCCTAGCTCTATTCCTGTTACTAATGCCTTAAAACACAGTAACTGAAATCCTGCCCCTGAGCTGTGCCACTCTTTACTCTGTTAGGTTTACATTTTGCACTTCGCTGAGCTTCTGGGTGAGTTTGGAGAGGCTTCTTGTCAAATTCACTCTCTGATTCTCGTACATTACTTCAATGCAATTGCATATGGGTTCCTCTCACTGCCCCAGGGAAGGCAGAAATCAAACAAAGAATGTTTTAATTTCTAACAAATCTGCCAAAGGATTTCTCCACCTCCTGGTTTTCTTTTCATATCCCTTTACCCCCATGTTCCTTCCATTAAAAGCAGAGCCTACATTCTTGGTGTGATGCGTCCCTTTAAATGACTGAAAAATTGAGAATGAGATTTGCAAATCTCTTCTTGAGTCACAGGTGGGACCAAAAATCTGCCATCAAGATACTTCAAAAAATTAAAGACAGCCTTAAAAATGAATCCAAAAACACTGGCTGATCTTCAGTGCCAGTGAATGGAGCTTGGCGGGTGGTTTGGATTAAAGAGGTTCCTGAGGTTGCAGAGCTGGAAAATGGAAATAGCTCAGCAGCACCTGCCATCACTCCTGAGATAGGCTTCTCCCTCCCAGCTGACCACGTGGAACAGACACATTTCATTTATTCAGAAACAAGACCTGGGTTGAGGCTGCCCTTGCTCTTCATTCACCTGCACTTAAGTGACAGCTAGGACATGTTTCCTTCCTGAGCTGGAGATACTGAGATGAGGAGGATAGTCGAGCCCCGTGCTCACTCTCAGCATCCCCTGAAAAGTCCTACTACTGCTAACTGGTAACCAGTTTTCCCATAGCTTTCTGTAACATGGAAAACTGATTTAATTTTAGTTTTTGCCTTTCATGCGGGAGCATTGCTCATTCTTCCTCCCAGCATTGTCTCTTTTCACCACTCCTTCCATGATGCTTTTAGCTCCCAGCCTCAGGAGCTCTTGGGGTGGCACAGCAGTGCCAGAGGAATGCTAGGGGATGGGGTCATACTGAGGTGCTTGCAGGTCTTTGTGGGGGACAGAGCCGGGGAAAAGGGGAAAAAACGGGCTATGGATGCACACCTGGAAGATCTTTATGTGCCTGGGAGTAAAGAAAGGAAAGAAATGGTGGGGAAATGAGGACTGGAAGATGTCACATTAGTGTGGGAGGGTCTACAGGCTTTGAATCCGCCTTGGGAATCGGGTTTAATACTAACTGCCCTGCTGTTGTGAGTGCATGAGCTCCAATATTCCTCATCATCCTAATGAACCCAAATCTAGCTTACAAGGAAAACGCTGAGGTGTGTTTTCAATCGAGGGACGCTTCCCTGGGTGTTTCAGCTCTTTCAGAGGGGCTGAGGTATTAGGCAGGTATGTAGTCTCTCCCTCCATACTCCATGCAAAACAAAAGGCTTGGCTTTCTTCCATGCCTTCTTTCAAAATGTTTCCAGGTAAGGCTTCCCTTGTTTGCTCCTGTCTCAACATCATTCAGAGAAAACCCTCTTTCTGATGTCAGGAACATGCTGGAGGGATTGTGCCCCTCTCCCCTCTCAGCCTACCCTGTCCCACACAACCCTTCTCCCTCAGCCCATGCCTTGCCCACCCTCCTGTCACAACCCCTATCCTGGTGCCCATCTCCATGCTGCCGCACACATGCCACAAGCAGGAAGATCTGAGCCTCATCCCTTCAGGTACTTGTGGCACATCCCATCTCCCCATCTTCTGCCTGTGGACCTAGAAACACAGATCCTGGCACCCACTGAGTCCTGAGCTGCAGCCTGGGGATGGAGCAAGCCAGGGGACAGGAGGCTGGCAACCTCCCCATGCCAGTTAAGAGTCCTATTCCCCCTATAGTCCTATGCCTCCTGCTACCTCTCCACCTTGTCCCCCTAGTCACCGAAGGCATAGAAATATCTCCTTCTACACAACTGCTGAATGGCTTAGGCTCCTCTTTCCCAGATAAATCCACCTGTGAGTGGTCACGAGGAACTGGCAGGTTGCAGTCCCCAGAACGAACATTTAAGAAAGTTATGAGCGACTGAAAACTGGCGAACGGAACAAAAATGTTTAGCTGGCTTTAGCTGTAGCTGTCGCTAGCACAACACCCACATCAGCAGACAGAAAGAAGGCGAGCGTAAGAGACAGGGAGGTGCAATAAATACAGCCAAGTAGTCTAAAAAGCAAAGAGCTACTATTTTGCTGATGTGAACAAATTAAAGTAGCCTCAAAATTTAGGATCTGTGAAACAAGCTCTTTCTAATCTTAAGACTAATCGCAATATTCCCATGGCGGGAAAAAGACCCCATTGATTGGAGAGATTTTTAACAGGGAAATGTTTTTCTCTCAGTATTAGCAATGCAAATAACAGCACGGTGCTAGAGTTTGGTAATGGAAGGATGAAATTGTGTAGAAACTGACTGAGGAAAAACCAGAAAGCATGTCTTTTTTTTCCTTTTTCCATGGCAAGGTAAGCAGAAATGAATGAGATGGAAAAAAAATCAGGCAGGATGTTTCAGGCTATTTTTTACAGGAAATTTCCATTGTGTCATTATCCAAACTTCTGGGGTCATTTTGTTTTGTTTTGTTTTGTTTTGTTTTTAAGGAAAAATTGCAATTTTGAATATGGCTTTATTATTTTTACCACATGTCCAAATTTTCAGGGGAAGATGAGGACCGATCTTTTTGTTCCTTGAAGGAAGCACAGGGATAGGGAAAGGACAGAAAGTAAAAACCAAGTTTGGATAAACAGAAGCAGTAAAGCATCTCATCTCTGATACAGAATCCAAGAAAAAAAGACCTTTGAAATGGTCTTTCCAAGTTTTGATGTCATGTGTCTCTATGATCTCTTCAAAATGGTGTAAACCTCAGTGATTATTAATACATTTTTGGTTGTTTGTATGAATCTTGAGGGGGAAAAGAAGCTGCTGCCATTTTAATTCCTTTGTTAATGTCTTTATGAATGCAATTAGCACTTCATTCACGCTTCTTTGTTTCTGGATCCCATTACGATATGGCTTCTGCCAACTTCTTTCTCCCAGGAGAGGTGAGGCATCACACAGCACTCTGCTCAGCTGTGTGGCTGAGCACTGACAAACTCAATTTACTGGAGGAGTGCATGAGATGACACCGTGCAGTCGCTGTTGCTGTGATATGGACAAACGGCCTCTTTCGTTCCAAACAAGACATCACCTATCTTGGGGAAACCTGTCTGTACATAGGTAAGTGAAAGAAAAACAGGGTTGATTTACCTGACAAGAAAGTAACCTACCGCAGCTGGTCTTAATACTGAAATATCTAATTATTCAGTCAATTTTTTACTGTTGTACGTCACCTACTTACAGGTAGCCATTCATTTGCTTTTCATTTCTAAACATGAAGCTAAAGTCATCCCTCTTACAACCCCATCAGTCTCTACAGTCTTAAACCAGGGATGGATTTGGCCCCTCAAATTTTTTCCTGTCTCCAAACAAAACAAACATGTTTCCAAAGCTCCAAACAGCTTTGACATGAGCTGAACACCACAAGCTTCAGTTCTTGAGGCCGCATGGCTGGAAGCCAAACCTTTACATTACCAGGGGCTTAGGCTCACTGAGGTCTCTGATCCTGACCTCATAGTCCATCAGTGCAAGTTAGGAGGAAGCCCAGTGAGATACGTGCGCTTGCAGTGGTGTAAAACTGAAATCAGGAGGAGATCAAGCCTTTTAGTCTGTGAGGGCAGCTTTTCAGCGCCCGTGGACATTTACAGATGCAGGGACAGTAAGCATCAGGTGCCTAAGTGCTGCAGCCACCCATGGGCAGTGAGGACCTTAGGTGTTTCTGAATAACCCACGAGGTACCAATTCACACCTAAATACTTCTGGAAATCTGTTTCTGAACTCCTCCGAAGTGAGGAGCCAAAGAGCAGCCCTGATTCAGGAGTGTGCTAACTGTGCACAGCCAGGAAAATCCAGAGAGATTTTGGAGCCAATAGAGCCCGTTGGATCCCAGCAGTGCTCCCAGCTGTAGGGTGATGAGGTTTTTTGCCACCTCCACCAGTGCAGAGGATGGAGGCAGGTTCAGTTTACCTCCAGAACTGATTCTTTAAAATCACTACAAATATTCCATGAAGGCTGAAGACAGTGGGATGAAGGCAGAGAAGCCATAAGCTGTTCCTCCTGCCAAAAACTCCTGGGGAAGGGGACTGGGGGAAACTGGTTTATAGTGTTGTAGAACCTTTCTCCCTCTTTTTATGATGGTCCCATGCACTCTTTGCCTTCCCCAGTGCATGCTGGTACACAAAGCACAGCGGCAGACACAGAAGTCCAGACACTCCCTGTGGGCTCCAGATCCCCTCTTGCACCGCCCCCTCATCCCCAAGGAACCCACTGTCAGCTAAAGAGGATCGTTGTTTCCATCACAAAACAGGAGGGAGGGAAAAACTGTGGGCTAAAAGCCCAAGGAAAAGAGACAGGAATTCTTTATCGCTTATTAAATGTGCAATTCAAAACCCGGTGAATAGGGAGATGAAAAGCTCCTGCTGAGAAATGGAGAGAGAAATTGCATTTTGGCCTCAGGGAAACCTGTGCCTATAATATTAAAGATGTGCAAATAAATAAATAAAGGCAATAGCTGGATTTACGTGTCTAATATTCTCACATGCCGTGATCAATGTCGATATTTTACTTTTTTATGAGGTTCTCCAAAAATCTATGGCCCTTTCCTTTATTAATTGTAGATCCTCATTGCAAAGGTCTTTCGCATGTCTCCAGCAACTAGGTCTTAGCTGTCAACTCCATTAAATTCTATTATAATATGGCATGATTGAATGCTCCGGTGGGATTGGCCAGCCAGTGTGTATTAATATATTATGGAGCACGCAGAGGCAGGCGCCAGCACCTTGCTGCATTCACAAAGATGCCGTTGTGTTTACATTTTTTTTTTTCTTCTCCGTGCGCACGTCTGCTGCTTCAGTGGAAACCGCCTTTACCGTAAATTATCCCTTGCAAAAAGAACAACGTAAACTGTGAGGGAGCTTTCTCTGGGACGTGGAAGCCAGAGGTCTTCCCTCAAGTGAACAGATTCTCATTCTCTGCCTGGGATGTATTTGTACGACTTTAATTAGCTTGTGTTTGTACAGTATGAAAATCTAGGAGGCCCATGGTATTTAAAGTTAGGGAATATTGAAGAGCAGAGGATTTCCCACCCTGCCAGTTAGAAACAGGGATGTTACACTGCTGTGAGCGGGCAGAATCAGAATTCAAATAGGTGGAATCATGTATTTTTATTTTTTTAATAGGATACACTGAAACATCACCCCTGGCCACCTACAAATGAGGAAATATTTCAAATCAAGACAGCTTTTACTAGGGTGGAGGGAGGTTGTCTGACATATTTTTCAAAGAATGGAGAGGACTTTTGTGGCAAAACCACCACATCCTTCTACACCAAAAGCTCAGTTTGCTCTCCTCGTGGAAGGAAAGTACCTGATATGGCTACGAAGCCCATCTTCACAATCCCTTGCTCCTCTCAGAGCCTAAGCAGCCAGCTAGTGCAGAGCTCTGATCTGGTGTGAGCTGAAACAGCCCCCTGCAACCTGCTCCCTTCTACAAAGGTGAGGAGAGTCCCTGAGATGCCACTCTGCCTCCTCCTGCCCCATCACATTTCCTGCTCCATCATCTCACATCCAGCCTAACCCTTCCCTGCAAGGGGTGAAAGTGACTGAATCCTTGCACCTCTTGGATATTTGCACAAATTCAGGCTGACATTTTTCTCCAACAGTCAAATTTGGTCTAAGCTGCATGAATGTCTAGTGGTCTTTTAAACTCCTGTAGCATACAAAGGGATCTGGCAGATTATACATATGGGTAGTGGAAGACCTGTGCCTTTTTGGGGCAGTGCATGTAGACTGGATAGGATGTCACATGCAATGACACTGTTTAGACAATTTAATCCCACTTTCAGTGCCTATTTGCAGCCTGAACTGAGCAACCCAATTTAGGCACCTTCTGTTTCTACTAGGAAGGCATAGGAGCAAAGCAGGCTCTGACTGAAAATCAGTTGTAAATCAGAATTGGGGAAAAGACATGTGAAGGCCTACCCAGCACTCAAACCATGTGTAGCTCTGTGAGATCTCTACTTGTCCAGGGATGCTCTGATCTGATGGATTTCAGAGTTAGCAGCAGTAAGTCAGCACTTCTAGGTCTCAGGAGAGCTCTGCTGGGTCACCAGCCTCTCAGCCTGGAGCAGCCGTCTGCGTTGGTTCTGTTAGCTCCCTTTGCCTATGTTTATGCTTGATAATTCCAAAGCCCCCTGTGCTACCACGAAGCAGGAACGCGGCTAGGGCAGCACCATCCACAGCACTACAATGGATGGCTGCAGACAGAAGATGCAGCCTGATTGCCTTTTGGGGGCCACGCCGAGGTCAAACCAAAGACTAATTCACGTCTGCCCAGCCAGCGTACGGCTGGCAGGGAATCAGGCAGGGCTCTGTGTACCTTGGTACAGTGTAGTCAAACCTTGTGAAATTCCTGGATTATTTGGGGGGTGGGAGGGGACTGCCATGATGATATTGCCTGAAATGTAGCTGCTTCCTCCTCCTCCTCCCTCGATTCATACAGGATCGTATTCTGCACTGCGTGGTTTCAGTTCCCGTGCTCCTGACACACTAATTGCCTTGGTCAGAGATGTTGCCTCGCCCAACTCAATCTGCTTTTAAAGACAAAAAACTCACCTAATTCCATAATTCATCCTTAGCATCACACTCCACTTGCTTCCAAACGGGAATCATAGACAGATTGATTGATCTGTCACAACGAGGGCTAAAGATGGTCTAGTATTAGGGGCTGAGGCCAGGGAGAAAAAGATGCTGCTTATACTAGTAGATTGCAATTCTTTTCCCGGAGGATATCATTGCCTTTAGCCAATTCAAGAGACTAACCATCCAATTTAGAAGAATAAAAATAATCATTATGCTTACAACAGTGACCAGGGGAAAAGAAAACAACCACAAAACAAGTAAAAAACCGAACCTTTCTGAGAGCAAATGGGGAAAGAGGATCTTCTCCTGATTTCCCAAAGATGTGCTTCACCTTTGTGCCTGTGCTGTGCAGAGAGGAAAACAAGTCTGCTTTGTTCCTCCTGGAGCCAAGTCAAGGGGCAACAGTGTAAAACAGAAGTATGAGCTATGTTTTCCTACATCCAAGGAGGATGTAAATGCGTAAAACGTGATGGAAGAGGCTGGATTTTTTTTTTTCCCTTTCTTTTTTTATTATTTCTCTCTCAGGAATGGTCTGACAGCCCCAGGCTGGAGTATGTGTCTCTCCCAACTACTCTGTCACCCGGGTAACCATGGAGACCATGACGATCGATTAGATGCCATCTGATCTCAACCTCATAAAAAAAACCCCACGTGCACCCTTGCTCGCGCATACGCACACGCACTCACAAAAAAAAAAAAAAAAGCAGCAGATGGCAACCAGGCCAGTAGACCTGTCTCCAGAGAGAGCGAGCTGGGGAGAGGGACTGAGAGACTCAGGCGGAGAGAGATCATGAGGGAAAGGGGAAAAAAAAACAAAGAAAGAAAAGGTGGGGAGTGGGGAGACAAAGAAGCAAAGAGATCAGGGGAGAGAACCGAAAGAGGGAGAGATGGGAGGGGGTCCTCAGCTAGTGTGATTTCTGGGGGACCTGTCAGGGTGGAGCAGCGACCATTTGCACTGCCTGCGAGTCTGTCTTGCTTTGAGAGTGGAGAGTAAGGCTGAGAGAGATAGGGGAAGAGGAGAAAAGTAGGAAAATACCAAGTCAAATCCAAGGGAAAGCCCATGGAAGTGCAGTAAATGTGCCTTTGTGCACTTCTGCCCCTGCAACAGCTAACTCCTTCTGCAACTGGTCAGGCCAAACAAGGCCAAACCCCTTTTCTAAGGATGTGAGAAGGGGTCCAAATGGAGATCAGAGCTCCCCATCCCACCGAGGCCACAGCGGGTATCATCTGAGAGCTCCTGCACTAGCTCATTGCCACCAAGAGGACTGCTGCTACTCTCTGGTCACCCCCACCTGGGACCTGCAGACTCTGAGGGATGGAGCCAGAGGAGCCACCTCAGCACTGAGGACCCGTGGGTAGTCTGACCAGACACAGTCTCACCAGCCTGGAGGTGACTGGCAGGAGTAAAGCTGCCTCAAGTCCTTCAGAGCAGGAGCTCCGATGTTTGTACAACAGCTGGGTCCCTCCACTTGCTGGAGGCTCTTGTGGAAATGCCAAATAACCAAATAAATCATAAAGGGATCTTGGAATTGTAGGACAAGCGATTGGTCTGAGACCCCAACGGCGTCTGGGAAAAAAATTAGGGCTTCGACCATCACTCTGTGGGGATACACCGGAATGAGGCATGTTAAAGCCTCTCTGAAGTCTCACAGCAAGGATCCTGGGGTCCCTTTTTCTGCTGCTGTTAGTTGAACAAGAAGTGGAAACGCTTTTTTAATACGAACTGACTTGAAAATGAGCAGTCTGAGAGCGGAGAAGCAAGGGTACAGAACCAAAAACCCAGCTGAGAAGGCCAGGCCTATATATGTGACTGCATGGGCTTCTTCTGGAAGCCAGGGCTGGGATTTATGTGATCAGTGCTGAGCACCTCCATCTGCAGTCATCAGTCTGGATTCCCTTTAATGGGGACAAACGGTTAGGTATGACATCTCACCCTACCCCAAATATCTAAAATAGGCTACATGAGTCGCACCATCATAGTGCCTCCTTTTCTCCTATGGCTGTAGAGGGAGTCAGGAGGAACTATCTCAGATTAAGTGGGGACATAAGAAGTTAACTGGGACAAATCCCACTCCAGGTGTGCCAGTGGCACAAAGGCTGCTGCTAAATAACTCATCTTTCTCCTTACCGCTGGCCTTTTACAGACATAAATGCAGCACATCTCAGGAGACAGGAGCTAGTACCTAGGGATGCCTTCCCAGGATACTGTCAATAATGCTGGGCACGGTGTGGATGATACCCTCTCTATGAGGAAAATAGTTCATGTTCAAAACATATTGACTCAGGTGAGCTTGAAAATTGCTCTCAGGAACACAGCACCTATTCACCAAAGTTAACCATACCTAGTTGAAATGGTGAAAAGAGGATTGTCA
The DNA here is from genome assembly GCA_013400135.1 of Rhinoptilus africanus. NCBI lineage: Eukaryota > Metazoa > Chordata > Aves > Charadriiformes > Glareolidae > Rhinoptilus > Rhinoptilus africanus. The sequence continues at coordinate 282,362 of VXBO01014826.1, forward strand.
TCTCTTGAAGATGGTACCTCTCTGGGGTTGGGCAGGGTGTGGAGGGCAGGGGGCTGATGATTGTCTGGAATGGGGCTTCTTTGAGACCAGCTCTCAAGTAGGTGCTAAGTCATCTGCACTTTAAAGAGTGGGTGAAGAAGACCAGATCTGTATTCATGTTGCATAGAGATTAGTCATATGCATGATTTTCCTTTCCTGGGGTTTCCTGAGACGTTCAAAACAGGATATCACCAATACTGATATCTAAGGTTCCTTCTTAGATTGACATTTACCTTAGTTGAGAGAGTAATCCAAACTTGAGTGACAAACACAAACTCGAACCATGAATATTAGTGAATTCAAAGAATAGTTCTGCAGATCCCCAGGGTGGCCTACAGTCCAAATTCTTATTTTCGGAATTGTCAGTTTTCCTGATTTCTTCTCTGAATCACTGCTATTAAAAGAAAGCTTTGTCTACCTATCCCCAAGTAAGCACAGAAGGGAAAGTTAATCTGAAAGCCAAGAAGAGGCTGCTGATGGTGAACTGCACCCGTGAAAGCATTTTTCCCTAGATACCTACAAGGAAGAGGAAGGCACAAAGTCATCTTCTGTCCTCAGCTGCCCCTCTGAAAAGTCACACTGAATATTTCTGTAGCCAAAAAATTACTCAGCGTCATTTCTAAAAACCAGCACTGTTTCAGATAAAATTTGTTTAATTGAGTACTAGATTAAAATCATAAAGAGCCAAGAAATGTTCTATGATCTGTATTACACAGGACAAAAAAAAACCCCAAAACATCCATATCCTAGTCCACTTCTCAGCCTGGGAGTAAAATTCTGCTCCCTTGAAATCAAGAGCAAGTTGTTCTGTAATCCAGATTTTCCTCCCTGAATTTTCCTAGCAGATGGGTAATGCGGAATTAAGGGATATGGCCTGTGTTATCCAGAAATGCACGGCACTGACTCAGCCTGTCTTGAGGCACCTGTCTTGTTCTCTCACAGAGGGAAGAGACTGATCAGTGTTTGGTGGTTTAAGCAACTTCAGTACTCATGACCAGCCCCTGTGACTTTTTTCTGGGATGACAGGCCCAAAACCTTCTAAGCAGTTTCTGGCTTCACAGAGAGATGACAGCATTGATGGTTCTGGTTCTGTTAAGAGTCCACCAGCGGCTCATTCCAAACTTCCCTGCTCTCCACAGCCTTTCCCAGGTTGTAACAATTGATGGAGCCTAAGAAAGGGCCTCCAGCTTTACCAACATTGGTCACAGTAAGAGATGCTTTAAGGCACCTCACCAGCATCAAGGATAGATGTTTGCCCTAGTGAGAAGGATCTTTTTTTTAAGTTGACATCAAGTTGGATATAGGTTGGCAGGGTGGAAGCATATTGAAACATCTGCTAATTACTAATGCATCTATCTCCCAGAAGAACTGAGTATTCATTATCCTCAGGGCAACATTATTGCTGCAGTGTTTTCTCACCAGGCTACCATGTCAAGTGGCAGCATGTGATATGGTGATATGATTTTTTAAGAAAACAGTTTGAAATGCCACCTGATTAGGAAACAAACACAAACGTGGGCTCAGTTCCACCTCTAGAGGTACTACAAGAGGAACAGGAACTGGACAATGGGCTGAATGTGGACTGTTGAGTTGACAGGGTTTTGCTTGACAAGCAAGCTGTGTTTCTTTCTCCTGCCTGCTAAAAGATGACTGGAACACCCAGTTTGGAGCAAATCACCAGAGCATTACCCTGGGAATATTCTGAAATACACTTTTTCACAAATCAATATCCCATAATGATGTAACACAGGAGTACAAGAAAACTGGCTTGTTTGGTGCCTGTGACAAGTTCTGAGTGGTTCTCTGTTTTGGATTAATTGCTGTGGGTTACATGACCATATCCTTAGGACCAGAGCACAGAGAATTTTGATTTGGGTAACCATAGTTAATTTCCCCAAAATCAAGAGTCACTGAAACAAATATGGCCTCATCTTCAGAGCTCCTGAACATCCATAAACCCTCTAACCTTAGCTGCTGTAGAAAAGAAATTACATTTGTATTTAGATGGTAGGATCTGAGAGATTAATTTTATTCACTCAGGTATAATATAAGCCACTGGGCTTGCACAGGTAATTAAAAGTGCATGTGGGGATTCCTTTGGAAATGACACCCATGATGGACCCTCATCGAACAGAGCTCACTGTTCTTGCTCTTTAGATAATGGTTCTTTTCCTACTGGTTTATCTTGTAGAGGAGACAAATTTGTCTCACAAGAAAGTACATCCCTACAGCCTGTTTTCACCTGTCCTCATTTCCAAGAGCCCTACTAGACAGTCTGTGAGCCCTAAGGCTTCAGCAACAATGTGGAATATATCCTCCACATTTTTTTTTCTGTTTTCATTTAAACTCATTTTCCCATGACTCTGCCTCCTCATCCTGCATTTCATTTTCCACCTGCACACTTAGCCCAGCTATCCCAAAAGACTGTGACCATTCCAGCCTCCTCTATGGCAAAAGTTACTCCTCCTTCAAATAATTTCTCAGAGCTTTTCCAAGTCTTATTTAACCAACAAGGCAAGAAAAATATTCTTACTTCAACCCCAGGCTTTCAAACTCAAAGGCATCAGCTCGCAAAGCAAGACAAAGACAGACTAAATTTAAAGATCTCCAAAATGGCCTTTTTGCCTACTGATCTCATTGTAAGTACCTGATTTCCACAGAGACAAGAACAAACTATAAGGGAGAAACCAAAGAGCAATAGAAATAACCTTAGATGGGGGCAAGAGGGTTTTGTTTTGAGGAAAGACTATGTGTGAGAAGAGTACCTAGCTTGGCTAGGCCGCAACCGAGGGAGAGCACAGCCTGAAATTATTCACAAGTGCAAGCAAAGTATTGCGGGGGTGCAGTAAGGAACAAAACAAGAAAGCACATACAACATAGCAGTAAGAAAATCTCAACTGGACTCTTAAAGCTAGAAGTCACCAATGAGTGGGTGGCCCGGCATGCAGACCTGTGTCACCCTGTCCTAAAGAGTGGTGGGCACAGCCTGATGTTGGTGGAGGACCCTGCTGGTCCACATAGCATGGTGGCACAGTGTCATTAGCGAGAGATGTAACAATCCATTAGCTTCCTGGGTAAATCTCTCCCGCTAGCAGTCCCTGCAACAAAATAATGATTTGAAATTGAATGGAACGTTACTGAAATGCTGTGTGTCTGAGTGGTGCTATGGCCTTTTATCGGGCTGATATAGCTCGAGAAGTAACAAATCAGACAAGCTTTCAAGCATGTATGCCCTCTTCAGGTCTGACACGGGGTGGGGTGCTGGAGAATGTCTCATGAGGCACCTGTCTGCAATTTTGGGTTTTGAGGATGTGAGAGACACTGTTTGATGGAAGAGCCTCCCATGGGACATGGCACTCCTGCTGGCTAGAGTATTTAAAACTAAGCAAAACACTAGTAAATGTACTTTAGTTTATAATCATATGCCAGGAGAAAAAGGGAACAGACAACAACAGGACAACAAACACCAGAGCTTGAGTTTTGCTTCTGGGTCTGGGGGTTTTTGTTGTCTTTGTTAAGAAGCTACTTAGAGTTTTACTACATCCCACATCTCTGTACTTGCTCAGCCATCCTGTTTTTGTGACAGGATGCTGTCATAAAAGCATCTTGGTCTTAGACGAAAGAGCAAGAGTGCTGCTTACTCCCAGCTGCTCAGGATGGGCAAAAATCACTAATTTCAAGCCCTTCTAGGTTCATTTGCTGGTTGTCTGGCCACAAGCATTGAGGCCAGTCATGAAACTCATCTTTAGATCCTTACTTTTCAATACCACAAGTCCCAAGTTTTGTTGCCATCTTAAGTCAAAAATCATGCAGAATTCCTAAGTGCAAATAATTTACATTAAGGGATCGGGTAACAGCCCGTTAGATTAGAACACTCAGACAAGTTACCTCCTCAAGGATGCTCGAAGCTCAACATTATGACCTTACCGGAGGAATTCTGTTTTCTTTTTTCCTTTCCTTTTCATTTTTTACCATCTCCTTCTTCTTTTCCTACTCCTGTCCTCTTTCTACCTCTCTTTCTACCTTTCTTTCCTCTACCTTTTCTTACCTTTTCCTTTCTTCCCTCATTGCAGTATACTGTCATCTCTCCTTGTGCTTAGTTAGAGCAAAGCCCTGTTTTGTCTTAACAGAGCAAGATTCAGACAAGATGACCCAGAGTGTGTGCTCACAGCTCCCAGGCCCCTTTCAGACAGCACTTAGCCCAACAACTTTCTTCCTCATGCACCTTTTTGTTGAGGCTTGCTCTAGATTTGATTCCCTCCAGTCTTCAAGACCGCATCCCGCCAGTTTGATATAGTGCAATGCCAATTATTTCAGCTGTGACATGTGAGGATAAAGTTGTGGGGGAGGAGGCTGAAGAACTCCCTGAGAAATCACACTGGCCAGATCTTCAGAAGCACTGAAGAAACTAATTCCCTTCAAAATCAATACTGCAATGCCGCTGAGGAATCAAAGCAATGTGCTTGAGCGAGAGCACAGCTGAATATACCTGTGAACAAGTGTCCTGATCACGTACACCACGGTGCCTGATCCCTCTCCTTTGCAATATTACAAGTCACGGGGAAATTAATTGCAGTCCACAGGGCAGTGCAATCATAAAGCGTGGGTAAATGAGTGGGGAATCAGGGCCAGTAAAAATAAACTCATGGTGATCGAAACACTCTTTGCCAGCCCATTTTTTTCCTCTTCTATTTTTTGTCTTCTCCTCTTCATGCTCAACTTCACTTCTCAGGCTTCCTAGCACTAAGATTATTATTATTGCTATTATTATTATCATTGTTGCTTTGTGGGCTGAGAGTTGCAGATCTCAAGAATAAAGCAGATGTCAGCAGCTCCAAAGGATCCTATTCTATTACACAGCAGAACAAATGAGTATGTCAAAGAAGGGCTCTCCAATCTAACAAGAAACCAGCACAAACAGACACAAAATAAATAAATAAAGAAACCCTGCGGGGACAGGCAGGCTAGTTCTGATTAGATATTATGCTAACATGATGCCTACTCTCTACGCTAACAGTGTTTTAATACATTTAAATGATACTGGGGAAATAAGTCATGAAATAAGAGAAGAAGCCTTCATGTCAGAAATGATTAAGGTTATCCAAGGGGGCCAGACTGCCTCTCTCACGGAAATGCAGCTCATGGTGTGGGATTATGAATGTAGCCCAAAAGGTATTTACATAGAGCGCTCAACCCAATCTCATTACCTTTGCCAATGGTTGCCTTTCCTGGCTTCTGGAAGAGTAGTCTGGTTGGTGAGGAGGTGGCCAACACCACCGTCTGCACCATGGCAAAGTCTCAGCCTCTGCTGAGGCTCCGGGAGGCCCCTGGGTTTTGCAGGGAGATGCCATGAGGGAGAGACCTGAGCAGCCGTGAGAGGGGATGGAGACAGGTGCCACCTTGGTGCCCACACTTGACACTTGCAGGGGTGCATGCCCACCTCTAGCTCTCCTGCAGAGGGGCCACAAGCAAAGCTGAGCTCCTTAGAAATGCACATTTCCAGAGCAAGGCTGTGCTCGCAGTTCTTAGAGTGTTCTCCCTCCAAACTTTCTGAGAAGGGGGAAAACCAAAAAATCTTGCCTGACTCAACCTGTAGCCTTTCATCTTCTCCCCAGCTGCCTCCTCATGCTTCCCCATCCAGATAGAAGATCTCTTTTCTCTTGAAGGACTTGCATAAAAACCTGAATACACTTGTCAAGATCCATGCAGCAATGTTAATGTTGCTTTTGAAACTGCAGCGTTGGGAGACCCTCCATCTCCTGAGTCTTTGCAGCCCTGGTAAACGGCCGTTTATTAGGTGCAGCTCATAATTTCCTTCCTCCTGTGACCCATCCTGTAATTTTCCTTGAGATGATAAGCTATGAAAGAAGAGCATACTTGTTTTCCAGCTATAGCACATAAAATATGGATGTAGGCATGAGATCTTGAATCCATCAAGAAAGCAGAGACTTTTCCTTTCAGGACCTAAGGCCAAAAGGACCCAGGGCTGGGCTGAAGCCTCCATACCCTGTGAGCTGGAGTCTGCTCAGGCGCAGAGCAATGATACTGATCCCAATTACCAGTAACTTGGGTCACCCAAGTGCTCTGACACAGGAGCTGTGACGAAGCCCACACCAGTAGTTTAAGAACTTCCTGGTGACCCTCCTCCCATTACTCCCTTTGCAGATTCAGTAGATGGGAATGTGTGTCCTCCCATGGGCTCTGCCACGGTGGAGCCTGGTGCATTAGCTTAAAAGAACTGAGATACCAGATGATGAACTGGAACTGCTGAGACTTTCTGTCACAGGGGGAATAACTTGTGGCTGATGGATGAAGCAGACAGCTGGATATGAAAGTAGCCTAAACTGCCACAAAAAGACTTGCCAGCTCATCTGTCAACCCTAAGTGAGTGGTGAATCAAATGGCATTAGCCTCTGCTCGATACTGCAGAGCAGCTGTTGTCAGGAAGATCATATCCAGTACGCACAGGGGGCAACTCACAACTCAGTCCTCATTTTAAGAGACTAAGGAGAAAGTGAGCAGAGGAGAGACCATACACAAGAAAACAAGATGAGGACTTCAAGATGTCTTGGCATACAACTTCATTTCTTTAAACCTAGACCCTGAATACAAACAAACTATGGCCAATAGCAAGCTAGAGCCATTGCAGTCTAAAACCTACTCAGAGGTTTGATTTTGTGGAGCTGAGGACTTGGGAATGCTGCGCTGCATAAACACCCCTATGGAGACTACGACTACCACCAATCTGTGTATGAATTCTCTTGGGAATATTCCCCAAACACCAGGGCCAGTGGATGACAGCATTGTTGGACCTGGGAGTATGATCTCGTTTGGTTTAGCAGAGCACCAATAGTTACTGCTCTATCCTAAAACAGCTCATGGAGCTAGGCCTGTTCTCTTCCTGGATGCAAACTCCTGACATCTGAGCCTCAGCGTAGAGAGGACTGGATCATGTTCCCATCTGCCCTCTACTAGATTTCTTGTGCGCCTATAACTCACCCATACCTCATCTTCCCTTGCCCATAAAGTAAGACCAGTGAAGCTATTCACCTTTTAAAAGCATTTTGAGATCAATAGGTAGAAATCTTCTCTGTGAACAGGTAGTATTGTACCAAAGTCATTCAACAAGAGTTTCTTGGGGTGATGGGCACAGACCTGACAGCATAAGAAGAGCAGTTGAAGTGGAGCTATGCAGAGCTGAACTACAGTCTGCAGAAATGGAAACATCTTCGCCCCCACAGCCTTCGATATCTTCTCCCCCATCAGGCACTCTTCACCTCCTGGAAATGCATACACTTGCTAAGCCATGTGGACTTTTAAGTGCTTAATGGGAGCTTGTTATGACCTTAGTCATATTAGTCCATCATCTAGTCTTATTTAAAATCTTGTAGCTGCGCACAATGAAATGATGCAAGATCATTCATATCTTACAGAATTTTTACCTCAGGACACTGCATACACATTCAGACTTCTCTGCATCTAACACCCTCCAGGCATATTTTCAAATTCATCTGAAAACCAGAAGAGCTTGAAGCACTTTTTCAAGGGAATGCTGTAATTTAGCATAATCATGACTCCAGAAGGAGATATAAGGCTTATCCTAACCATGCAGAAATGAACACATAGGCAACAGAAGAAGGGGTACATGAGAATCTGAATTATAACATGCAAATTCATAGACCTGCAGTGTTTCTGCTTTTTTGTTTTCCTTCTTTAAATATAGCCCTGAAGTGGAGTATCCTTGAGAAGACAATCAGAAAAACTGGAGCCTGAGAGGAATGTACAAATATGCCTATCTGAATATGTATGTTTACATATATATATAAAAAGAGTTATTGCCCTAGGAGGCTTCAGTAGAGTTCCTATAGGTGTCAGGCATTGTTCTAGATACAAATAGGAATAGCCTGTGTTCATGAGGGAATCATGAAAAGATAACGGAAGTGATTTTTTCCTTCAGGGAGGCTGTGTTGTCGACTTGGACAGAACCCTGACCAGACAGTCTTCTTGGTAAAACTTCTTCCTTTCAAACAAGGCATCACCCAACTGAGTGGTTTGAAAATAATTTCTGATGAATGGTAACAAATAACAGCATGGGGAAACAAAGGAGAAAATAGGGGGTGCAGGCAGGAAAGATAACTGCGGGCAACTAACAGATTTCATATTGAAGAAGACATGAGGAAACATGTTCAAGAAGAGGATGAAAAAACAGCTCTAGAGCCTAAAGCAGGAGACAGATGTCAAAACTAGGGGAACAGAGGGAGAGGAATGGCCGGCAGTTTGTGACATCAGCTGGTTTAAGTCCTAAGAGATCAAAAACTAGGAATGCAGAACTACAAAGCCTCAGTGGGGTGGGGGAAGGTGGTCAATGGAGATGACTGAGAATGCAGAAGACCCAGCACCACCTTCCACATGCGCAGGACTAGAGAGCCAGAGATCCTGAGGTTGAAGGAGAAGCAGCTGCTGGAGTACAGAGGAGGTGAAAGTCTGCACAGAGATGGAGTCTAGGGTACAGTGTGAACCTCTATGGGAAAGGAATGGCTTTTTAGACATCTGATTCTATTCCCTGGAAATATTTTGTTAGGAAACAAAATTCGTTAGGCCTGAGTGACTTCTTTGAGTAAATCAGTTTGCCTCCTGTGACAGGAATGACCATAAAACTCACAGGAGCCAGCGTAAAGACAGTTACAGCTGGCCCAAACTGCAAGTGGAAATGAATTTATTGGTCTGCACCCCTGAATGCTTTGCACGCTAGCAATACCCTTGCTGCTTGTTCCAGGCATTAAACTTGCTTGAATTTTCATTATGCTTTTTCATTATTAATCAGTTAGATTCAGTCCCTGTTTACAAGGGAGTGAGAACATGGGGAGTGCAACAAGCCAGGGAGGGATGCAAGGAAGAGCGCTACAACTTTCTTTGTGTGAACATAATTAGGGCTGACCCTAATTAATACCAGCCTTCCCTTTCCTGGCAGCATTCATCTGGGGATCTCAGTCACACTCACCTCGCTTCACACTGTTTCTTCTGTTAGATTGGGAAACTCTTCCTTTCCTGGGCACAGAGCTGAGATACGGAGAGGTTGAAATTGTTTGTTTGAGACCACTTTCTGACTCAGTTGTGGGTCTGGGCTTTGAGCCGAGAAGTCCTGCCTTTCTCTTCATCTGGTATCACCCCCAGAGACCTCTGGGCCTCCTATACAGGCATAAAACTTCTGGAAAGGAAGGGTGAACAAGCAGCCACTTTGGGAGCTGACTGTGCACGGAAAGAAAGAGGATACATGACACAACCAAAAGTACTATTATGTCACCATATGAATCTCTGATGTGTCCACATCTTCAAAAGTACATTCTGATCCTATCCCCACCCCAAATGTCATTGCCGAACTTGTCACAGGAAAGGATGGGCAACAAAGATGGACAAAGGTATGCACCTGCTCCCATGCAAGTTGCTACCTGGATAAAGTAGCATGTAACTACATTGGGAATTTTGTGGATGGAAAAGAGACCACTGTGGGGAAAGATATAAAAGAGGTGTACAAAAGCAAGAAGAGTGGAAAAGCTAATGCATAGGAAGAGAAGAGCAGAGAATGGTTGTTCATTGTTCCTAGAAATCTAAAAATAGGAGGAAAATGAAATGCAGCATGTTCAGAGCAAACAAAAGGCAGGGGTTCTGTGCACGTATGATTTTAAAAAATATATACATTGAACAAATTCATGGAAAACAAATCCTTCAGGGATTGTCAAACTCCTTCTGAGCCCAGGAAATAAGCAAGTCACAGTTTGCTAGAAGACCAGGAGATCAAGCCTGACGATGTTATTCACTTTGTTCTCATCCTCATCCACTCTCTTACAAACCGGTGTCAATATAGAGCAAGACAGACCTTTGACATGTCACAACAGAGTCACTCAGGTGTCTTTAGGCTAGTGAGTAGCTTCTCTTCCACCTGACTGTCTGATTAAACTGCTCCTGGAGAGTGCTTACCTGGTTGCCATAGGCCACCTGCAGTACGAAGTAAACCTTAAGGTGATGTTCCTGGTTGGTAGGTGCCCATTGTGTCACTCTTACAGACATGCTCTTAACCTTTGAACTCTGCTCCATATGGGCACATCCTATTTTCAGGTTGCAACACTAGGCATTTGCATCAGCATCTTCTAGAGAGTTTGGTGCACCCACCTGCGAGATGTCCGATACTGGCCATGGCTGGGGAAAGGACCCTGAGCTGGGCAGAGCACCTGGATCCTCCAGTGAGGCAGTCTTTACACTGCATGTATCTCATGGCAGGGTCCTTCTTACCTGGTCAGCTGGCCGAAGCTGTCCAGTATGGTCACTGGGTTTTGCTTTACAAGTTCTACTTCTTCCAAGTGAAGAAAGGAGACCTGGACTCTGGGGTGCATGGCATCAATGGAGGGAGAAATATCTGCTTATGCAGGTGGCTTCAAAATTTCCATCTTTTTTTTTTTTCTTTTTCACAAGAAAGAGCATTCCCCATGGCTACACACACAGACACCAGATTTAAAAATAGCCAAGTTCCACTTTGACTGTGGGGGAGTGAAAGACAGAAGACAGATGCATTGGCTGCCAGCTAGACTTGACATCCACTTTTTCTTTCCTCTCCCTGGCAGCCAGCAGTTGCACACACGTGCACAGGTAAGGTCCTCGGTGGCAAAGCACACCATGTCTGCCTCCCCCTCAATTCGCTTAACTGCTGCACCCCAGCCATGCGTGCTGCGGAGCCGCATAAGCCCAGCGCACCTTATTTAGTACACCAGGCATGTATCAAAACCACCAAGTTCCTCCTATTTGTCCCATTTAATTCACAAACTACTCGCTAGTCATTTGTGTGTGTGACTTGTTAGCGTGTTGCAAAGGTTACCATTCACATCTCTGCTTCTGGCTTGTATTGTTAACTGCTTTAGTGCCTGCTCCACACCGCCGCTTTCCATGGCTCCAGGCTACATAACAAATGTGTGTGCATGTGCATGACGGGTTGTATTTGCAGACCCTGGCCCAAGTCAGTTTAAGATGATCAGCTGCTTTCAAGGAGCCAAGCCTTGGTCTTGCTGCCTTCCTCCTACTCAGGCAGTAGGAGATTCTTCCTCTTTTCCCTAACTGGCTATAATCCACCCACTATTTATGCTTTCAAATGCATTTATTGAAAACATAAGGCACTGCTGCCCACACACTCAACACTACTCTTCATGTACTCATCAGCAGTAGAAGCCACAGTAATATAGCAAACTTGGCTAATTTATTTGCAAACATGTTCACATGAAGCATCTTTTTATGCGTTTACCTAAATTGCATGGCTCACAGAGAACTCCTTGCCATGGGAAATTATGGATGCTGAAAGTTTACATGAATTCAAAAAGCAATTTGACAAATTCATAGAAGAAATGTTCATCCAGTGCATTAAACTGCAATTAACTGGATGTCAGGAGAATATTTGGGGGCAATATCCCTGTAGATTTTTGTTATTCTCACAAGTTTACCAGGCATCCTCTTTTGGCATTGCTGAAAACAAGATATCTTTGGTCTAACCCACTGTGGTCATTCTTGCGTTCATGTATGTGTTTTCTGTGATTTTAGTGTGATATGATTTCTAATATGCCTATCCCAGGAGCATCCAGGCTGCATTAGATCTCATAGACACACTGAAAATTGTGACATATATTTCTTGTTCTATATTCAGAAGTAGACATGATAAGCATCTCATTTTCGGGCTAGGATTATGGACAGGAAGAATGGGAAATATCACAGACCAGAATCACATTAAAAGTAAAGCAGGCTGAGTCTCTTCTGCATGATGACAAGGCATTCAAACCTGTTCAGTTTAACAAAAAGAAGGCTGCAGATTGATATGACCACTACTAATGACCTAGGAAGGACCGACAGATGTCTGGGTTTACTCAGGCATGTCTTCTCTTTCTGCATGAAATGTTTGCCCAGGTGGAATTTTCCCATTTGTCCAAAATTTCCAGACGTCTGACTGGAGCAGCAGCAATAGCTGTAGCTAGGCTCTGCATGGCCGGAGAGTCCAAGCTAATAACTGATACACGCAGGCATGTCAGCTGTACAGCACACATGCATACACCTGTTCACAAAATCCCTACCTAAACCTGATAATATGGTATCAGAGAACTCTTAATCCAGGGGGCCAAGATACAACAAAATCCCACGGCTGGATGCTGACGGTGTGCATGCTCATTTTCCACATCGCTGTTTCCAACAGTGGGGAGAAACAGCTGGCGGAGTAACTTACCAAGGATCATAGTGAAGCTTCCAACAACAACAACATTTAAACCAAGCACGAATATTATTTTTCATGCCTGCTCATTCATACAAGAAGCGAATAGGGAAGTCCTGTGGCCTCCTACCTGCAGAGGTGGTCACAGTGGTCCCTTCTGCCTTTAAAAACTCCTCATCGTCCTCCATGTCCCGAGACACGCTACCCTTAATAGAGCTGTGAATATTAGCTAACATGGCAAGGGTGATCTTTGGAGATATCAAGACAATATGGCAGTGAAGGGTCATGAACACCCTCGTGATGGCACCTGGCTCTTTACAGCAGCAGCTGGAGCTTGATGTCATGGCTCCTCTAGCCCAACAGGCAAAGGAAAAGACTGGAACAAAAACAGAGACCAAAGGACCTAAGCTAAAAGCTCCGACTAGGTAAAAACAATTAGGATTTTGTCCAGAAGCCCTAGATTTCAACCATTAGCTAGCCTGGAGACAACTAGTTTAAACACAGCAGCCAGTCCCAGAGACAGTCCCACTCACACTTGCAGGGGAGCAGCTGGGACCTGCCTGTCCCGCAAACGCTGGCAGACCTCAGCCGGGGTGTCCTCGCATCCAGACATGGTGGCCCTTGTACCTCTGTTCATGGCCCAGAAGGGAAACTGGTTTTCCACCTTACCCAGTTGCAGGCCATTCCTGCCAGCAGCCTCAAAGCTCCTGACCTGTTATTAAAACAGCCTCAATCCCACTGCCTAGAGAAAGCAAACACGACCAGTGGAAAACAAAAAATATCACACAAATGTCCAAGGAAACCACGAGCAGAGGCACTGAGCTATATCCAGCACAGATTTTTCAAAAGGACAAGGATTTTCATGGCTCAGCATTCTAATTTGTTTGACCGTTTATTTCCAAGGAACACATCCAAGAGTGACAAGCTCCATTTATTTCAATGGGCAGCATATGCCAGCAACGTGAATGGCGTATGCTATAAAAGAGAATGGATGTTCTCAAGCATCCCAGAAAGCTGTTCTTTCGACAGATAGAGGACGTGTCGGTAATGGAAGTGCAGCTCTGCTCTGACAAGCAACGCCATAAAAGTGGCGTTGTGGGTTCCCGTGTTTGATGTCTCCCCATGGCAGCCCTGTGAGATTTGCTCAGGCTGCAAGTGAAAAATGATTTTCCTAATACCTGGCCCCGTGCTGGAGAGCCCAGCTGGATTCTTTCATTCTTCTGTTTTGCCAGGCCAGAAGGACCTCTTCTCAGGACAAATGGCTACTCTGGGGTGTTAGTTATAAACACTTGCAAGCTTTTAGTGGGTACCTGCCAACATGTGCTATTCTCACAAATGGCATTACCTTCAAATGATCATGTGGCATGAATCTGAGATGTTCACAAAAGAAAATTCCCCCTTTCCATAAAATACCATAATATGTCAGCGCTGTTTTCAGTCTCGCCTCTTCTGACTACACCCTGAAGATGATCCTTTTCTGAATCTTGCCTTTCCAAAGCCCAGTCCTTCTGACCTCTGAAAAGCCCTGGGTTGTGAGTCTCTGTCATGGCATCACCACCACCTATCACTTGATATTGTCTGGTGGCCTGTGATGCTTTGCTGTAAATCTCATAGCAGTGGGCAGCTTTTATTCACTATCATTAGTGAATTAACTAATATTAGTTCCATGGCAGGTCTTACCCAGTAAGCATTCAGGGTTGTAAGGTTTTATTGGCTTGTCAGCAAACCCTGGAAGTCGAAACAGAGTGATTTTCTTCTTGCTTTTCAGTGAGATGGCCCCATCAAAGGTGAGATGTGAGGGTTTTGTTACTGAATCTTTCTCTGGCCACCTTTCATTCTCATTAAACTTATGAGGTTGCTGGGAAGGAGATGGGCTTTGTGTGAGCTGCAGTGCTATCCACAGGAGACCAGCTCCACTTCTCCTGTATCTTCAATCCTGAGAGCAACATCTCAAGCCCGGTAAAGAAGAGGTGCTTATGGCTCCCTTACAGCCCTCCAGCAGGGCAAAATGTAACCCTGGAGTCTCCTCCAGGAGGTGTCTGTCCACTTGTGTTTCGAGGTTCACTATCATGGATTTAGTCTGTCATAAGGCCACAGCCATACAATGTCCCTGGATGTCCATTGTACAAACTGGAGACCCTCAGTTTTTCCTATTCACTTTCTCTTCATCAAGTGCAGCTTGGAGGCTGTGGTTTCACCTTTTACGGAGAAGCTAAACCAATGTTATTCATGCTATTGATGTTGCCTTTGATACCATTTGGGAATTTCAGCTTGTCTTGATGCCAGTGAGGTGCTTCCTTAGCAAAGAGACTAACCATCGGCTTGCCCTGGCCATGCCTGTATTGAGGGATGTGAGTCTAGGGCAACAAAGATGATTGAGGGATTGGAGCATCTCCCTTATGTGGAAAGGCTGAGAGAGCTGGGACTCTTTAGCCTGGAGAAGAGAAGGCTGAGGGGAGACCTTATTGATGTTTACAAGTATCTAAAGGGTGGGTCTAAGGAGGATGGAGCCAGGCGCTTTTCAGTGGTTCCCAGTAACAGGATGATGGGTAACGGGCACAAGCTGGAACACAGGAAGTTCTCATCGAATATGAGAAAAAGCTTCTTTACGGTGAGGGTGACAGAGCACTGGGACAGGCTGCCCAGGGAGGGTGTGGAGTCCCCTTCTCTGGAGACTTTCAAGACCCGCCTGGATGCAGTCCTGAGTGATGTGCTCTGTGCAATCCTGCTTTAGCGGGGGAGCTGGACTAGATGATCTCTAGAGGTCCCTTCCAAATCTGAAATTCCATGATTCCATGATTCCGTGAGTCATAAAGTGGCCTTGTGTCTATGCAGCTTCCTTCGGGACCATACTGATTCCCAACGTGCAGGTCTCCACTTGCACCAGGCTGTATTCTAAGAAAAAAGACACAGAGAGCTTGGGGAAGAGTCATCCCTCCTTTACCAAAATGGAACTGGTTTAGTTTCCATCAACTGCACTTTTGCCCTATAATTTCTGATAATTTCTGGTGACCTCCGTGCCTGGGCCAGTTGGCCCCAGGAGTGTTGAGCTCTGGAAACCGGCCTCTTCTTCCAAGTGTGAGCAGCGGGAACAAGGAGATCTCTCTACTTCTGGGCTTTGGGGCTTTGTCTACTCAGAGAAGAGCCAGGCTGTCAGCTCCAGCGTTTCTGACTGGCTTCTTAGGGCTAAAGATACAGAGGCTACACCCTGGCTCTCGTGGCTGATGCAAGAAGATTCACAGTATCCTGGCAGAGCTGTTCAGATAGACACCGCAGGCCCCACATGCCCAGGGCAGGGTGGGAACCTCTACATTTAACACGTCTGGGAGCAGCGCAGTGGGGGAATTGGATCATAGTGGCAGTAAACAGCACTTTATGGGGTGTCAGAAATGTCCACTCATAACTGAAGGGCATCAAGAAGCAACTGCTTGGTTTCTTCCTGGAAATTAAAAATAAAAAGCAAGCCATGTGATGACAGCATCTGCAGCAGAGAGCAGGGTGGCTTGCATGAATTAGCAGCTTCCTGGCTGCTATCTGTGGCAGCCATAGCCAGCTACTTGTTCCATCACCTGCAGCTTCTGTGGGCTGAGGCCTCAGACTTACACCTGGAGGAGTACTGCAAGCCAAAGCCCCCGGCACTGAGCCACGGTCAAGTAAGAGCTGGAGAAGGTGTCCTTCACGGCTTGCTCCTTGAAGTGTGGGGTGGTGCTTGTTTGGTGGAATGGGACATTGGGTCTTGCAATATGGAGCACGGTGATCTTGAACTGCTCAGATCCTCATCTCCAAAGGCTACCAGAGACCTCAGCTGAACGGAGATGTGCCACGGACTTGGTGATTTGCATCTGAATCTTCCTGGCAGGGTAGCTGAGATTTTAGTTACTTCTCTTCACAGTAGCAAAGGGGTTTACTGAGTCCCTGTGTCTAGGAGCTCAAACACCCCGCCCAAACATGAATGTAACCCCCCTTTCCATGCAGACCAGCTACCTCACAGCAGTGCCTTCCTGCACCCCTCAAGCTCTGCGGGAGGTTTTCTGCAGATCTAGGAAGCCCCTTGTCAGGACTGGCAGAGAGGTGTGATGAGGACACATGCATTTCAGACCCTCCCAGCCAGAGGCTGTTACCGCATTTCTACACTCTGCCTTCCACGGTGGGTCTTTGACAGGCATGTCCCATGGCAGCCAAGGATTGCTTAGCCAAGCATCTCAAGAAGCCCCGCCAGGATCGTGCTGGATACCCGGGAATGCAGGATGTGGAGTCAGAGCACCTACACAAGTGACAGCCTCCTGCTGCCTTGGAGACATGGTGTGGGCAGGGGAAGGGAGAGAAATCCCTGGAAGAAATGTCCATGAGGATCCTCTTGCAGGCATTTCTTTTGCTAGTGGGACAGGTGACATGCAGGGAGATTGTATTCTTTGCCAGAGTATCTGCATGAACCACAGGGACACCTGCAAGTGTTTCCCTGCCACCTCGCCCCCACACATCCTACTGATGGGACCCAGGGAGAGGAGCATCTCTGGCAAGACCGAGCACCCAGAGAGTTGCTGGAGAGCAGCAGAACCAGCTCTGCGCTGTGCAGGAGACCACCACCTCTCTCACCCCTCCCACTGCCCCTCTTGGGGGGCTCCGCAGGGAGTCTGCCAGCGCAGGCTGCTGGTGCAGAAAAGTCCCCAGAGAGGAAGATGATTACACCCAGAAAAGTGGCTACAGCCCCCATTTGATGGGATATGCAGGGAGGGAGATGAGGAAAAGGGGATCAGAGTGAAGAAGGGGTTGCCAGCTGGGAGGGGGGCTGGGACAAGGTGGCATCAAGAAGAGTCACCTTGGTCACAGGCATCCCCTGGCTCTGGGACGAAGGGGCCTGGCTACATCCAGCTTCTCCTGAGCAGAAAAGCCACAGACCCGTGGCCGGCTCCCTCCCCTCATTGTTTGTGTGCTGGAGCTGGGGGATGGAGGGGGGGCAGAGGGACCGAGGGGGGGCCTTCTCTGCCCCCTGGGCTCCAGCAGGGCTGAGCCTGACGCGCACTGGGATTGGGGGTGGATGTGAGACAGGGCAATGGGGACCACTGAAATAAATGCACTAGAAAAACAGTCTGATGATTCTCCACATGCTCAGTGTACATGATGCAAATTGATGTTTAAAGCTTATTTATTAGCTCGCATGTGAAATGCCAGCGGTGGTTTTCTAGATCGGTGGGTATTCAATATTTTTTTGGGGGGGTCGACAGCAGTGGGAGCGAGCGTGGCTACAGACTGTATATCCAGAGGCTAGGGTTTATATCATGGGCTGCTCTCGACTGTTATAATTTGTGGCACAGATTCAGCGAGAATCTGATCTGCTGAAAATATTTGGGCTGTGAAAACTCCCACACTGTGACAGATGTCAAGTCCAATTAAGTGACTCGTGTCCAGGTTTCTGTCCAATAGGCTTTCCCATTAAATATCAATTTAAGAGGGGAAAAAATGCCGTCCCCTTTTCTCCGAGCCTTTATCGCTTCCGACTATCTCTCGGCTAAACCCTTTGGTACCAGAAGCGGATCCTCACACATCTCCGCTCCGTCTGTCTGTCTGTCTCGCCCCTGCCACCTTCCGCACCCCTCCTTGGCTTCTTTGCCACTCCGGGAGGGGTGGGAGGAGGAACTGCACTATCTTTTTGTGCGTGTGAGAGTACCTTATCCTGCACCGACATTATCCCTCCCAGCCGCTCCGAACCCG
>VXBO01014826.1:303081-406983 GCA_013400135.1 Rhinoptilus africanus
AGAAGTGTAAAACCGGATTGTTTCTTCAGGCTGTCAAGTGCCCCTTTATATATATCCAAAAACATCTACTTGTGACCTTAAACGTGTGACCCATGGGTGCAGTTAAAAATAACTATTTTTTATTTATGGTAGAAGGAGTTGACAATTTATTTTTTTTAAGATTTATTTATTTTTCAGAGTGGTGGCAATTTTACTTTGGATACTTTGTGCCAATTGTTTTCTATAGTCGGGTGTTTACACTTTCTCCTGTGGAATATTACGTTTAACTTGATGAGTGTTTGTTGGGATCAATACCGTGTTCCTTCTCCTTATTTTTTAATTTAATTCTTCCCTCCAATTATATTGCACTTGTGTACGACAAACCTCCCCTTCCTCCCTGTTTATAAGTATATTTTATATATACCAAGGCGTTCGTTCTTGACCTTTTTTCTTTCTTTTCTCGTGTGGGATCGACAACCACTAGCACTTAACTAGGAGAGGTTTTTTTAAAACTTGTTGTTATTCTGATCTATAGTTATGTCTGAAAAGTACTTTGCAAATCGTTTATAAGGGAAGTAGTTTCTTTGTGGGTGTATATGTGCGTGTGTGTACACATGCATGTGTGTGGGAGTGAGCGTGGGCGTGTATGTGTGTGGTATATTTTTAGGAAAGGACATTTTTCCTAAAAAAAAAAAGAAAAAAAAAGAAAGAAAAGCAAATCCAGGACTGCTTTCCTTTGTGACAACCAAAAAAAATTCTATAACCTGAAAAATGTTTCATGTTCTTTGCTGTGAATCTCTTAAGACAAGAAGCGCATTTTAGGGACGAAGGAGAAAAAGAGAAAAAACCACATCTGCTATCCAAAGATTTTAGTCTTTTTCAGGGTTTTTTTGTGTGTCTCTGTTGCTTTATATAATGCAATATTTTGTAGTGAAAATAGATAAATCTGGTTTCTATCTGATGCGTTTTTCATATCTCTCATGAATGGTGAGCTGTTTTGCATATAAATAAAAGTATCAAATAAAAGCTGTTTTTTCCTAATTGTTCTTCCCTGTTGATCTTTATATAAGACGGAGATGCGATGTAAGGATTGCAAAGGCTTCTCAAGTCGTGCGGTGGGAAACCTTCAACAGGTTACCTGCCTCTTCCTGGGGAGACTCAGGCTGCGGTCCCTCCAACACAGCTCCCCTGCTCCAGCTGCTCACAGCTGGCTGCACTGCCCCACTGCAGGGGGGACACAGGACCCTTACTTTCACTTTATCCCGGCACTTTTTCAAAGTTCAGGCTGTAAAATCAATCCCGATGCTTCTAAGCACCTGTTTTGCCACATCGCTCTTCGATACCTACAACTTTACAACCAAAATGTACGTGTTTCCTCCTGTTTGAGTGCACTGGATTTTCTTTCTCTTGTTTAAATTGAGTTTTGATCCCTCTCTGGCCAGGTCCAATTCTACTGAAACCACGTAAAAATCTTGGGCCCTTTCCCTGTTTTTGAAAACCTCAGCTGTGCTCCTTTATACAATGCTTTGCTGCCAAAGCCTGTCATTTGAAACGTGGCACAGATACAGACTCAATAACAGACAGGTTATTACCTGCGTAACATGAGACCACTGTGCTATCTCATTTATTAAATCCTTTTCTTGTTTACAGCAAGGGGTTAATTCTACCTATAATTTGAATATCGCCATTGACTCTGGCCGCTGCGTTCAGCAGAAAGCATGTCCATTGTTACTTGCTTTAGAGATAAAACCCACCCCCCCCCTCCCATTTTTATGGCTGACACTTTGCACAGTGGTTTAATTAAGTGTGGGCTTGACCAGCTGAAAAGCTCCATGCAGAAAACCTGTCAGAGGGGCTGTTAATTCCACTTTCTACCCGTGCACGTTTCCCATGTCCCAGGGGAGCAGATGCAGATTTGGTAGTTCAATGCACAGTTTTCAAATCCTGCATCTTTCAGGGCTGAAATAACTCCACCAACTTTGGAGCTGCTTTTCTTTGGGACAGGCTTGTTTCTTAGGTTCTGTCAACATCTGGACATTGGGTTGAGTTTGATGCTAATTGCCTGAGCGACGTTATTAATCCTGCCATCCAGCAAGCCTTCGCCCTACCAACATTCGGGAGGACTTCGCTGATAAAAAGATTAACGTATTATTTCCTTCTTGATGGTGGGAATGCATGTTTGAGGGAAGAGAGTGCTCCACATTACCTTACTGTAAAGTACGGTGTTGGCAGTCACTAGCAGTTGATTGAAGCACACAGAGTATGGGATAAGGAGGTGCAAACCCAGCGTCGTCCCCCCCCCTCCCCCGGCCACACTCTCCACCTCTGGGGGGGTTGCTAACACATCAGTTTGCAGGTTGAGAGACGCTCAAGTTCTGTCCCTACAGGGAAGTTTGCTGCAGACCCAGGAGCAGTTACTAGCCCAGATGTTACCTGGGTCTCAAGGCCCCAGACACGGGATCCTGTGCCCAAGTGATGAGCCAGGGAGCCCTCTGTGTTGTGAGCACAGGAGAGCGTAGCATGGAGGTGTCTGGGAACAGTTCAGGTTTGGAAGTAAGAATATTCTCTGGGTCATCCAGTTCCCACCATTCCCTGGGACAACAGAGAGGCTGCTTGCGCTCAGAGAGAGGGCGGGGAGGGCTCTGCTTTTGATGGTATCCACAGGATCGAGTCTCAAGTTTAACCTGCAGAAGGATCAGGGCACTTGACCTGAAGATGTGTCCTTTTCTCCCAAAGGTTTATCTGATGGAAGAAATTGCTTCTCCCTACAAGTCCTGTCTCACTTCCATCCGCTCACCACTTTGCTTATATCCTCTCACCACCATAACCTAAACCCCATCACTCTTATTTTTCCTGCTGGCATCAAGAAGGAAAGTCATTCTCGCCTAGCAGCTGAGGACCATTGAAAACAAAATGTAGGTTTTGCTGCCCTATCCCACTCCTTTTTTATTCTTGAGAAAGATCTGTGTAGTATGCACAAGCTACAAGGCCAATGCAATAAAAAGGCTGCATGGCTAAGCGCTCAAGAGTCTGGATTTATGAAGAACGGGTAAACAGCTTTAACTCCACCTCATTGCAAGTCTGCGTTAGATAGCAATAAAGTCTAATTACATAATCCAAGTTACTTTGCCGATGTCTATGTTCCCTCAGCGATACAAGAATGAGTGGCCTTGCACAATATTATGGGAGGAATGGGGTGGAACTGCTTCAATGGAAGTTTATATCATGCACGGCCAATCCAACAATTGGGAGGGAAGAAACACAGGATTAATATTTACTGGGTTTTTAGGGACTAAAGCTAAGATATGAGCTACATTCAGATAGCTTTCTTTCACATTTAAAGAGGAGCTCATCTTATGAACCATAAAAGAAAGCATACAGAAAGACAGAGAAGGCAGAGCACTACCTCTGGACTTTTAGCTGGGGCTGAAAGAGGTGCTTTAAACCTGACTCGATCGAATATATACAACATGGCATGGAAACCTCCAGCATTCATAGAGAGGAAGTACTTCCAATGGATAGATCTAGAATATCCCAGTACAACAGATATCCAGCACACCCTTAACATAAGGCCATAATACCTATTAAGACACATTTGCAGACCTAGATGGACAGACGTGGACATATGGCACAATACACATTCACATTGGTATCGTTTTAGGAAATAGGGCATCTAATGCATTCACCTGAACCCTGGACATGGATCCCGACCCTGGTACAGTGAATGAGGACAGACAGCAAGACAAAAGTAACGTCTACAAATAAATGCACTGATTTCCACAGGACTGTACAGCTAAGGGAGGGCTGTTTCTGTGAGTATCATACACTTTCCTAGAGCACAGAATATTCCAAAATACAGACTTGCATTTATGCTGCTATTAGATATGTATATACAAAAGGAAGGATTTCTAGACACAGACCATCATTTCAACTGACCAGCAAGGTGCATTCATGAACACACTACTCACCGGCCTTACTGTTTGTGTTAAAAAGTGGGTGAACCAGGTACAACATTACAACCGATACTTAAAGCAGAGAAATTCTGAGGGTCTTGGATGTGATTTGATCTCTTTGCTGTATTTCTAGCAAAGAGTGTGTGTGTGTATGAGTGAGAGATGGAGGGGGGGTGGGGAGCTGAAGAGGATGCTGTATATGAAATTCAACAAAGAAATGGATCGTTTCCATTATATAGCCATGAAGACATACCAGCGACATTCTGTCTATCTATTCACATATCTAGCCATCTAGCCATCCTGTAACCCAATTAACCCAGTCCTTTTAGGGTGAATAAATGTGTTCTGATATCAGCCATTATTTTTCAGTCCTCTCGCTTTATTCTCCAGGGTGGGACAGATCAATAACCACAATAAGCAACCGACTCGAAAGGAAAAGGCAATCTCCCGGCACTTCTTATTTATTTCTTCAGAGGCGATTTTGTTTTTCCTGCCTCTTCCCCTGGTGACGGATTTTGCCTTTCCTGCCCAGAATGGCCATGTTGTTTTATCCTGGTCTCTATTTGCATGTGGGCTTCAGATTCGTCTTTGGCTCCTTGCACGGTTTGGGATGAGACCCTCCTGTCCCCAGAGAGGGGGGCAGGTGTTGCTCCAGTCGAGCGAATGGAACCAAATTACAGGACCGTCTGTCGCCTCCTCTGGGAGCCGGCGGAGGGAGGGGAAGAAGGGGAGGGGAGCGGGATGCCGTATGACAGAAAAGAAAAGCAGAACATCATACTGATGCCGATAAGAGCTTGAAAACATGAGTCACCCCAGCCCACGGCCCCACCCAAAACCAGGCAGCAGCCACCTGAAAGAGAAATCTCAGGAGCAGAGACAGAAATAAATTGACTCACTGGGCTGGAATAACTCAGGCTTCAAATGAAAGAGAGCTCAGACCCTGTCCACTTTCAGACACACGAGCGTGAGCACAAAGTTGGACCAGCTAACGCTGCTTTTTTTTCCTCAGCTCCCTGCTGTGCGCTTTGATGCCTCCCCCCTGTCCCTCCGGAGCAGGCTCCTCTGCCCACCACCGCTCTCCACCGGCCCCTGGCAGTCCAGCTCTGCATGCAGCTCCTGGTCTCCCCTGCTTCTGGCCTCTCCTCCTGGCCTCCTCCCTGCAGCCACATTTCCCTTTGAGTCCCTGAGAGCCGCACGACCACAGGGAGGTCCTGCTCCTCCATCGCTGACAGCCTGTACCCCGCAGCACAGCCGATGCGTGCTCCTGTGGGGAGCTGCTTGGAGCTCCAGCTCAGGGGCAGAGTGACAGGGCTGGTCTCTCGCCTCCTCTCTGATCTGCACAGACTTCTGCCCAACCGGTCTGACAAAGCAGGTGATGTTACAGGAGTCACACTCTTCTCACACCCACATGGCTGATTCAGGCTTTCTTAGTGATTTAATACAAAAAAAACCCCACTTGTTTTCAGTGCTTTTCCCTCCCAAGCTCTCCTGCACACTCACAGGGACACATCTGTGTGTGCAAGGATATCTCCTGGTGTGGCAGCACACAGGGTCACTTGGAAAGTGACAGGTTGTACTGAAAAGTGAAGGCGATCAGAGAAGAGAAAGCTGCTCTGGAGAGAATTCAGAGGAGACCCGGGAGAAGGGATGAAAAAAGGTGTCGTTAAAAGTGTTTAAATCAAAGCAAAAGCAGTGCAGTGTGCAAGAGAGAAAGGCAGAAGAAGCCAGGTGGAAGGACATCATCAATCAGACTGGGCATAACGGGAGGGATTTAACGTGAGGGATTTTGCGTGAGGGTGGTGGGATGTACAAGTGAACCTGGGGCATACGCAGGTGCAGCAATGAGGAAAAAAGCACATGAAATAAGGCAGGTGACAAACATGAGAAAAGACAGCAGCAGAAAGTGTGAAGAAGGGGAAGGGTATGAGCAGCTGGGTAGAGTTCCTAGTATGGGAGGACGAGGAGAAGATGCTCTGGCAAGCCAGAGGTAGCAGCTCACTCAGGGAGTTAGAAGCAAGTTCCATCCAGGCACAGGCAGACACCAGGCAGGGAGGGAACTGGAAGGAGTCAATAATTAGACATTCAAGACTACGGAGGAGAGATCATCACAACTTTAATTGTGGCCAGAGGGATGGACTAGCACAAGAACATTTTTTCAAGGACCAAAAACTAGCAAAGGGTTTGTCATATAACACCTATCATCCAGAGAAGTCCTATGTCTTTCTCCTTCCTCAAATATCTTCTGTGCATGGAAGTGGCAGAAAGATTTGCACACCTTAGGGCTAGAGCTCAGCACAGGCTCACAGACAAGATAAACACAGAGAAAGAACAGAAAAGCAGAGTAGAGCAGGAGAGACCACAATTCCTCTATGTGCAGACACAACATTCAAAGACAACTCTTTCCCACATCTCAGACTCAATACTCCCAACATCAAGGGTCTTCTGCCCATTTAAACAATCTCAAGATTTAAGACAGGCTTCAAGACTTTCCCAGAAATGATCCCCCTAGGATAGAGGCACAAACCTGTATTGGACTTTTGTTATTCCAGATAATAATGACTAGGACTGACCATGAAAAATTGTAGCAGGACTGTGCAAGACTGATAAAATAGCACAAGAAATTCCATCTAAATAAAATGATAAGGTAATTCACACAGGGAAGAACATTTCTAACTTCATATATAACTGGTAGGTCCTGAGCCAACCACAGAAGCAAGATCTTGCAGTTATGATATATTGTTTCATGATAACATCGGCTTGGTTCCTGGTGGCATAGAAAAGAAAATTAAATGTCAGATATTATTATCACTGCAGAGAGAACGGAACAGGTAAAGAACAAGACAGAGAGCATTATTATGCCATTGCCTTAAACCAAACTAAGTCTGTATCCTGAATTCCATGTGTGGCTCTGGTCCATCAGTCTTTCAGTAAGAATTCAGTAGGAGTGCAAAAGCATCTGAGAATGGCAGCAAGGGTAACCCTGGAGCAGCTTCCATACAAGAAATGACTAAGTGAAAAGGACTGAGTCAGTGGTGATTTAACAGAAAGCTGTCATATCCCAGTTAAGAAGGGGATGGTGGAAAGGGATCGGTTATTCCTTGTCTCTTCCAATATAATTTGATAGCAGGAGGCATCAAATGAAACTGGAGGGTGCCACGTTCAGAACAAATAAAAGGAGGTCTCTCATTGCACCATGTGCAGTAAAGCTGTGGAACTCCTTCCTCAGGATGTTGTGAAAGCAAAAACATTAAAGAAGTTGAAGGACAGAAGTTCATCGAAGAGAAATCCGCTGAGGATTTTTAAATGTGTAGAAGCTGCTTACAACTCTGGCTCTCCTCAAGCCATAAATGGTTGAAGGCCATCAGACTTCTAGCAGGAATTATCATATATTTCTCCACTACTGTGGTATTCCCCAGATATCTGGGTTTGGCCCCCATATGAACTGGGATGCTGGGCTAGACAGATGTTCAGTCTGGCTCAGTGCAACTGCTCTTACGTACATCTTCATGATCTGAAGGGAACAGCTCTTTGACTGATGCCCACTTCTTTCAAGTCTCAATCTCTTTGTACCCGCACACAAAAGCTGTCTGTATGATAAGGCTCCAAGTGGGCCAATGTGACAAGGTAAATATGACCTTTTGGATCAAGAGGGAGGAGGACTTGTTCCCTGGAGCAATAAGTAAAACTAATGCAGTTTTCCTGAAAGCCAAAGGGTTGGAGTCTGATGTCAGACACATAAAGGTAAATCTAAAGTAGTTCCACTGATCTCAATGGAGTTACTTAAGACTGTCACCAAAGTAACAGTCCTAAGAAGGATCCTGAAATGATGATGATTGTGGTACAGTAGGATGGTCAAATGCATGATGGGGTCCTGCTGTGAATTGTGTCCCAACTTTCTTGTCCTGACATTTTTTTTCAGTCCTTACTGGACAGGACTACCTGCTGAACAGGTAGGTCCTATTAGTCAAGGTCACAAGTTCTTACCTTGCTTGAATTGCCCCAAGCAAACTTAAGCTCAGGAGACCTTAAATAAAACTAATCAAGTGATAAGCCCTAGATGACAACTGGAAGTATTTAAAGGAAAAACGGACTGATGAGAGACATAAGAGTTTAGATTCAGCCATCCTGGTCACCAAATCCTACCAAAATTTGACATACTCTATATTCCAACTGCAGAAAGGACAAAGAAACAAGGAAGAGGAAAAGGAGGGGGAGATTAAAATGATGACATAAACAGGAGGAGTGAGAACAGGAGAGTACATGAACAGGAATGGTCAATCATCTTCTAAATTCATCCCATTAGGGCTTCTTAGGTATTCAAAGGTGTCTCAGACACACAAGCATTTGTGGAGCGACACCATATGTACTTATTAGACTAGTCTAAACTTTGTGGCCAGAAGCCACTTCAAGCATGAGATAGATCTTGCTGCTCAGCTAGGTGTGGAGTCTCCAAAACTGGTTTCGGGATGCTCATCCCTGATTTCTTGATGGGGAAACAGAACGTTAAAAGGATCCAGAGATTCAGAAATTATCTTTAAAGGCAAAAATCACTTTCCTGTACATAGTCATATGACTATCCAAAAGTCTACACTCTCTAGTTCAGCCTCTATCAAAAAAAGCACGGCTTTCAAAGAAGCTATCTTTAAAAAACTGCAGAGTGACCCCCCCCAGCCCCACTCTCCCAGGCTGGGGCTGTCCACACAAAGCTCATCAATGCCAAAGGATTTATTGAGAAGGAACTACTGGATTTCTTGACCCATAAAGTATCTTCAGACAATGTACAAAATAAACCAGTGCAAGACTTCCCTGCTCCATTCACCCAGTAAGAGTATCCAAGAATTGAACCTTACTTTGTAAAGGTGAATTTACCTCACTTGACCATTTCTTGAATCACTCTTAAAGCAGCTCTCAATGGTGGGTTTATAGGGCATGCTTGACCTATAGAAACTCATAACACCTCCTCTGTATAATTTCAAGACATCCATGACTCTTGCTACCAATCAACTTGCTTCTCAGTAGCATCCAAAAGGTGAAAGAACTACATGAAACAGGATTCAGAGCACAGATTTACAAGCTCACAGAGCGCATAGTGTTATGAGGGGCCAAGACCAGGGTCAAGTCCCATCGGTTGCACAGGGATTCTAGAACCAAGCTGTATTTTAGCTAAAGCGTAAAACCCACTGTTAACCTTTTTAACCATTCAGACGGTGTCAGTAGTCTCTTAAATGCACAGAAATGTGTGGAGACTCAAAATCCTCAGAAAAAGAGGTTCAGGTGAGAGCCAGCACAACATGAGCTACTGAGGCAGATTCTAGTGGGGTGAATATTTCAAAGTCTCAGAATCTGAAACCCAAGGGGCATTCACCAGCAATCTCAGAATATGTCCCAAGGACTAAATGCACAGTGAAGCTTGCATATGGCCTAAAATACAGTCTCTCTAGGGCAGGGTTAAGCCACGTTGGCAGGATGGCACAAAGAAACCTGCCTTGCCTGATAGCATAAACAAGCTGTAATAGCATTCATTGCTTTTCTACTCAGACAAACTGCATTTAATTACCGTGCGTCCAAGTTGCAGTAATCTGGATGCAGATAGATCTGAAGTAAATTGAAAGGAAATGGATTTTACGTGACAATGTAGAAAGGAAAAGCACATTAAGATAAAGATGATTAGGTGGATTGGAACAACCTTGTAAAAGATAATTGCATCCAAAACAATAGCATCTTCAGCAGGGGAATTTCTGTCAAGTCAAAGTTATACCACTGGCACACTTGGATAATTGTCCACACCAGATTGACTCCTTCATACTGTGCATGGTGGGTCCTTGAGCTTCTCTAAGAGTTGCAGCTTCCAGCTTGACTGACACCAGCAAAGCCATTTCTCTGAATCTCTGAATCTCTGTAGCTCGCAGCCAGTCTGGTATTTCGCCGTGTCTCACATCCTCCTGGGAGACAACATATGCTTCCCTTTTCCACCCTTTACGTGTTTAGATTGCTAACGCTCTGTCAGCAGTATAAGGACCTGACCTACCCAGCAGGATGATTCGCAGCCTGCCCAGTCCCACCTTGTCTCTGGAGCTGACCAGTCCCTCCTGACTCTATCCCACCATGAGAGGTATATAAACCCTTGGCTAACACAGGTGCTTCTTAGTCCCATGAAGTGACTGAGCTACTCTGATATGCACCTCTGGAGAAACAAGAATTGACTCCTACTGCTTGAGAGCAGTCACACGGGGCATCTGTGTTTGCCCACCTGTAGTTCAGCCAACTCCTTAAGGTGTTATTAAATCCATCAACAAACTAGGAGCCAACTTTCAGACAGTTCAACATCCCAAGCTGTGTTCATCCAGAGCTGCGGGTTAGCCTCTGCTTTATTGCTGGCCACTGTGTTATGAGAGCAGAAGCCCTCGCTAATTACTGAGTTACAGTAAAAGGTTTGCACCCCTCAGCAAGTACTCAGGAGCAGGGATCCTGATGGAGGTCCCCATCACCCACTCCTGAAGTAGATGGTACTATATGACATGAGTCTCCATACATGCTGCACCACAGCTGTTCTTGCCTGCTTGTCTCAAAAACTAGCTACTGATACAGTTCATCATATAACAGGACCCCTGCTTGACATCCCTGCAGCAGAGAACTTTGAATAAATACCTACAAAAAGTAGAAATATCCATTTAGTCTCTGGATTAGCTGGTCCAATAATGCCGAGTCTATTGTGTCTCAAGGTCTCTTTTGAGAAATCAACAGCACAGCTGGTAAGCAACAGAAAGTCCACATTTTGTGGTCATGTTACATCAACTTTCTCACCATGATTCTGCTGCCCTTGTCTGAGGCCCTTCCAAGAAAGAAGGCTGCCTCACTCCAGCTCCATCTTTACTGGTGTTGTGGGAAAGTGCTTCTCCTTTCTTCACTGCCTGCATCTATCTGACACATCTATTTGACAAGTCTTCTGTAGTGGTAGGGCTAATCCCACCATTTGCAACTTTGCCTCCTATGCATCCTTCAAGATGCGTAATTGCAACTCCTGGGTCCCTGAGTCACATATTGCTTGTTATATCTTGGCTTTTTCATGTTAGTGTCCCCAGGGATTCTGACCCCCAGCATGTTTATCAGCATTTTTCTTGTTTTCAGTTTCCTATTGACACCTGACAACCCACTCCACAAGTACCGCTTTGAACTGTAACAGTGCTGAGTATCCATCCAAAACTGGCTCTGTGTCCTTCTTCAGTAAGTACTTTACCAGCCAATCCAATAGATTGGAGAATACAGACATTTTGGTGTCTGATATGTTGCATACAGGAAAAAATGCTTTCAGGCATATGGAATCCTCTTGATTGCTGAGAGCTGTTTGCTTTTTTTTTTTTTTTAACAGGTCCTTTATACCTTTTCAGAGTCTGCAGTCTTTACAGGATGAGTTTTTGCTTCAGAGTCTTGTTCACTTCAGCCTCCTTAAACCTTAGGAACAGCTGGTGCCCAATGCCTCTGATTCCTTATTTTGGGCATCTCATGGTTATATTTGCCTGCCTTCTTTTTTGGATAACATAAAGATCAACAGCACAATCAGTGTGCTGTAACCTTGCTGCCATCCTCCTATTTATGACAGCCCATATCTTCTGAGGAGATATCTGTGCTGGGGCCCTGTTGAAGTCCAAGCCTGACATAAACAGCATCTTCCTCAATGTCTACAAGTTTGATTGTGTCAGTCATACACTTGATGCTCAGTACAGACCAGCCTTTCAACCTTTGCTCTATTTTTTCTCCTTGTGGTTTCACACAGACCCATATTTCTGTTCATATTTCATTCGCTGTAATCTTACTATTTGACCCATGGTAACCCTACTACTTCTGTTACTTCTCTCTAGATATTTGACAAGTTTCATCAGCATCCTTGATGCCACTGCCCTTCTGATGCCAGGATGAAACACCTTTGGCTGTTCTCTTTGATTTTTTCAGTTACTGAATATCTTTGATGTATCCCTTTGAACATATTTTTCTTGCTTACCTGGCTGTGTTAACTTCTCTTTCAGAAACATCATTTCCATCATATGAAATATATAGTTTTGCTTGTTCATCTGGAAACTCCAGCTTTTTCCAAAGTTGCTCCAAGCCGCCAGTCACGTGTTCTTCCCCATATCCAAATGTCACCTCTGCAGACCTAAGTGTCTTTGTACCGCCAGCCTTGCTACTGTTTTCCTGGGAGGGAGGCTAAGCTGTGAAACACGGCCCGAGTGACAATCAAAGGAAGGCATGTTTCCTAGAAAGGGTGTTGAACACATGCCAACATGCACTCTGTTTTTCTAAAGCCTTGTGCTGGAAGCCTGCTGATACATCACAGTCAGGTAATATATTTGGGTCACAAAAACTGTCGCTGATGGCCTGCAGTGAAAAATATTCCCTTTAGTTTATTTGTTTCACATCAGAAACTAAAGGAAGAATTTTATCTGTTTCACATATGACAGCAAATATATCTACTCCATTAACTTTTCTTCTTGCTCTTGAAGCTGTAAGTCTTCACTTAGAGCGGCTACACTTTTGGTCATTGGTGAAATGCAAAAGAAACTTTCCTGTGTATGCCTCTCAGTTGTATTCCCATGATCCATGCTCTGTGCTCTCTTTTGGGGTACGAGCACCGAAGCAGGCCCACAAGGTAAGGGAAGTACAGCTCAGGGCTGCACGCTCCTTTGCTCCGTGGTGGTGGTGGGTCATGTACAGTGGTTGCGCATGCCAAGGATGGGCAGTCAGTTTGGCTGTTAAACTCTGACAAAACTCTATTGGGCAAGTGCAAATGAGATTTACTCTGGTTTTCTTTGGAGGCTCACAATCTGGCCAAACTGTCACATTTTTTTAGGATATGACAGAAGTCGTATCCCCTGCAGTGGAGGCCCTTTCAAGCCAAATTTCTAGTCTTTGCTCCGCAGAAGCTTTAGATCTTCCCAGAGAAAGGCACTGCGAGTCAATTTTAAACTACAGATACATCTGTTTCTTTTTCTCCAGCCTCATTCCGAGAAACTGCTTTTGAACTGCTTCAGATTAAACTCAGCTCCCCCAGTCCAAACCACCAGAGACATCCACCGTGGCGGATCTCACCCTCAAGGGTTACACTTGGCTAGGTTGTAAGACATTGGGAACAGATTCTTGTAATGCAACCAGCCTCGTAGAAAGCGTTGTCAAAACCGGCCTTTTCTTATTTTCTACAAATAGCTGTTGCAGAAAGCAAATAGAGGAGCTGAAAGCAACCCTCTATTGATCTGTGCCTATCTGCAATGTAAGGGCCCTATTTCTGCCACACTCATTTTTCTGTCTCTTCAATAAACCAGCTACTACTGTGATCCCTTCTCCTTTCAACCTCTGCACACACCCACCAGCGCATTCATCCCTAGAAATCACCTCTTGCGGTTGCCTGATGGATGAATTCAGCCGAGGCACGTCCCGCTAATCTATCAATAGTGCACCATTAGGCCAGGCTGGAGGAATCTGCCGCTGAATGATAGACAAGAGAGCGGCCGTAGCGTGCACTCTATGTGTGAGAGGGATCCCCTGTGAGGAGAGGTGTAGAGAGGAGAGGGGGTGCGCTGCTCATGCAAATTTCCTACATTAGATTAGCCCCCGGCATCGACGCACAGAAGGAGGTTGCTCCCGATTGCTAGGATGCAAAGGGAAAGGGACACAAAGGAGCAGTGCTGGCCGGTCCTATGATCCCCACACATTGTTTAATCCCACCCTGGAGAAGAATAACTGATGACCACTGGAACTGAACAACTCCTACCTGAAAGGAGCATGTACCTGCCTCTCTTGGAGTGGGAGATTCCAGCCAAGGGAGGATCTCATCCACAAGGAAACAGCTCCACCTGTGTGATTGAAACGAGATGTGAGACACTTGGAAAGATTCCTAAAGCTTACATGAGCACAACCACTACTTGTACTCATTGCTTTTTAAATGCATTTATTTGCATTTCTATTGGCATGAACAGGTCAGCTTCAGCTTGTTCGCTGGTTTTGATCTGCTTCAATTTTTTCTGGCTCCCTCTCTTTGAGCCAGTGGGAGTCAGGCACCCCAGAGTCAGGCATCTGCACGCACACCAATAAACTTGCTGTATTGGTAGGGGGTGATGGACACATTCAGTGGGATCTGTTGTGTGACACTTCTGAAAATGAGGGAGAACCACTGTCACAGCACTAGAAATATCACTTGAAATGACCATTTCTGAAAATCTTGGCCAGGACCAGATGTGTTTTGCAAAACTCTCTCTTCTCCTCCAAGACTGATTCTGTTACTTTGCTATGTTTATTGCAGCCTGGGTGCAATCGATTCTCATGGTGAATATCCCTTTAACAGTCCCACACTGGTTACTCATGTGCTACCTGCTCAATGGAAAAGAATCAGTGAATCTCATTTCTTCACTCGACAAAGATTCCCCTGCCTCCCTTTCCATCATTACATTTCTGGAAGCTCTTTTCCTCCTTTTTATTTTAGTCCTGGGTGTCCCCTGAGCTCCGTGATTGCATTTAAAACAGACACAACGACATTATGAAGCATTAAACTAATGGCATTTGAGACCATTTTTCTCTCATAAACCATTACGACGTTCCCTGGAACGGCTGGCAGAGGGCTGAGCACCAGCGCTGCCATCCAGGGCTGCATCTCTCTCTGCCAGTCGGTACCTGCTTTGGGATTCGAGGTGCCATCTCTCGTGCTGCTCTCGCTGTAACAGTCCCCAAGAAAGCTGTTTTGATCTTCAGATGAGTTGTTTGGCACGACCATAATGACAAATACATGAATGGGGGGGTTAACCATGAATTGCAAAGTACCCATCAAATCCCCAAGGTGGAGAGGAATATATCTTCCTTCACACCCTTTTGATGTATAGTTAATTACACGAATCTGGAACTGTTACCATGTGCAAACACGGTGAAAATTGACTTTCTAAGCCATCCCTGGCCCCTCTGCATATGTTGCTTGCTTGAGCCCAATACTGTGGTCTGTCTGTACACACACGAATATATGATCAGTGCTGTTTTATACTCTTTTTTGATAATCTAGCTTTATAAAATGTTAGAGGAATAGAACGGAATGTAGCATCCTTTGGGACTGATGCAGCTTTTTTAAAAAGAAGAAGAAGAAGAAGAAGAAAAAACTTATTTTATATTGGTTGTTCTTTCTCTTGCCTGAATAAAAGCTTTAGCACAGCTTGAAAGGGTTGCATGTGCTGAAATGTAGCCCAAGGATATGTGTTATTATCCATCCCCTCTTGACCAGCAGGGTCTCGGCTCTCTCTCCCTTTCAGCCTTTTGTTTGAACAGATGGGATTGGGGAACGAAGGGAAAGAAAGGCAGTCTGTTCTCATTAACTCTCCCAGTACACAAACACAAACCTGAGCACAGGGGACCTACAGAACAGGACTGCATCCACTCCATACATATCCACTGAGACCATATGTACCCGCACACAAAAGCAGACAGAAGACCCACATCGAGCCAGCTACTAGGCATTTACCAAGGATGACTCCTCACCAACTAATTAAATTTCTTTTTTCCAGAAGCCCTCATAGGTCATTTCATTTTTATTCAGCTGCACAATTTAAAAAATAACCTTCAACTGATGTGGTGTTGAGGCTGTTTTAAAAGAAAGATTGTAATCAAATCAGCCTAAAACCTGAGCAGGGAGCATTTTTTGTGTCTTGGTCTGACATGAGCTATGTAAAGAGGTTTCAGGCTGAACATGCCAGATCAGGGATGAGGTCCATCCAGCCCAGCGTCCTGGCAAGGGCCAAGGCTACTTCTTCTGGAAAAGGTGCTCAAAAACTGCTGTCAGCCATGATGGACTACTTGTGCTTTGAGAACATCTCCTCACAAACTCTGCAGCCAGGATACACCATGACCCTTCAAAACTGAGCCTTTCTGTTTCCATCAGGGCTCTTGCATATTTTTCCGTATTTACTGATAGAGCTCTTGGGAGTGCCATTTAAACCAATATTTGATACTTTTTTGGAATCATGCATGGTTGCTGGCCTCAGTGATCTCCTCTGGTAGCAAAAGCCTGCATAGACAGTATGTGGGGAAACATCTCCTTCCAAGAAAGTTTGACTTCTTGCTTTGGAGAAGGACAAGCAACTTCAAGCTCTGCAGCCTGGTGGCTCACTACCCTGTGATGGCTGAGCAGAGGTGACCACCCGCAGTCCGTGACAAACCCAAAGCCACTTGAACTAGCTTGGCTTGTGAAGAAGGGGAGGTGAGGTCTGTTCCTCAGCACCCCGCTGCATGCTACACATCCATCACAGTTGTGGGGCACACACAGATGGCTACCGTGACTCACACATGGCAACTCATAAGCCACCCTACCGCAGCCATACACCAGGCTCAGACCATGCTTGGAGCCATGGCAGAACAGGTCTCTGCTGGAGCACAGCAAGCTCCTCCAGATACAGAGCTTCTCCTGCTTCCCTTCTTGGGTGGTGACCCTCATTGCAGTGTGGAAAGGGTTTTTGAGCAACTCGGGTCTCACTGCCTCCCCCTTCTTCTCCAGGAGTTTGTGCCCACCTGTCTTCCCCAGCTCTAATGGGATCAGCCCTGAAGGGATGGCATACCAGGCATCTGCAGCTGCTTAATGAGGAGCCCCCACATCAGAAGTGTGATGAGCACTTGGTGGCTCTGAAAAAAGCACTGGTGAAAATGAGTAGAGTCAGGAACCAATTCCCCAGATATGGTTCTTGGTTAAAGCCCCTGACTGACTTCTGTATTTAATTGTATTTCCCAGGAGCCTCGCTGTACCCTAATGAACATCTTATCTTTATTTAGCTGTTGGGTAACAAGGTGAGGGAAGCTTGAGAGTGCCTCTCCTCCAGCAGCAGTAGGCTGCTGTGAGCTGGAGGCATGGCAGGCTCTTTCCTCAAGTGTATAAGGAAACACCCATGTATTATGTCCAGCATCAGGTAGATCTATATTTCATTACAGCCTCGGGCATTTGACACGTAGTCTCAAGAAAAGAGAGCTGTCATTTTTTCCCCAGGTATTACAAGCGGAGGGAATGCAGACCAGAAAATGAAGTGGTTCTCTCCGCAGGGACTGTTTGCAGAAAGATCACAGGGAGGCCGAGGCCGAGAAGCAACAGTACCTCTGCTCGCAAGCTCTCACGTGCTCTCTGGGCATGCAGAGGCAGGTTGCCACAGCAGCACACCTCCTTCGAGCATCACGGCTCCGACATGTACCCTTCAGGTTATTGCCACCAAAAGAGTGGCTGGCAAGGCACCCTTTGCCAACTTTTTTTTTTCCCAAGCAGGGTCGTTCATTTTCCACAAATAAAAGCAGCAGGGGCAGCGCCGAAATGCAGCCCACCCCCACTACCCAGCCATGGACTAGGTCAGAGCAAGCGAAAGGCTTTGCTCTGCGGGTGGAGGCTCCCAGTTGCAGGTGAGCTATACCATGAAGGTGGTAGCCCCCATGTTAGCCCCATGGCAAGCCACCCCAGGCCCAACTGCACTTATTAGCTGGAGCACAGCTTGCCTCCTGAAGCAGGGCAGTCACTTCAGCATGGTGCAGAGCATTGCTCATAAACCCTGACGGACCCGAACAGGCAGCAAGCAGGCTAAGCACAGCCCTCCTCAGGCTTCGCTGGCAGTGAAGGAAGCACAAGGAGCACGGCAAAGGGAGCCCAGGCCAGGACACATCGCTTGGTACAAGGCCATGTCCAGGAGAAACCCCTGTATCTCTGCAGCACACCTCCCAGTGCTCCCAGCCCAGCAGCGGGGGCTGCAACACACCAATACCTGCAGTTAGCAGCCTTCACCCTTCAGTCTGCCAACCCCTCACAAGCAATGAACATCAGCTTTAATTGCTCAGCACTTTAGGCAGGCAGCAGTTAGCAGAAGAGACCAAACCAGCAACCTCCTTTTTCAGTAGTCTATAAGAACAACATCGCTAACTTTAGGCTGACACTTTGCTCGTTAGCCCATCCACAGAGCACCTGGAATAGAGAATAGATTCTGCTCTTAAAAACCCAGTCAGCCAACCAAGGAACACAGGTCTCCAAGCTTTTCAAAGCAAAACACTTGACGTTTGGGATCAGCAAACATGATACGTCTCAGCAGCTTTCCCTCTTCCCAGAAAGGACTGGCAATACTTTCAACTAGACTATTACAACCTGTTTACAAGGGAAGAAAAATTAAAAAACCCTAATAGTCCAGAAAAAATCAAAACTCACCAGAGAGTCATCTGAAGTTTAGGAGTATTGAGGTTCCTTAATTTTCCTCTGTATTTTGGCAGAGGCAATTTACAAATTCAACTCTTTCTTCCAACCCATACCAGAAAAGCAGCCTAGAATTTGATGTTTCACATCTAACAAAAACCCTTTGCAAAGAAACAAGATTCAGATCAATGAAAATATTTTGTTTTACCGTAAAAAAAAAAAAAGCCTAAGTGCTGCTTGAAAATGAAATATTGAAACAGAGCATTTCAATAAGTTGGAGATGTACTACCTTTGAACTACCTGTGGGGGGAACAGTGCCTGTGTACAATCAAAGGGAGCTCACAGTGCAGTGCAGAGACACAAATGGCTGGGGCTCTGAATCGTCCTCCTTCAGTTCCTCTGTGTCACAGGAGGATTGATCAAACTCCTCTCTGGGGGTATTTCCAAGATGTCCCAAAGCTATAAAGGTATGTCTGATAAGTACAAAGTGATCCTGCTCCTGGTACCTGTGCCTTGCCCCTGTGCAGCTGCCACTAGCCAAGCTTGGAAACGGGATGCTGAAGGACAGCTCTTCGGTCCAATAAGGTTGTCACAAAATTGCATGCTACGTCTTGCTCCATCATGTACAAGAGAGTCTCTTTCAGCCCACCCGTGCCTCACAGCGCAGGACAGTGCTGTGCTACCAGAGCCTGCAGTGCCACAGGAGACATCAGCCTGTGCCAGGCTGTGTCCTAGTGCCACCAGGCAACCACTGCTTGAACTCCATCCTTTGACACTTGCTTGGGTCGGCAGCTGTCAGCGTCTGGATGTGCCCTGCTGTACCCCAGCTCTCACATCAATTCAGACGCCCAGAACAGAAAATGGACAAGTGCTCAGACTCCTACCACTGATGGGGCTCAGAGGGCCAAATTACAAATGCCTGCTAGCAGTGAGCATTTGGGGACTCAGGGCCATGGGGACTCAGGGCCAAGGAGAGCTCCTGCTGGTGCCTGTATGATCTATTGATATAGATGTACCTGCTTATATCCATCCGAAAATGACGGAGGGATTACAAGTGGAGTGCCCTCATTGCAAATAATGCCATGCCCATACTGGACTATACTAGGAGGAAGGTGACCGGCACATCCAAAGAAGTTATAATCCCAGTCTGCTCAGTGCTAGTGAGGCTGTAGACAAAATACCTACACATTTTGTCCTGTTTGGAGCCCCCCAGTTCTAGAGGGATGTCAAAAAACTTGGAAGCATCAGCTGAGATGGTGAGGGGCTTGGAGCACATAGCCTATGAGAAAAAGTTACAGGAGATGAGGTTGTACTCTGCATCTGGTGAAGAGACACTATGAGATAATATAGATGCAGCCTACTTTTATTTCAAAGGGAGCTCCAAAGATGATGGGGCCAAACTCTCACACAGCCCTAGTCACTCACTGGCTGGTGAGAAGACAGAGAGGCTGGAGGGAGAGTTCAATGCGACAGCTCCTAAAAACAGGTGGAACCATTCAGGAGCCAGAGCCACTGCAGACAGAATGCGACTGCCCTCTCTCCTAAGTTTTCCTGGGATCAATAGCCAGAGGTCTCAGTTCAAATCAAGGGTCAAGTGTTTTCATTGAGCTTTAGAAGTTGAGATAACTCCTCTGCAGAACAGATGCTGCTCCAGAAATATCTCAGCTGTGCAGGGATGCTTTTAAACTGGTCCTGGCTCTAGTTTTGCATTATTTCCCTCCATTTCCCTGCCTAATTCCCCTCCAAACGCATGTGGCGCCATGACCATCCTAATCCATCTACAGTGTTTAAACTTGGATCACAGCTAATACAAAGGGGCTGGAGACAGCAAGTAAAACACCATATGTTAATTAGCTTTGAAAATTGCACAAGTCCAAAGCCAAAACTTCCCTTCATCTGCAGTCTGCAGAACTGCTGATATGGACGGAGATCTGAATCTTGTGACTGTCTGATCCAAGTGCTCCAAAGTGGCAGTCCCCTCTTGATGGGGGAGGATGGGCTGGCTGCTGGACTGCAACTGCTAGCTGCTGCCAGTTCCCAGAACTTCCTCTCTGCCTGGCCTGCCACTGGCTCTGTTGTCACTGAAAGAGCTGAAGCTGGGGTGCACAGCTTGAATGGACTTTCAGCTTTGCTGCTTGAACCAGTTTATCGTGATGGCTCACTCTTGCTCCCAGTTACATGGAAAACCAAGGCACCCAGTGTAGCTATGGCACGGACTGGCACAGACTGGGGCTGAGGTGTCAAGCTGTGAAAGAAAGGGGAAACCGGGGTGGGTAAGGAGGGCCTCCTGAAGATGGGCTCCGCCGCCCTCCTTGCTCCAGGGCCCAGGTCCATGTCATCAGTAGTCATAAGAGCTCGGCTCCCCAGCAGCCACCTCTACGCGTTTGCATTCAAGCCTTGTGTGTGAATGTGATTTAGGGTCCTTGAGAAAGAACTTGGTCCTTTGGTCTCAGGTGGTGGGTGCACAGGGAGGACAGCGGAGAGAACAAGCAGCCCATCTTGCAATCCAAGATGAAATAAGAGGGCTCGGCAGTGGCGGTACTGGCAGGAGGAGCCACGGCCCCTCCGTGCTGTCTGGACTATTTCCCAGAAGGGACGGCAAGGCCTCTGTAATCGGGCTCAGCTGGTAATCAGGCAAAGTCCAAACTAGCATAAAGACTAAATTATCCCTTAGTCCTTACAGCTCAGGGGAAAGGCTATTGACAGGGGAGGCGAGGATGGCTGCGGGACTGCAGCTGCCAGCAGCAGCCCACGCAGACAGAGAAACATCTTTCCACCTAACCTGCTCCTCGCTCCATTGTCATTAAAATGGCCGGCGCCCAGCCTGCAAAGGGCGAAGGCAAAACCCAGCACCCTGCTCAGCCCCACACCATCATAGCTGCGGGCACCCTGCGGCCCTCCGTGGTGGGATAACTCCATCTGCGCCTGCCGTCGCTCACGGAGAGCTGCCCAAAGACCCCACCGCTTGCTCACTTGACCCCAACTTTTTCCTCTCTCTGGTCTGCAAAAAGGGGCTGTCTGAGTCGGCATGAAACATGGGCCCAGCAGACTAGGCTAAACCTGGGTCCAACTGGCTGAGTAACCCTGTTTCCATCAGTGCTGTAAGAGCGTGCAATATCCCACCATGGGAAAGGTGCCTGGCTGCTGTATTCAACCAAGGGAGAAGGGTTTATCACACCTTTAAACCCCAGTGGACCCATCCCCACCTATTCAAAAATCATAGCCATCAAAGTTACATGATCATCTTTAAATCATAACATTTAAATTGAAAAAAGTAATTTGTGTGTGTGTGTTTTCGCTTCTGCAACTGCTGGGGCTTGGGGGAACCTTAGGTTTTAAAAATGGAAAGCCAAGACCCAAATTTCACATTAGCTGCCCCCTCTCCAAGGTCCTCTGACTTTCAGCCACTCCTCACATGGCAGCTACTCTGTTGGACATGCAAACACTGTTTGTGGGGACCACGCTGGAGCCCAGACTTCTGAAGAAAACCACTGTGTACTGTTTTAACCAGACTTCTTCTGGTTAAAACAGTACACAATGAAAAAAGAGAAGGTCCTATTGAGCTGGACCCATTCTCTGATCCCGACTGTGGTGATGCCCCACGAAAGGTGGCCAGCAGATCTGAGGCAACAGCCATCAGACAAATGGTGTTACACAGGGCAGGCGGCTGTGAGCTGGCAGGGCAGGTGAGGAAGAAAATGGCATGGTGCTACATGCGGAGACAGAGTGCACCCTCAGCAAGTTTGCTGATGACACAAAGCTGGGAGGAGTGGCTGACACATCAGAAGGCTGTGCCACCATACAGTGAAACCTGGACAGGCTGGAGAGTTGGGTGGAGAGGAACCTAATGAAGTTCAACAAGGGCAAGTTTAGGGTGCTGCACTTACGGAGGAATAACCCCACACACCAGGACAAGTTAGGGGCTGACCTGCTGGAAAGCAGCTCTGTAGAGAAGGACCTGAGAGTCCTGGTGGACACCAAGCTGACCGTGAGTCAGCAACGTGCCCTTGTGGCCAAGGCGGCCAGTGGTCTCCTGGGGTGCATTAAAAGGAGCATGGCCAGTAGGTCAAGGGAGGCCACCCTCCCCCCTTACTCTCCCCTGCTGAGGCCACATCTGGAGTACTGTGTCCAGTTCTGGGCTCCCCAGTACAAGAAAGACAGGGAACTACTGGAGAGAGTCCAGCAGAGGGCTATGAAGCTGATCAAGGGACTGGAGCACCTCTCTTATGAGGAAAGGCTGAGAGACCTGGGTCTGTTTAGCCTGGAGATGAGGAGACTGAGAGGAGATCTCATCAGTGCTTATAAATATCTAAAAGGTGGGTGTCAGGAGGATGGGGACAGACTCTTGTCAGTGGTTCCCAGAGACAGGACAAGGGGTAATGGGCACAAACTGGAACACAGGAAGTTCCACCTCAACATGAGGAAAAAGGTTTTTACTTTGAGGGTGGCAGAGCACTGGAACAGGCTGCCCAGAGAGGTGGTGGAGTTTCCTTCTCTGGAGGTCTTCAGAACTTGCCTGGATGCATTCCTGTCCTGCCCCCAACATAAGGACATGGACCTGTTGGAGTAAGTCCAGAGGAGGACCATGAAGATGATCAGAGGGATGAAGCACCTCTGCTATGAGGAAAGGCTGAGAGAGTTCGGGTTGTTCAGAAGAGAAGGCTCCGGGGAGACCTTATAGCAGCCTTGCAGCACCTAAAGGGGGGCTACAGAAAAGGTGGGGAGAGGCTCTTTACCAGGGANTCACCCCGGCGGAACGGGGCGGGGGGGGGGGGAATTGCTGGAGTCTCTTTGTTTAGCGGCGATTTCCGCAGGGACGGAGTGTTTGTGGTGCCGCGTGGGCAACAGCTCCCCGCCTGGATCAAGAACCCGCGTGGTTTTGAGCCGACGGGCAATTTTATCTGAAACTGATGAAATGGGGAAAGTGTCAAAAAAAAAACCAAAAAAAAAAACCTGTGAAATGGTGCCCTACAGGAGGCTCCGTGAGGAAAGGTGGCCGGGCGGGGGTAGGAGCTGGGTTATTGCCTTCCTTACTGAGCTGCTCCGTGAGCTCAGCCCTTATCTGAGGGGTTGTAGTCCGCTGGGAAAAGTAAAACCAGGCAGACCTCTTCACAAAGCAGAGGTTTGTGTGCATTGCCCCATGAGAAATCAGTGTATGCTGGCCAGGAACACCACTTCTGCATCCTCGTGTGTCCCTCACCATGTGGTGTGGCCACTGAGTGAGGCAAAGACTCTCCCTGTCCTGGCTTGCGCAGAGGAATGCTTGTTTGCTGTTTTCCTGTTTAAGGAAGAAGACCCTGTGGGTAACTTCAGGAAGAGGCCAAGGGCAGAGAAGTCAAGGACAGCAGGCTCAACAGGGCAACCTCACTTGGGAGGACGTGGTCATCCCATCACCTACTTTTGCCTGTGCCAGAGGAGGTGGAGGGGCCGGTCCCTGTCTCCTGCAGCAGCAAGCACACCACCATGCAGGTGACACAGGGGGGCTGTATCCCAGACTGCAGAGCCACCAGCTTCTGACAAGTGAGGCAGAGTCACTTTCGAGCTTCAGAGTCTGGGTCCTAATTTAGACCTCTGCGAGTGGGCACTGGGTCTACGAGAAGGTACAGCCCTGATCAGCTACAAAAAGGCACTCCAGAAGAGACTTCATTAATGAGAAATCGCCAATGTCTGTACATATGTATGTATGTATGTTTTGAGAAAAACTTGATGACTGGGGGTATACTTCTGACCTGCCCAGCCTACCCACCAGAAATCAGCCACTAATACAAAAGAGAGCAGAAGCCCGTTATATTAATTGCACTGTGTCATTTGACAAGCTCTATCTAGCTAAATCTTGAAGGACCTTCAGGAGTTGGGCTCTGATCCAGGAAAACGGTGACCCACATGCTTAACTTCTAGCGCAAGGGCAGACCTAATGGGATGCAAAATTAAGCACAGGCCTAAGTGGTTTTCCCTGTGTTCAGGGATATGCAGGCTAACACTTCAGAGAAGGTCAACATCTTGCAGCATGTCAGCATCAGCAGGGAGATGGATGGAGAGCTGCTTCCTAATTTTATGTATGCTAATAAATTCCCCACCTGTGTCCAGTAATTTACAGGCCAAAAAAAAAGCCAACCTACTGTCACTGGGTAGCTATAGATAGCAGCTGGTCATCGTGTTTGGTTCACTAGAGTTCAATAAGTAAAGTCTCTCAGGGCCTGAGGACCGTGAGTCAGGTTCGTGTGCTCCTGCACCCACTCCCTGAGTACCAGGCTCGCCAGGTTTCCTTCACAATGTTCCCAGCGGAACGGAGGATTTTAGGGCCTGATGCTCAAGCAAGTGGTTTCCCAGCTCTCATGTGAGACACAGATTAAGTACAGAAGGGAAATGTTGGATAAAAATAAAAACATTGCAATTAAAAATGTCAAAAGAAATATTTTCACTGTTTTATCTGAACGGTTCTGTCAAATTAAAACATAGTTGTGAAGTCCTTTGTGTTACAGAATCTGTGCTTTCTGCCACTGGGGAGTTTTAGGTGGATATTTTTCAATTAGCACTTCAATTAGTGGCACTGAGGGCCTGCCTGAGATGATTCTTAGGTAGTCTTTCCCATTCTGGCATGTGCAGTTATTTGGGTTCATGCTGTCAGTGTAAATGCTGCTGTTCAGCCCCACATTCCTGTGTATGTCCACAACATATGGAATTCAAGAGGACTTACTCAAGTCTTAAGTACTTGGCGTCTTCAGGAGATGTGAAAAATGTTAAATGAATCACTGAATCAGGCCCTGTCCTGAGTCGTTCAGCTGCCTAAATCTCTGCTTTGTGGGTCTGATCTGGACAAACAGTAACCAGAACGAACTGTAGGAACAACAGAAAAATAGAAGTTTCTCATCTTCACAAGGCTAGCCTTAAGTATCTAATTGCCTGTTTAAACCCCAAAAATCTGCTTCTTGCAAATGAAATAGTGATCCGGGAATGCCTGTAGCCTGAAATTAGTCTTTAAAAGATCATTGTGTTCATAAACCTGCAGGCTTTAACTCAGAAAAAATACTAATATAAGTAGTCCAGAAAATGTCACTGTATGGCAAGGCAGGCTTTCGTATCTTTGTCAAAACGTCCCAGGTGACAGCATAAGGAAATCTCCATAATCCTCCTGGGAATCTTTTCCTCTGTACCAGATTGAAATGGAAAGAAATGGGGAAAAAATATACAGAAAAACAGGAAGGAAAAAATAAAAAGACAAGAAAAAGGTCGTCATCAGGGAAGAAACATTATTTTTACTAATTTAAAGCTACCTTGATTTCCTGCTACTGGCTGGTAAGAACTGAGCACAAACTGCGGTACTAGATCATTTTGGCTCCTCTTTTCACATATGACATTTGCCTAACTGCACTAACTAACAGTAACTCCAGCTCAAATTACTCCGTCCCTGCCCTGCATATCCCCACCTGCTAATCTGGGGAGCTTTGTAGGAGCTTAGTTGCAGCCTTCGGCGTGCGGATGCCACACACAGCCCTGACGTGCAGCTCCCGAGAGGCGGAAGAGCTGAGTTTGCAGTGCTAGGTCCTGGCACCGCGCACGTGCTGCGAGAGAGAAGAGGACGAGGAATCACAGAATCACAGAATCAGAGAATGGTAGGGGTTGGAAGGGACCTTTGGAGATCAGCTAGTCCAACCCCCCTGCCAGAGCAGGGCCACCTAGGGCAGGCAGGACAGGAATGCATCCAGGTAGGTTTTGAATACCTCCAGAGAAGAAGACTCCACCACCTCTCTGGGCAGCCTGTTCCAGTGCTCTGCCACCCTCAAATTAAAGAAGTTTTTCCTCATGTTGAGATGGAACTTCCTGTGTTCCAGTTTGTGCCCATTGACCCTTTGTCTTGCCTCTGGGTACC
This sequence comes from Rhinoptilus africanus, assembly GCA_013400135.1. NCBI lineage: Eukaryota > Metazoa > Chordata > Aves > Charadriiformes > Glareolidae > Rhinoptilus > Rhinoptilus africanus. The sequence continues at coordinate 329,063 of VXBO01014826.1, forward strand.
ACTGAAAAAAGTCTGGCCTCATCCTCTTGACACCTGCCCTTTAGATATTTACAAGAACACCATCAACATACAACCTCACTTCTTACCTAAAACCTGTCACATCCTCCGAGATGGCTTGTATCTCCTGTCCACTAAAATGCCCTCCATTTCAGGAGTCTCCAGCCATCACTAGGGCAAGAGCACTCTGTAAGGGTCCTGTTGAGAGCAATGTCGTAGTTTGCTCTCCCAGTCAAAACCATAAGGAATATCTGAACGTTGGCCACAGGCTGGCATCAGGTAGTCTAATCTCCTCTTTGGTGCAACTCCCCTTGGAGTGTGCTGTGTTGTACAGCTGGCAGCTGAACAAGTCAGTCCAAAGCCATCTTTGGTGAAGTTAGAGGAGAAGGATCCAAGCAACATCCAGTGCAGGAGCCATGCCCTAGTTTTTGAGATCCTCCTTACCAGCGGTGTCAACTAAAATGCACTGAAGAAGAAAATTCTTCACTTTCCTGGAGACAGCCTGTCTCCCACGGGATTGTGGTGGCTCACACTTTCCCTGCATCACTGGAGAAAGCCACACACCTCCTCGAGTTTATACTAGGAACCAGGCACCTTATCTCCTGCACACCCTCTTTGCCCCGTACTCTTTTCACTCCTTGACTCCTCTGCTGTGCCCCTCACCCAACCACCTCCAGGTCCCATCTGCTGGGAGATGGGAGGCCCCTTGGCATGCAGGGATGGAAAAAGGAGCACACCCTGTGGAATGACTCCCTGTGCCCGGGGAAGAGCTGACCTCTGGAAGCTGGCATGCCACAGCAGAGGCAAGCGTTATAAATACGAGCGAACCCAGCAGCCCTTTATGGAAGCCACGGTCCGGGCTGCAGCCCGGGGGTGCTGCCAGGTGGTGCTTCGCTAGAAACCTCATGTTAGAAAGGAAAGCAAAGCCATGCTCTGGCACAACACCCTGCTGGCCCCCAAGCTTGGAGAGATACAACTACTGCCTTTTCTCCAGGAAAGTGCTGGCTGCATGTTTTGGGGTGTGTTGGGCTTATTTTTTTGTGTCCTGGGACAGGGCTGGTGCAGGAGGCTGCTGCTGGGCTGTCTTCCTTCCAGCAGGGCTCCTCTGAGCGTTCAGCCTCACCAGGTGGAGCCTCAGCCTCCACTTCCCAACCTCCCACCATGAGATTCAGAAGCGCCCTGTGCTGGGATGAGGAGACTCTTCAGCAGCACAGGCCGGTGTCTCTTCAAGCACGGGCGACAATTTCTAAGAAGAGGTGCAAAAAGATTCAAAAGGAGCAGTGATATGTTTCCCGTGGCCAAAAAGCTGCTAGCCACCCTTAACTGCTGGTAGCAGCCAATTTCCAGTAAGGCAGAGACGTGCTTCTTCCCACCACCAGTTGCAGCAGCAATTTTTGGCCATCCTTAAGGAGCAAAGCGAGGTCTCCACCTCTTTGCTAACTTCCACCATATCATCATATAGTTTGTGATTTTCAGGTCCTTTCGTGGCTCTTCAGGGTAGGATTCACACCATTACTCAAGCATTGCAGCTTCCGTTTGCAAATAGAAAAGCTTCGATAGAGAAGTTTTTACCTCTTTCGTGGCTGCAGGTAAATGCTTGAGCACAGGCACCCAGAAGCTGCCATGCCAGGGCAAAATATCACAAGCGAGACACTTGTCAGATCTCCTCGTTTCTAGGTTGACTTAATGATCTGAGGGAAGGGGGTACCTGGGTCATTACTTCTGAATGCTTGGGAATGCTGTGTAACTGTACCCCAGCTACATAACAACATTTATGGTGGGTTTGCTGCCAGTAGGGCTCGTTCACATAGAATAATTTGAATTTAAAAATTGCCTGACACTAAAAAAAAACAAACAAAAAACAAGCCTGCCCAGAGCATGCATAAAGGACTGCCTGTAAGACATAGGTACTGCCTGTAAAGCTGTTCACCCTCAAAATGCACATGCTTGACAGGTGCCAACAGACTTTCTAAAAAGATTCAAGGCCATCCCAGACTGTACAGAGTCCCGTTAGAGAAGAGGGAGGTCAAAACGGAGCAGAAATTCAAGAGCAGCAAATCCTTTCTGTCCCCTTACAAAACTAAGGAGCATGCTAAGCTTGTCCAGCTCATCATCTGAAAGGAATGAGGTTCCTGGTGGCACACTGAGCTCACCCCAGTGCTTTCCAGCCCCGGCAGGCGTCACGGTCCGGGCAGGGGAGGGGGAAGGTTTCGAGGGGCAGCGAAGGAGGACGGGAGCGAAGGAGAGCTGAGCCGCCACTCCAGCGCAACAGGTGTAAATCTGCTGGGCGCAGCTCTGTCAGCAGCAGCCGGCGCCACGCCGCTAAATTGAACACTCCTCCAATCATCAAGATGTTATTAAATACGGCGGTGCACTCATGGCTAGGAGAAACCCGAGGTGCAAGTGGCAGCCCAGACCTGGCCACCCCCAACCCTGCCTGGTGCAGGATCCTTGGTTTAGACCCTGGCTCCAGAGATCTGGGTGGTTAATGTGTGCACGGGTAGGTGCAGGCAGAGGCACCTGATCATGGCCAAACTAAGCAGGAGTCCAGTGATCCCACCTCCTCCAAGAAAAAGGCAGGGGATCGATGGAAATGGCCAGACTGGGCTGTATGTGCCCCAGGGTTTTCCAGAAGGGAACGCACCGTGTCAGATCACATGGTTTATTTCTTTTACTTTACTCTTAGCAATTATATAATTACTATATTATTAGTAATTACTGGGATCCCTGGGCCAGAGCTCAGCCTGCACCCATTCACACCCCAGCTCTCAGGGGACCAGCTTTGGGCCACGCTTTCACACTGGCTCAGGGCTTGACTCTGCATCGCCATGTTTCCACAGAGACCGCCCAGAGCTCAGCTCTCAGCATCTCGCATGGGAACATGCCTGGCCAGGTCTCTGAACCAGCTCTGCTGGAGACGCTGCCAGCAGCACTTGTGTCCCCTTCTCGGGCTCTCCAGCCTGCCAAAAGCTTCAGTAGCCCAGACCTTTCCCATACTCCCTGCTTGCCTGAAGCACTAACCCCCATCAGTTTATTGTCTAAGCACCTCACAACTTCATACCATCCCTGGGCCCCACCGACACAGTTTGGATGGAGAACTGAGACACAGAGGGATTTTTTCAAAGCCCCATGGTAAGCCTGTGGAGAGGAAAATTTGAATGCCCATCTGTCCCGGGTTGAGCGACACAAGACTAATTTCTCTTGCAGAGTTCCCTTCTCTGGAGACTTTCAAGACCCATCTGGATGCAGTCCTGAGTGATGTGCTCTGGGCAATCCTGCTTTGGCAGGGGAGTTGGACTAGATGGTCTCTAGAGGCCCCTTCCAACTCTGAAATTTCGTGATCCATGATCCTAATGCTGGGGAAAACTCCACTTTTGGAAGACTCTAGTGTCTGAATTTGTGAAAATATTTACTTTATAGCCAGCTAGGCTATGTGAGATTTAAGGTCTCAGTGTTTTCAAGCCTTGCCAGATGCAGGGATGAGGAAGCACAGGGCCTGGGCATTTGACCCAGGCTGGCCAACACAATTATTTCATACCAAGAACGTTCCATTTGATATAAATAAGAAAGTTTGCTGCATAGTTTCNCCATCTCTTACCCACAGCCACCTCCTGTCCCTCTGGAAGCACCCGTCCACATCTTTTCCCCTGCAGGGAGATTATGCCCCTGCCTCAGGGGCAACTGCTCTAACTCATCAGTTGTGATACCACAGCACAGGAGGGTGACATAGAACAGGGGGGTGGCAGTGGTGGCAGTGACATGCCATGGGATTTGTCCTAGGGAAGAGTTTTTCTGCATGTGGCACTGGAGTTCTTCTGAAGAAGGGTGACTTAGAGGTATCTGTGAACAAAAAGACCTCTCATCAATCAGCTTGAAGATGTTACGCAGGGATCTGCACTGACACTACAATGATTTTAGGTGTTCATACATTAGAAAAAAAAATAAACTGAAAGCCCCAGCACCAAACTGCATGTCAGACCCCTCCTTGCTCCCAAGTCCTGCAGAAGAGGAGGGGGGCAGGAGGCCATTGCAGGCAGCAGTGTGGCCAGGTCTCTGCTCAGGCTGCTTTGAGTGTGTGATCGGCAGAGCTCTGGCACACGTCTGTGGGACCACGGCTCCTTGTGATTACTTGCAAGGCGAAGATTTTACTAACCAGGCTATGGCTAAGTCACATCTCCCTGTTTTCAGGTAAGATAGAGCCAGAAGGCCAGATAATTGCTCAGAAGTCTCTTCCAAACACTAATTATTTGCGCAAACAAGTCTGCCTTCCAGTGGCTCTGAAAAGGCATTGCCTGTCAGACCCAAACAGCCACAAACAGAGCTCCCATGTGCCCAGCCCCATGGAGGCAACCTCCTGCAAACTGTGGGCATGGGCTCGCATCAGAGGCCCACTGAATAAATCTGGGTCTGGTTTCTTTAGGCAGGGACCCAGTTACTCCATTGTCAGGGAGAGGAGCTTTTCCAGATGAAAGCACAGGGAATGATGGGACACCTGAGTGTAGCCCCGCACGCTTACAGAATATGATTGGGACCTGCAGCTTATGAAATGGTCTTTCTCGGAACATTTTTAGATCAGGATGTTGGTTTTTATACCATCTCTCTACCTACTCATTATTAGGATTCAGGCTTCTTCTAATATGTCTAAAGCAATGCAGATACAGCCAGATGCAAAGCTGTCACCCCGTTTAGGATTCATTAAGCTCTTATTTCTTTGGAACTCTCTGGGTGTATTAGAGGTAGCATCTGTTTGCTGGCTCCTGTATAAGCAACAGGAACAATGAAGAAAATAATCCCATCCCAGGGGTCCCCTCCAACCTTCCCAGGGTGGGTTGCATGTGGATAAGTTGTACCCTGGTTGCACAGGCTGGCAGAGCTCCCAGTCCACCAGGACAGATTGGCAGGTTGCTGCCTCTCTGTCCTGCTGCAGGCTACCTGCAGCCTTTTCCAGTCCACCTGATGGGTCCCCCCAGCCATTGCAGCAGGTCGCCTTCAGATTTCCCTTGCCAGACCTCTATGTGAAGAAGCATCCTTGCCTACTTCCAGTATTTCTTCTTATGTTATTTTTTTTCACTTTATTGCTCTCTTTCCCAGCTGTTTCCACCCATGCCAATGGGCCCATTTCCATTTGGCCCAGACTGAAATCTGAGTTAAATCCCTTCTTGCTGTGTAGGGATTATAAACTCATTAGGAGGTAACTCTGGGGCAGTCCTGATTATGACCTTCTGAACTACTTTCTGACCTGTATAAGACACAGATGGCAGCTCTCAAAGATAGAGAGGTGCAATGATCTCCATAAAGTGGCACAGGGCAACTTTGCTCTGGGGGACACAATATCTAAAAAATCCAAGACTTTTTTGAAATGTCAATGAGCAGAGACCCTCATGGTTCAGAGTGAGGCAGGACTTCTGAGTCATCTCATTGACCTTCCCTTTACAATTTCTATATAATTTCATATAAGTGCTTTTGTCTATGCTGTGCTTTATTTTCCTCATCAAAAGCAGTGCCTGTGTATCAGAAAACAGGAGGACTTATAGCACCTTCTTATCACACAGCAGGTCTTGGGACACCTCAGTCAAAATATACTGAGATCTCTGGAAGTTTAAAACAGGAAAAAAAGGAGGGAGCGCAAATGATACAACTTCTCTGCCTTGTACTTGCCCTCACTGACATGACTATATTAAGAGTACAGGCAATGTAAAGCACCATGAAGGACTTATCACCTTTCAGGGCTGAAGGGAAGGAAGGGAGAGAGAACTAGGTTTTTTTGCACTGCAGAGCTTTCCTCAGGATGATAGTGATCCCCTTAGTCTCTTTAGAAAGGTTCAGTGCGTTTCTGAGGCTTTCACCCTAATGACAGCAGTAGACTCAAAGCCATTACATGCTGTGACCTTGCTTGGCTAGCTGGTAGCAAAAGGCATATTTTCTGAATACTCCCTATCTTGCAAAACATACAAGGTCTTAGAAGCTTGAAAAGAGATTAGCTAAAGCAGAACCTTAAATCCTGAAGCCCTGGAAAAAAGGCTCACCGAAGCATTTGGATCAGCAATGGCTGGGGACCTCTTGTACTGCTTGAGCGAGGAAGGACAATGAAGGTGAGAACGGTGGCGTGGAACATGGCTGCAGCGGCCAGGAGGGAGGAGCAGCAAGTGGATATCCCTGATTTCTAATACAAGTAGGAAAAAAACCAACAAGAAGGAGATATTTAATTATCCTACATCCTCAGCCTGCATTTCTGCAGGCCTGAAGTAAAGAGCTGCAATTGTACTGTTCTGAGCACTTCTGTTGTATTTCAGTCACTACCTGTCCTCACAAAATTTAAAAAAACAAAGTCAAATCCTACTTCAATGCATGTCAGGGGAGGTTTTGCAACCTAATTCCCTGGAGACAGGATTTTGCTTAAAGCATATACGCCAAAGAGCCTAGAATAGTGGATAAACCAACAGCAAGCTTTTCCTTTAATTCTCTCTTTCTGTGTCTGGAATTTTGGGGCCAGTTCTGAAGGTTGTTTGAATGATGTGGGTACCTGCCCAGGTGAATGGGCATTAAGCCACATTAGCTCATTATTCAGAGAGCTTTCATGTGGATGGTGGGATGGTTTGCCAGGGAAGAGCGTCATACTGATTTCTAGAGGCAGGTCTAAAAGATGGTTAAGGAGTCGGGAGGTTGAGCCTTATATCAGAGACTAACAGGTGTCAGCTTTGCCAGGGTTGAAGGCCAAATGTCTCAGGACACAGTGCTGACCATATCATTCCCTCACATGGCACTGGGTTGTTTAGCCTGGAGAAGAGGAGGCTGAGGGGAGCCCTCATCACCCTCTACAACTACCTGAAAGGAGGGTGTAGAGAGATGGGGGCTGACCTCTTCTCCCTGGTGACAAGGGATAGGACAAGAGGAAACGGGTTCAAGTTATGTCAGGGCAGGTTTAGATTGGATACCAGGAAACATTTTTACACTGGAAGGGTTATTAAACATTGGAACAGGCTGCCCAGGGAGGTGGTGGATTCCCCATCCCTGGAGGTGTTTAAGAAAAGGGTAGATGAGGTACTTAGGGACATGGTTTAGAAGGGGTTTTTGTCAGGGTAGGTTAATGGTTGGACTTGATGATCTTAAAGGTCCCTTCCAACCTCAGCGATTCTATGATTCTATGGTCACAGAAACAGATGTGTTGCAATCACAGGCAGCTAAATGGGATCACGAAGACCTTGGACTATGCAGAAAGATAGCACAAAGTATTTGTGGTGAACCTGTGAATGCAAAATACAAGATTTCACAGAAATGTTCTTTGTCCTCCTTATTCTCCCCTCCTATGCGGAACTGCTATTGCTCCTACCCTGCGGGGGAGGATCTGGCACACAGAGAAACCTTTCATCAGTATCCCATAGAAGTGGGCCTTCAACAAAACTCAGGTTCCCTAAATCCATGAGGTCTACACAGTGTCCATTTCTTGACAGTGAGCCTGCCCCAAAATGTCCACTGGGTTTTGCACCAACAGTCCTGCTGAGGTTTTGAGTGGAGAGACAAAGAGATGGACTTTCCAGTGGCCATGACATCCAGTGTGGGTCTGCTGGAGGAATTCATTTCAAAGCGGAGGTGAAGAGTAACAGTCACAGATCTTTGCATTTCATGCCACAGGCAGATAAAATAGATGTGCCTGGGGCTAATGAGGCAATGCTTTTTGTGAATAAAAAGCCTTTTTGTTCCTTTTTTCTTTTTTGATAGCAAAAAGAGGAGAAAATGAAAATTGGATTGTGTCTATTTTTAGGCAGATAAAATAGTTATTCGGACTAGAGAGAAAATGCCTCAAAAATAGCTTGAGTGTTACAAAAGTGGGGCAATTGCTGAAGATCTGCAAGAATAAAAGGAGGGCAGGAGCCTGGGAAAGTAATTTTGAAGTAGCTGTGAACATTCCATTTTTACAGCCCTGTCTGTTCTGTGCCTGCTTTAAAACACACCCTGATGCCAGCAGAAATCTACTTCTGCACCCCAAATCCATGGGGTCCTTCAAAGGCAACCAGGCAGCCTGGTGTGTGTCTGGTCGTCCCACAAGCTCAGTTGTGCATTTTACAGCCTAAACATCCAGCAAAAGCCTAGCCAGCCATTGCCACCCACTGTGACACAAGGCTTGCGTCTCTCACTAAAAGCAATCAGACGTATCCGGGTTTGTCACATCTCCCTCTAGAAATGACCGGCCCTGAAGGGTGCCTCATAAGGTGTGTGTTTCTGAGGCTGTCTTGCTCTGGCTTCTACCCACATTCCTCAGGCTTCATCATCAGGAATTCAAGTTGCAGGCAAACGTTGAACTTCTGAAAAGGCATGAGCAGAAACTAAGAGCAGGCTTTGGAAATAAGACAGACTTGGGAACTGTTTCCCACAGAGTTCCAGTCAGTCAGTATGCCATGGGCTGTTCAGGTTGGAAGTGAAAGCCGAGGGGATGTGAGCTCCTAAATCAGCCAGGAGAGGGGTATAATCTGCCCAGGGAAGTGGCTGAGTCACCATCCCTGGAGGTATTTAAAAGATGTGTAGGTGTGGTGCTTAGGGACATGGTTTAGTGATGAACTTGGCGGTGTTAGGTTTACCATTGGACTTGATGATCTTAAAGGTCTTTTTCCAACCTAAATGATTCTATGATTCTATAATTGCTAAGTAATGCTCGCCTTTCACTCCAAATATTGAAATAATCCCAGCTATACAATGAAATGGGGACAGCTGGTCGGGGTGAGAGTTGCATGCACGAAGAAGGGACCTAATCTTCTCCCCAGCGTGGATGGAGCAACATGCAAGGAGGAGGCCTGATAAGGCCACTTCTCCGCACGTCACTTTGGCAGAGGGGAGAGACCCGTGCCCCCTGTCAAGCTCTTCTCTGCCAGCCCCGCAGCATGCCTTCTCCAGCGGATCCACGTCAGCCCGGTGGCGGCATGCAGCCAGCTGGCCTGCCTCCGCCTGCCTGTCGCTGCCACTCATGGGGCAGCGGTGACACCCCGCTCAGAGGAGGGGAGGAGGTGAAAGACGGTGCCACCGAGCCGTTTCTCCCTCAGCAGCGTGGTGTGGGAGGCCCAGCGAAGCGGCAGCTCCTGGTCACCGTTCCTGGGAAATAAAGAGGAAGAAATATGTGGGACAGCTTGCTTTTTGTGGGAAAAGCCCCCTCGGGGCCAGCAGGCAGGTCCCATTGGCCGTGAGGCCAGCAGCAATGGTGGCATCTGTCCATCATCTTGAGGAGAGCCCTGCCTGCTGCTCCAAGACACCGGCCTGGGCATGTGCCTCCTGCCCTTCATCCCCCTTAGCACGATAAGGTTTTAACTCCTCACCAGCAACGCGAGGGGCTTGGTGACTGCTGTGGGCCAGGGAGGCTGCAACGTAAGCTGCCCTCTGCTTTGGGATCACAGGTCCAAGGGCCAGCAGTTCCCCTGGTAAGCAGAGAAGGTGCTTCAGAAAAGAGTTTGAATGTCAGCCGGCAGCTCTGGCCGGTGCCCGAGGCAGGAGGAGGAGGAGGAGGAGGGAGTCCCACGAGTGCTTGCCTCCTTTGCTGCTGAGGAAATGGGACTTTTCCTCTAGCGGTGCAGATGAGGCTCTGAAACTGTTCAATCTGAGATCTGTTATCCAAAGCCTAATCACTGTGATGCCCAAGGGGTTACAGAGAGATACCCTTATTAAAAAATGCAGTAAATAACCTTCTATTTTTGTTAAGCCCTAGTAGGACAGGCTGTGCCTTGGTTCCTTGTACAAGTGAAGTCTGTCCCTTCGCAAACCCTGCCTGCATATTCCCAGCATCGACATCTTCCAATTCCTCCCTCTTGCTCGCTCCCTCTCTCTCAGATGATGCAGAGCGCCAGCAAGGCCCTCAATGGTGTCATATCTGTCCTTTTTATTCATTGCAGGGTTTATTTTTAGCCTGAAACAACTGCTTCCTAAAAATGGAGTTCCTAATGACACGGGAGCTGGACACAGCTATGTAAGGTATCCAGGGCTTGGCCTGACAGCTTCTCCTGTCTGTCTCTTTGTTGTGAGCCCAGGACAGCGGAGTTTGCTGCTCCCCACCAGCCTTGCAGGGTTTGGGCTGATCACTAGGAAGGCAGCAGAAAGAGAAACTCAGTTTGAACTTCACCTGGAGCCTTTGGTCTCCCCCTCTTCCCAAATTAAGAAGGAGGGGGACGTTTACCCATCCTCCGCTGCACTCCAAGGTCTCCCCTATGAAGGCGACTTGCTGGATCCTGGCAGGTTTTTACCTGCTTTTCTGCTGCAAGGCAGAAGAGGGACTGAACTTCCCCACTTATGATGGGAAAGACCGAGTGATCGACCTGAACGAGAAGAACTACAAGCAGGCCCTGAAGAAGTATGACATGCTCTGCCTGCTCTTCCACGAGCCTGTAAGCTCTGACAAGGTCTCCCAGAAGCAGTTCCAGATGACAGAGATGGTCTTGGAGGTAAGCGCCGCTGCATGTCCCAGCTGGGGTCAATATCACAGCCTTGCTTGGAGCTGTGGAGAGGAGCCACGGGACAGGACAGTCAAAGGGTCTTGTGCAGGGGGGAGGTTGAGCACCCAAAAGTTTAGGTTTGTTTACTTGGATTTGAGTAAGCCCCTGAGTTCTGCAAAGCCCAGGAAAAAGCCTCTTTTGTGCTCTTCTGAGTTGTTTTGCTGGGAAATAGTCTTTCTGGATTGCACATCAAAAACCCAGGCCATAGCCAGTAACCTTGCAAACTTCTGCAATGTGAACTCAGCTCAGCTGAGCTTTCCCAAATCTCAGCACAGACCTGAGTCTGTAGCTTGAAATTTTTAGATCCTTTCCCATTCTGTGCAAGCCAGTATTCCCCTTGTATTCTGGATTCAGTCTCATTTTCTATCCCACTAGGATTCTATCCCACTGATGCCATCAGCCAAAAAGCCTTACCAAACTGTGCTGCAAATGGGTGTCCTCGCTCCCCATCTCAAAAGCCCCTCACTGATGCAGCATTAAACCCCTTTTTGTTTTTCTGACACTTGGTTGCCTGCTTGGAATCAGTCTGTAGCTGCTTGTTAATGCAGACATTCACTTCCGTGCTGGAAAAAAAGAGTTGGTAATTCTTTGGTGAAAGAATGATTAATTAATCTTCAGTAAAATAAATCATGGTAAAAATTGTGAAGTAGATTCATAGCATTCTTTCTTGTAATGTAGCTGTAACCTAGGGAATCATACAGCTGCAAGCCTGGATTGTTAGGTGCCTGCTTCCTACCAGGAGCTTAGAAATATTCCCTCTTAACTAAAAGACACATTTGGAAAGAAAGTGAGAATTGCAGAAGAAACACATAAGCTGTGTTTATCAGATCTGGAGATAAAATTCATTGCACCCCTAGGAGTATAGCAAACGTGAATTAGAAAATACACTTGCTGAGGGCCAGGACCTGAAAAAGTCCAATGTCAAGTTCAAAGTCTACTGACCTCCTCAGCAAACCCGACAGCAAGAAAAATTCAAAAACTAACCAGATTTTACTCACTTGTCAGGAAAAATTTACTTGCTCCTCAAACCAGGACAGTGAGCAATAAAATAAAATTTGTCAAAAAAAAGAAAAAAAAATGCTGGAACTGCAGTTGAAATTTTTATGATTGGGACTACAGCTGTGTTGTTATTTAATAGGATAGCTATTTTGTGCCCAATAGATGGCAAGCGGTGGCTAAATACATATTTATAGAAATGTGACAGAAGCAGGTAGCTGTTGTGTACTATCAGTTTTAGTCCCCATGGCACCTCTACCCGTGCTAAGAATCAGCTCTATCAAGGGTACAGTGCTGCAATACAATTGGGCTTAAAGCTTTTATTTTGCAGGGTTTGATTCAGCAGTGAGCGCATTAGCTTAGGACTCTGGTGATTTGGTTTCCAATTGTCTCTCTGCCATGGACTTCTTATGTGACCTTGGGCAAGAGATTGAGGATTAGATCCACAGGAGACTTTACATAATTGTAGTGCTCCGGTCTGCTAATGCTCCGCTACCAGCTAACCGTGCCGCACAGCAACCGGCGCTTGTGGCTTGGACCTCAAAATTTCCCAAGCACTTGCGATGCTAATTCAGTGCATGTCTCAAAGTTTCACAGTCCTCCCCTGGACTGGAAACTGCAGCAGCAGCAGTCTGACAGCCCGAGCACAAGGGCGATCTGCAGACCGAGCACTCCTTTGCCTCTGCCACCCGAGGGAATCAGACGGGGAGAGGGTCTCAGAAGGCAACAGAGAAGACAGGATGTGTCTTATCCTGCATGGGTCACAGCCCAGCAAGGTGCTGGGGCTCCCGATTTCTGTACTAAGTCAACCATGGGAGCACTTGTGCAAGGAGAGGGCAAGACAGGTTGTGATTTACTCCCTCTTGTGACAGCATTCACCTCCTTCACCTCAAATCATAACGTGTTGTGCCATGAGGGTCACTCTCTATCTCCCCTGCCAGAGGTTATCCAGCTGTGGAAATTCACCCCATGTTCACCAGGACAGGGAGAGGTAAGGAAATGTCTGCAGTGGCTCCATGGCTGAGGTGTGGAGCCATTCAGTTGGGAGTTGGACTGCTTGGGATCAGTCTCCCTGGAGGCAGTTAGCAGATGACCCCAGATCTCCAGTAATCTGAGTAAGTACCCAGAGTAGCGAGCTGCTGGGTAGGCACAGGAGCAGTGACAGGGCCTCTCCTTCCAGCCAAACCTGGGAAAATTTCACTCAGGAAGGCTTTATGTATCTAATTTCTGTAGAGGATTCAGGGCTCAGAGTGCAGAAGATCCTTTACGCCTGAAAAAAGGTGTCTAAGAGGCAAACACTCCAGCCCTTGGTGTTCCCTGCCAGCCAGCTTGGAGGGTTCCTGGCATAGGGTGCAGCCTGTGGTAAAATGCCTTTCTGGAGCACCTCATGTTTTTCTATCTTACTATACTGAGAACTTACCTACTGACTTACAACAAGAGGTGTTGCTTCCACAGCCTGGGAGACATCATGTCCTTAACATCCCATCCATAAAATAACACCAGTCTCCATCACTAGGAATGCCAGGGAGCCTTCATCCAAAACACGGGCATGTGTGGAACTAAGCAAAGATCTGAGCTGGGTGGTCCTATTGTCTGATGAACATGAGTGTGTGTGCACATGGGAGGGAAGGGGCTTAATGAGTGTTAAGTCCAGAAAAAAAACCCAAATAGTCTACTCTTTCTGTTTCTGCCACATGCTTCTTATAATAAAATTTATAATTCCAAAGGCCAAAGACCTGAAGAAATATCTTAGACACCAAAAAAAGAAAAAGAAAGATCCAGTGCCCAGGTTCCTGAAAATTTACTAAGAGAAACTCCAAAATGTGTCCAGGTAGTAGATGACATGGCATATTACTGAAGCAAGCAAAAGTCCCAGCAGTGCCGACCAGTTCCTTCTTGACTCCAGATCCAGCCACCAGTTTAGGCTTCAGCACATCAAAAAACCCCACAGCTACAAAGCGCCCGAGAAGGGCAAGATGGGTGTAGACAAACACTCCTCCAACCTAGAAATAGGTCCCTTGACCACGAGCATGGTTTCCTTGAAATATGAACCTTGTGGACAGTAACAAGCTCTGACTGGGGCTTCTCCCACGAGTGAGGAGCCTGTGAGGCTCTCTTACCGGGTCCTCTGGTGTCTAACAGGGGTTGAGCTCATGTGGTGACATTTCCTTCCTTCAGAGAACTTCAGTCTCTTCCATTCCAAGACTTGCTCTTCATGAAACTTGCAATAACTTTATTATGCCGATATCCCGGCCTCTGGAAAATTTGGCTGAAAAGGGCCAATAGCTGGAAAAATTATTAGGGGAGGCAACCGACAGACAGACCTGGGAGGAGAGAGAAGAGAATCACACAGGTCTCGTATCCTTAGGAAATCAAGCTGAAAACCTGGCAGCACATGAGTAAAGTTAAGCACGTATTTAAGGATTTTACCAAACCATAACTACAAACCGACTGAGGGGAAAGTGATATGATAGGAAAAATTGCCTTCCCAGGACAAAAGCCCAGCACATGGGACTGACTGATGCTGTCAAAGCACACCAGCTATCACCAGAAAAGGGATGCCATCATTAAGCTGATATTACAGTGGGACCGCACACGGGGTCTTCAGCTTCCCACACCCAGGTGTACTGGGAACTGTGACCAGATTGCCACAGAGCCCAGGGTCCATTTCCAGGTTAGAAAGGGAATGAAAGCGAAGACCATCATGAAGCATCCCTGACGGCTCCTGCCACTTACACTGCTGGGTGCTACCTGGCAAGCACAGGGTCTGGAGACAACCAAGCCCCTCTGGGAGCAACAGCAGCTTCTTTGGAACATCCGTTGTGCATGACAACAGCTCCAAGGACAGCAGTGCCAGGCCCCCAGGTTGGGATGGGAAAACTGGGAGCTATTGGGTTAGCCTGTCAGGAGAAGTCAAAGCAATGACTGGAGATGCAGCTGCCTACCACTTTCTGGCTAGGGTAGAAAAAGTTTGGGGAAGGACTGTTAGAAGACAACCCAGAGCAGAAACAGCATGAGCACTGGCTGTGTCACAACGCAGGTTAAAGGAGGACCCTTCTCCTTTGCTTGCTTTTCTGTTATGCCTCCATTCTGCACCACTGACTGCTCAAAAGCACCTGCAGCTTGAGTAGGGAAAAGCTTCCTTACAGGGCAATGCAGAGGTACAACCAGGCAGTGCTGGGGCTAACAGTAGCTATTCCTATTCTGGGGAGATGTTTACAAGAGCCCTGCATGCCCCATGAGGTGGGCACAGTGAAGAAGCAGATGGAACAGCAAGTCTTCACAATAATTATTTAACAGAGAAGTAAGGAAAAAAGCTACTTGTCCTTAAAGGTCTCAGCTTTCATGAAGAAGGGACAAAAGAGGAAAAGACCAAAGCAGTGAAGCTGGGAAATATCTGTTCTGCTTTTCTTCTCCTCTGTATCTTCCTTACCATATTTCATCCTGTCTCATACCACCGCTCCTCCTCGCCTTCTCGCCTCTCGCTCTCATCTCTGAATCTCCTAGGGATAGTTCCACCTTCCCAGTGGGCCAGCCTCTCCCTCTAGGAATCATGTAGAAAAATAACGAGCGGTGGGGTTAGGGGCTTTCCTTTTGCACTTGAGAAGCTCTCTCCAGCAACTGTGGTTGTCTCACTACCACAGCAGGCTGCCTGCAACGCACTCCGTTCCCCTCTCCTCTGCTGAAACTCACTGGATCTTGGCTCCCCTGCCATCTGTGTGCATGTGTAATATCCTCCAAAAAAAAGTGGTTTGTCAAGTCCAGATATTTTAGGCCCTTCAATGCAACAGTGCCCCTGGTCTGAAAATTCATGGATAACTGTCCTAGTACAAACCATCCTGATTAGAGATAAGAGAAGAACGACGTGGTACTCCACTTTCCCGATGAGGTCTAGGATCATTCTGGTCTCTAGCAATAAACGGCCGAACAAAGTGAAACTGCTTAACATATTTGGCCAATCCTGTAACACAGGGGAAAATTTCTCCTATGAACCTGGGAATATAAATCCTTGAGATTACATTGCATGAGATCCCTCTAGTGCCCAAGCACAGCCAGCGGTGTGAGAGGGAAAGATAGATTTTGAATCCAGCAAAAGGCAAGGGCTAAAATGGGTGTAAGGCTTACCTCCCAGTTCACTTGAGAGCAAGGATTTCTTTTCAAGTGTTGAAACTACTGCAGCTTCCAGCTCAGGATGGAAAAACTGGTGCAAGATCAGCTGGGTTTGGGGTAGTTCCATCCACACGGTCTTGAAATCTCTTGAGAGCAGATGAGAGTTCAGAGCCGTGTAAGATATAGCAAAAAGCCCTTCTCCACTTCTGATACAATATATAAAAAAGGTTTACAAGTTTATGTGTGTAGTTTATCCCAGAAATTTCTAGGAACCAGGACACAGGATTCTAGTTTATCCCCATCTCTAGGTAAATATAAATATAAATATAAATACAAGCTCTTTCTTTAAGTGCCCTTCTCTGTTTATTTCACAGACCCAGATTTCAGTATTTTTCTTTGAAAATGGGCATGTTCATCAGACAATGCCTCAACACAATTTCCTGGGCTGGGTTGACACGTTATACAAGACATGTTCACTGAGTGTCACAGAAACTGCCAGGTCTCTGGGTCCCTACAGAACAAGTCCTCAGGGTGAGAGACAAGGCACACCTGGCTGGATAGGTATGTCCAGAAGCCTACAGTGCAAGTGCCTTTTACTTACCTGTAATAAAAGAGGTGTTTTCGTTTCCATGACTATTAAATCAGTGGCTTCCAGTACAGATAAGTTAATGCAAAAATAAGGAAGGAAGGGAAAGAAAAGGAAAAAGTGTGCACTGATTACTTTGCTTTTTGAGATGATGTAAGTAAGTCTCAATTCATCAGCAGCCAGCAGAGCACTGATTTTTGGCAGTAGCACCTAGGAGGACTTCACTCACTGACATGCCAGTCACAAAAACAAGTTACAGAGAGCTCCCCCTTTCACATATGGGCACATTGACTTCCAGGGACAAGTATGTGATTTGGTCTTTCTATATAACAGTGTCAGAAACAATTTCCAAGGCTTTACCTGTTATCGCCCAGTTTCTTTCTTTGAAGTCCCTCTGTCAGTTCCCAGCAGTGAGTTTGGACTTGCTGCATGAGCAGCATCTAGCATAAGACCCCACCTTCAGTGCCATACCGCTCTTTGAAAGGCACCTTTCTCAGCTGCTAAAGTACGACTGGACAGAGGAGTACTGACAGCAGTTCTCAGAGCAGAGAGCAGCTGTAAGCCCAGGATCTAAAGAAAATCAAGGTGGCTTCATCTAGAGACCCAACTTTTATGCAAATGTCACCTGGAGGCATGGCAGACCCCTGTGAGCTTGGGTTCGCTTGCTAACACAGTGCAAGGCCAAGTCTGCTTAGGCTTTGCGGGCCTTCTTGTCCCTGAAGCGAGGAGCTCTTCTCACTGTCCAGCTGGAGAGCAGACAACCTCTCTAGGTGCCATGCAACACCTTAAGTTGCATGGAGACTCCTTCTGCGTCACTCCTCCCTTCAGAAATGCAACTGGGGAAAAATCTTGGAAATCCCATCCTCTCAGGTCTCAGCCATCCTGTCATACTAGTCAGATTCCCGAAAAAAGTGACAGTGAGGGTTTTCTGTGCCTTCCTGTTGGGATGGTTCCTGGGAGGCAGGGTCTCACTCTTGTATAAAGAGGTGCCTTTGCCCCATCCTGAGTGGGGGCCCTCAAAAGGACTAGCTTGAGCTCACATTCGCCTACTCCATGGACACGTGTGGTGTTTATAGTTGTCATTTTGTGTTCTCCACCCTGGACCTTGACATTCCTCAGGAGCCTGCCCGCAGGCTGGGACAGCTGTTGCTCTGCGAGGCAAACTGGGTATGGTGGGCCGTGTTGTGCTTGCCCACCATGACCTTACACTAGAGCTTGGTCTGCCAGTGCCCTTCTTCTAAAACTACAGTAATCAAAGCCCATGACTGCCCTTTCTTCATGCCTGAGCTTCATTTGTGGGGAGATTGGAAAGGGGGTACGATAATTCTCTTTAAACACCCAAGAGGAAAAAGAGCTATTTAAGCACCAAGCCTGAGGACAAACTGGCTATGAATAAACCAGGCCTGGGAACTAGGAAGTCCCTAATCACCAGAGGAGGGAGACATCAAGGGGAGAACAGCCCAACAAGATTTAAATGGACATTGACCAGGCTGTGACAGATTGAATGACACTGTCCCTTTTTTGATGACCAAAGATGTCCTTTTGCAGCCTCTGCCCCTAAATAACAGGTGCCAGGCAAGGAATACATGGCCTAGGAAAGAAGTGACTTAGCAAGGTCCAAGTTCTCCTTTCTTTTTTTTTTTTTTTTTTTTTTTTCTCCTTTGCACATTGGGATTTACCTACATACATAAGACAAAACCTTGCCCGAGGAAATAGAACAAGCAGCGATGGTGAAGAACTCAATTCCCGGAGGGGAGCCGCAGAGCTGACATTCACTCCTCCCCTCCCCGGTGGCCCAGGATGGCCAGTGCTCCCTCCTTAGCAGTGCTGATGGTGCTCATTCCTGCCCGCTCGCTGGCACAGCCCTGGCGAAGGCCAGCTGCCGTACATGATACGTCCTTTTTCTGGGAACCCTGTCCTGCCCTGGCAGGAGACGGGACGCTGTCAGCTAGCAGACCTCTGACACCTCGAACCCTGCGCAAAGGGGCTGTGTGTTTTTTAAGGCTTTCCTCAGTTCTTGTTTCTCACCTCCTTGGGTAAAAGGCTTTTCTTGTCCCAAGGAACCCTCCATTCCCCCAAGGACCCCCCTTGCTGATCATTCCTGTGGATGCAGCGTGGGAGCTCCCGGCTCCCGCCTGCAGCATCCTGGGCTCTCTGGGGTTTCAGAGGCACTGGCTCACACCCACTTGGTCAGAAACTCGAGAAATCTGACGTGTTCCTGGGAGCTGGAGGCGTAGGAATGACATGGGCAATGGTCTGCGGAGGTGAACGGGTTGAATATCAAGCATGCTTCCCTCCTCTGGTAGCTACTGAAAGGAGCCAACTTGTGCCCTGCATGGGCTGCACGGCAGCATCCAGCCTTGAGTTTCAAAGCAGCCTCTCTGAGGCCAGAAGGACAACAAGGCAGTGATGTCCTCACTTTTGCCGAGGACAGCCCCCAGATTGTGCCTCTGGTCTCCGTTTTGTTGAAGGGGAGCTTAGCGGGGTGGCCCCCGGGCACCGTCCCAGAGCCCACAGCCTGGGTCAGCACATGGATGCAGGCACGCACGCATGGCCCGGGCTGTCCGCAGTGTGCCAGCTGCCCAGCTGAGTTGGCAAAACACTTGTGATGCGGTGCCAGCGAGGGCTGGCCGGCAGCAGTGGCAGGTGGCCCCTGCACCCATGGGTGCTGGGTGGGCACGGGCACCGGCCCTGGTCAGCTCAGGGCTGGGGAGGCTGTGCTTTGGTTTACCCCTCGCTAAAATTAGGGATGCCCGCTGCGGATAAAAATACTAACTATGCGAAACCTTTAGAGAAGCAGCCAAAGAGCACATCGTATGTCTGACCGGGCTGAGCGGCTGCGCGGCAATTAAAGCCCCGGGAAGGCGTTCTTGGAGCATTACCTGTGAAAGCCACCTCCGCAGGAGTGACCTTTGGGTGTTCCATATTTGGGGACTTGCCTTTTAGTCTGAGGAGCAGCAACACCCAGGGAGGGCAGGTTCAGCAATAAACAGCCTCTCCTGGCAGCTCAGGTGGTGGAAAAGGGCAGGAAGGTGGGACCAACATGTTCTCCCGCAGTCCGGCTGCCAGAGTGGCTCCTCCAGTGGCAGCTCTCAGCAGGCTTCTGCCCCTTCCCTTTGACCACCATGACGTGTCAGGACCTGCAATTCGCCTGTCTGAATTAAGCAAGAACCCAAAACATTGCTGGTGGCAGTATGCAAGGGGGTGCTAGAGCATTAGGAAGGAGAGATATACCACTCTGCTCTCCAACAACCAGCTCGAACAACAGAGAAGCCAACTGTAGCATGAAGGCATGGGTCCTGCAAACGGATTCAAAGCTTTTGGGTAAATACCCTAGACATTTGCCATCTTTTCCTGCTGTTTCTGAAAATAAAATCCCAACATTTTGGGATATAAAATCATCATCAACCAGGTTCTGACCATCAACATAAACTGCAGCTTTAAAGAGAGTAGGAGAGAAACAGCGGAGAAGTGTAGGTTGCTTGAGGGACGTTCCTTCATCATCTCCTGTTGCTCCCCTCATTGCATTGCTTGAGTTTTGTTCTTCCACCACTGCCAGCTAAGGAAACAGAAAGCTCCCCATGCTTAAAAGAAGTTTGCTCATGACAGCCCCCACAGATATCCCCAGTACCCTGCTTCCCAACCTGAGTGGCTGGGGAAGATGAACCTCACTGTCTGTGGGAGCTCCAGGCAGGTGATAGAGAAATGGGAAGAAAACCCAGGCCACAAAATAATAATGTCACTCCACTGACCATGCTGAGACACCCACCCCTCCCACCTCCATTCGTAACCCTCTCTGCTGGATTTTTTCTGCCATTAAGTAGGAAAACTGACACCAAGTGCAAGGTTTGACACAATTAGTGTTGTCTGTGGCTGGAATAGGAGCACGGTCAGGCAGCCCGTGACAATTCTGCTGCTTTATAACCTAGGATTTCAGAATGACCCTGTGGGTCTTCTTAAATGTCCCAAAACTTCCCAGCAGCACACCTAGGTTCAGATACGTACGGTAGGTGTGAAGCTGAGAAGTTCTGGCAGGGAGCTGCTTCTTTCCAACCCTGTTATTCAGATTGCCTGCAACTGTTGACACTGTCCAAGATGAGGTGGCACTTACTTACTTGGTGGTACTCAAGCTTCACTTTGGGCTGGCACTTCTCACACATCCCAGAAGGCCATGCACTCCTTCACACTTACCCAAGTCCAAGTCCATTATGTGAGGGAAGTGGAAGAAAGGAGGAGTGCTCCCAAACTCACACCTCCTTTTCCCAGGACTGCACAGGACACAGCTTGTGATCCTGTGGCTAGAAAGTGTGTGCTGCAAAGGCTTCATGCACATGAGAGGAGGGCTGCAAACCGTGCATGGGATGTGAGCTTACAAGCAACTGTGGTCTTTGCCCGTGGTCTTTGCCACCTCCAGGGAACAGCTCTGCGTGCCCATAGCTCCTACTGTATGTCAGGGACTGCATGACCAGTTAGGTCCAGTTCTTCCAGGGCAGTTCCTCCCCTCCATCTCCCTGAGGTAAATTACTTGCTATAGAGGCTGACACAAAGACAAGGGCTCTGGCTGGCCAAGACTTCAAGCGATATGAATTTAAAGGGAGGAGAGCGAGGAGGAGGAGGGGCTGTGTTCTTACATTACAGCTGTCTCCGTCCCAAGGTCCTGAGCCAAGAGGATTGTCAAGATTAGAAACATTATCTGCATTCAAATCCCACTAGCATTATGGAATCAGAAAATACTGTAAGGGGATATATAAATGCTTGATACTGTAATGAGCAGGGGCCAGCTAGCCAAGCTGCTGTGCCTCTGGCATACTCTATATTTTGTTGCCTTATGGGGTTCAAATATAGGTGTGGGAATTTGTTCTTACCTAAGCACTGGTCAGACTCACCTGCTGCAGTGGAAAGCAGGGAACGCATGGGCTAGAGCAATGTCTAACCTGTCACATCTACCCTTTTCTTAAACACCTCCAGGGAGGGTGAATCCACCACCTCCCTGGGCAGCCTATTCCAATGTTTAATAACCCTTTCAGTGTAAAAATGTTTCCTGATATCCAATCTAAACCTGCCCTGACATAACTTGAACCTGTTTCCTCTTGTCCTATCACTTGTCACCAGGGAGAAGAGGTCAGCCCCCATCTCTCTTCAACCTCCTTTCAGGCAGTTGTAGAGGGTGATGAGGTCTCCCCTCAGCCTCCTCTTCTCCAGGCTAAACAACCCCAGTTCCCTCAGTCGTTCCTCATAAGGTTTGTCCTCCAGACCCCTCACCAGCTTTGTAGCCCTCCTCTGGACACGCTCCAACACCTCAATGTCCTTCTTGTAGTGAGGAGCCCAAAAGCTGGCGCTAGAAAAAGCCACCATAGGTACAGACACTCTGCAAAGGTCTCCTGCCTCTGGGCACTGCCACAGTGGAAAGAGCTCCTGAGAGTCTCATGTTGCATAGAGATTTCCCTGGTGCCGGAGTCCAGTGCTCTCCAGATGGGCACAAGCTGTACTGCTCACCTCATTATCTCATTAGCATGAAAGTCACACACTGTGGCACATCTTCAGAGGAACACCTCCAAACCCTCCTACACATGGTACATACACCTCCTAGAGACAGGCTCTCTAAACGCCGTCACACAAGCCCTGCCACAGCAACAGGCACACCTCCAGCACCACTGTGACCTTTTTTGCCTCCTGAGCCCTAATGAAGTGCACACTCCCACAGTCTCACACAAAGAGGCTTTCATCCCATCACCCACGTTTTCTAGACATGTTTGCTCTTTCCCAGCAAGCTCCCACACTCGCAGCTACGCGGCTGCACCCACACCACTCCAAAGACTGACCTTGTGTCACTCACATAGATTACTCCCGATCAATGCCTCCTCTCTCGCAAATGTCCTCTCTCACACCCAACTACTTGTCTGTAGCAGGTGTTGTGGCCTCACACAATGAAAGCACATTTGTGAGCTGCTTCCAACACCCCCCAGAAACCCTAACCATCTCCTGTATGCAGGAGTCAAGACCTGTTGGTCTTAAACTGCCTTGACTTTGTCTGGCACATGGCTAACACAGCTGTAAGTAGATAGCTAGATCAAGCATGGACTGAACTGGACATGACTAGACAATCTTCTTCCCTTGAGCTTTCTGTGTTTTACCTCTGGCCACATTGCAGCCAGAGCCTCAAGTGTTGACTCTGAGGAACCTCTTGCTGTTCTACACAACTGCTAAAATGTGGGGATTTGCTGACAATATCCCCTAAAGCTGATGATCCTACAGGTTCCATCCCTTTGTCCAGTAAGGACAGATCCCCATAATGGGGAATAGAAAAAGCTTTTCCCACCATGACCTGCTTGCAAATGTCTGGGGAGCTCACAAGAGGTGTCCATCTCTCCCTGCGTTATCGGGTACCAACTGCTCTCAGGTGTTCTAACGTGGACAGTTGTGGCCTGAGACAGGAAATGGGACGTCAGACTGGTCAGACCAGTGCTGAGATGCCTTATCAATGGATGTGCAAATATGGGCCACTGCTCTGCCCTGTAAGCACCAGCCTTGAACGTGCAACCTCACCTTTATTTCCAAGCAGAAAGCAAGGAAAGAGTAGTGAAACCATGTGTTTCCTGCATAACACGGAGCACCCTTTTTGCCTCACATGGTGGCATTTCCTCCTAAAGACAACAGGCTAGGTAGCCACAGGGGAATCAACGTTGCAGTGATGCTGTGATGGTTGGTGGAGAATATATCCTTCTGGAAGGCTTCAGGACAGGCCTGGGGATGCGTATTTGGTGGGAGGAGACAACTGCGTCCTCCATTGCTCCCCTTCGCCTCTGCCCCTCTACTTTGCTCTCATGAGACTCCACCTGGAGTACTTCATCCAGCTCTGGAGCCCCCAACATAAGAAGGACATGGACCTGTTGGAGCGAGTCCAGAGGAAGGCCATGAAGATGATCAAAGGGCTGGAGCACCTCTCCTGTGAAAACAGGCTGAGAGAGTTGGGATCATTCAGCCTGGAGAAGAGAAGGCTCTGGCCTTCCAGTGCCTAAAGGGGGCCTACGAGAAAGTTGAACAGGGACTCTTTGTCAAGGAGTGTAGTGATAGGACGAGGGGTAATGGCTTTAAACTGAAAGAGGGCAGTTTTAGATTAGATATTAGGAAGACATTTTTTACAATGAGGGTGGTGAAACACTGGACCATGTTGCCCAGGGAAGTTGTCAATGCCCCATCCCTGGAGGTGTTCTAGACCAGGTTGGATGGGGCTCTGAGCAGCCTGGTCTAGTGGGAGGTGTCCCTTCCCATGGCAGGGGGGTTGGAACTAGATGATCTTTAAGATCCCTTCCAACCCAAACCATTCTATGATTCTAAGCAAGGTCACTGAGACCTGATTACCAGGGTGCCTGCCATTTCCCCCAGGATTTGGGGGAAATGCTGGACACTGACAGCATGGGGAGCTTGCTGGCCCTGAGATGCCCCAGGGTGCAGGCGAGAGGTTTGCCCCACCACTTTTGCTCCCTGATGCCTTTAATTGCCGCTCGGTCTCACAGTGACCAGGCACAGGCGGAGGCTATTTATAGCAGGGGAGCCAAGAGGCCACATGGCCATGGGGGCAGTGCCGCTGGGTGACATTCAAACCAGCTTTGAGGGTGGGGGTGTGTGCCAAAATGGGTCCTGGGGGGAGGGCGATCCTCATAAATCAGCCTGCCATCCCTCTGGCCACTTTTCTTCTGCCCCCTTCCAGCCTCCCACCACTGCACACAGGCAGCTGTGTCCTAATAGGGACATTCCTGTCCTGGAGGCCCCCAAACCCTCATCCTCATCACCTCCCGCTTTTCTGTCAGGGTTGGGAAGGGGGGACAGCAAGAAGACTGTCAGCACCAGAGGCATTTGTGGAGCAGGGAGGGAGAGGGAAGAGGAGGGAGCTCTTACAGCTGCTTGTTGGTCTCAGAGCATCATTACCGCCTTGTAGGGTCTCTGGTGTTCTTAAGTCAGTCATCTGGTGAGTAAGTGGACTCATTTCCCAGGGTCACTGCAACTCTATGGAGCCCATCTGGAATTCACAGGGTCTCACCCGGGGCCGCTCCCCACCACGGGGCACTTGCAGAACGTCTCTCCTTTCCTCACATATCTATTTTCACAAAACAAGCAGGAACTTGATACCTTCAAGAGGCCTCTTCGTCAAAAATGGTGGGAATAGGAGGCAGTAGTTTCCAAAGCTGCGAGGAGGCAAATGTGAGCATAGCTGGGACTAGACTCATTTCTTTAGGAAAAAGAGAGGACTAGGAACTGAGGGATGACAGAAGCCTGGGCAGGAGACATGACTTAAAGTGTTTCACAGGAGAAGGGACCACTTTTGCAAAGCCAGTAGTCCTTCTGCTTTATGTTGCTGGGAGCCTGCTTTAGCCACCCCATCACATGTATGAAGGAAACTTGATGCTGCAGTGCCTTGCATCTCCTCCACTTTGCAGCCACTGCTGCCTGGCACCAAGCACTTTCAGAATTATAATGTCCATGGTGCCCATGTGTCACCCTGCCCTGCAGAAGCCACCAAGGCACAAAGGAGGAGACAGCTTTTTCTTTGTTTCAGTGGCACAGATCTTTCTCCCAGCCATGCCTGCAGTGCTCTTGTGTCCCCGATTCGGCCAAAAGCCCTCTGCCTACGCCCAAGTGTCAAACAGCAGTTAGCAGCATGTGGTATCGCCAGCAAACTCAGTGCTGTGACACAGTGGGAAGAAACCCAACCCTTGTGACCTCTGGGCAGTGTTATCTCAGCAGGGAGGCAGCATGTGACGCATCCCACCCATTGGTGCTGCTTGAAAGCAGAATATGGGTCACTTGTGTCTGTCATGCCATGTTAGCAGGGCATGATGCCCTTTTGCTACCCTGTGGTGTTAATGCCGCTAACGTTGGGCTCTCTGGTTCCTCCCACAGCTGGCAGCTCAGGTCCTGGAGCCCAGAAGCATCGGCTTTGGGATGGTAGACTCCAAGAAGGATGCCAAACTTGCTAAAAAGCTAGGTGAGTCCCATATCTGATATCTCTGGAATAGCTTGGAGGGGCGTTGGAGTGATGCCCCACAGCCAGCCCCATAGAGGACAGCCAAATCCCTGTCACCAGGATGGAGAGGGTGATGGTGGCCATCGCACACTGTGCACCTGCCTACCCCAACATAGTCAGGATCAAGTAGGGGGTAAGGAGCCAACACCCTTCCAGCAAAAAGCTTCCTGGCTGAGAGCGCCAAGACCAAACCAAACCAAGTGAAAAAGAAAACCAATTTGTGCCACAGTGATGACAGGGTGGAAGCTCAGAGCTTGCTGAGCAGAAACTGTAGACAGGTGAAATAGAGTAACCCCATGCTCTTCCTGTACAGAGACAGGTCTGACACAGTGGCACAGAACCAAAACCTCCAGGGACATCACATAGGCCCCCAGATATCATCAGCCCGATAGCAGGATGACCCCCAGCCACTAATAGGAGAGCTACAGCCTTGCAATGGTTTGGCAGCCAGGTGCCAGCCCTTCCCAACTTGCTCCACAGAGCAGAAGAGGAAACCTCCTACAAAGGTGAAAGGCTGCATTGCTCACTCCTGGAAAAAGCTGCCTTCCAGGGGCTGGCAATTCCTTCATATTTCAGCCCACAAAGCAATATGGAAATACTATGGCATATAAATACAACAGCATAGAAATATACCACTAGGCTTAAGGTCAGAGACCTTAAGCATACTGGACCAAGCATACTGGATTGTATACTGGACTGTAAATTTCTTTCCTAAATTAGGGGCTAAGTGTGCTGGTGGAAGCTGAACTAAAGCTGAGAGCTTCTGCCTCTCCAAGAAGGAACAAACTACCAACCACCTTTACGCGTGGTACCCTGACATCAATGCAGTGCAGGAGCTTAGTGCCGGTGATTTTGGAGCCTCCACTGAGATGCTGTGGCAAGCAGTCCTCAGCCCAGTGATATACCATACAAATCTGCCAGCCTGCCATCTGTGGCATCTCTACCATAGGTTTCCAATCCTTTTGCCAAGGCTAGCTAGGCCACAGAGAGATTGAAGTCTCTTTGGCTTCCCGTTCACTCTTTATGTTCACATAGTTCAGCCTTCTTCGGGCAGAGAGCACAGGCCGCACCAAAATCCATTTTTCACCTAGCGTCAGGTTGTTCAAATTCGGGATATCGGTTAGAGCTCAGTATTATTTACTGCAATAAGCAAGTTCCCAGTACAGAAATTTTCCAACTGAGGCCAAACTGTGACCGGAACGAAAGAGTTCAACATTTGGGAAGAAGCTAGCACAAGTTCTGGCTGACGTCTGTCCCTTGTGCTGTGAAACGTCCATCAGGAGATTGCTCAGGTTGTTTCTAACTGGAACTACATGGTGAATTGTCAATTGCATTTTCCCAGAAGGCATGGCTAGAATGACAAGCAAGACACTCTGTAGTAAAAATGCTTTTAGTGATGTGTTGGCCACGTGTCCTGCTGTCAGCTGGGAAAGTATTAATTTTCTGTCTAGTGATTGCTGTGTTTCCTCTCTCCTCCTTTCAGGCTTGGTTGAAGAGGGAAGTCTCTATGTCTTTAAGGAAGAGCGGTTGATTGAATTTGATGGGGAACTGGCCACAGATGTCCTGGTGGAATTTCTCTTGGATGTAAGCACAGATAAGCACAGAGATAGATAAAGTCTCTCAGAGAAGATCTTGCAAATACCAACTTTGCTAAAAAACCTGCGTTTATCTTTATTTGAAATTCCATCCCTATTTGCTACATACTGGTAGAGATGACATTTGCCAGCTTCCCAAATATTTGTCTGACTATGAGTTCCCAGGAAAGCTGGTACTTTTCTGTCCCACCAACCACTTATATCTAATAGGCATTTTGCTCTCTTTCCTGTTCATGGTGTATTGGATTGGCAGCAAGCAATAATCCCACATAACTAACTGCTTGTCACCCACCTCAGTTAGCAAGCTCATGTGCAAACACTTTGATATTTGCAAAATCTTTCACTCTTTTTTTTTTTATTTAAAAAAAGAACAGTTATTTTCAAAAAAATACACGAAGTAGTAGCATTCTCATGGAGAAACTAAATAGAGCTCAATTCATTGAAAAAGGTATATGCTGCAAACTATTTGCCCATTTCTAGACACAACCACACAAAAAATGTGGTGTACTACTGTCCCTTCAGTGAATTTACCGAATTGCACTGCCATGAGTGAGAGAAGATCAAGGCCCTCACAGAGTGCTCTCAGGTCATTTTGTGCATGGGCACAACTAGGTACTCACCTTTGTGCCCAAATGCAAAAGAGATGC
This sequence comes from Rhinoptilus africanus, assembly GCA_013400135.1. Taxonomy (NCBI): domain Eukaryota; kingdom Metazoa; phylum Chordata; class Aves; order Charadriiformes; family Glareolidae; genus Rhinoptilus; species Rhinoptilus africanus. Next base: position 356,491 of record VXBO01014826.1, read on the forward strand.
TGACCCCCTCACCAACGTCTTGCGCTTCTCTCTACATTTTATTCACACAGCCCAGAAACATACTCTTTGCTCTGTAGTGAAAACATTTTGTGGCTTTTTGGCTTTCCTTCGAAACGAGGCTCCCTTTATGGGCAGCCTTGCAGTAACGCAGATAAGGGAGGTAAGGCAAGCAGTGGAGCCGGCAGGGTTTGTTTCCCAACGTGGCAGGTTGCCTGAAAGGTGACCTGTGGTGCAGGAGTACCAGTGGTAAAAGGCACACCTAGGGGAAAGAAAGAGCTCCCTAGGACCTCAGCCCTCCTATGGCAATGCATCTGAAGCTGCATACATCAGGTACTACAGACAAAACACATATAAGTGGTTTCAGGGACAGAAGCGGGCATCTCAGCCCACACAGGAGGGCCACAGGCAGGGCAGGGCTTTGCTGTGATCCCAGCAGCGGTGGGATGCCTGGTTCCTGTCGCTCAGGCCACTACGGCAGCAGGGAGCTGCCCACCCTGCCCTGGACACAGCAGAGGCACAGCCACATGCCAGAGCATCACTCGCAAGGGGTGCAGCCTAAGGCACTTTGCGAGGTTCTGTTCGCTGTGCTCTGTGGTATGCCGCTGAAAAAACATGTTCTGTGAACAAAGGCCCAAAGGAAGGATTGCTGTTTGTGTGTTTTCCACTCAAGAGAGAAAATATCCAACAAAGCAGGGAAATAAGAACAAACACATCTGTGGTGCCTCGGCAGCCTGCTCTCAAAGGGAAACAAACCCAGAGGTCCTCTACCCTTCTGTATGCTGTCGGGTGGACTGCCTGCATTTTTTTTTCTAGCGAAGCCACACTTGATTTACACCAGTATCGCTGGGCAAAATAATCAGACCCAATCTTTTGACCAGCAGTGGCGAGTTAAGAAAACAGAAACGAAGTTTTAGACTAAGGACAGGCTGAAGCTGCAGGTAGGTCTTCAACTTTCTCATCAACACTGTTATGTGCCTGGGGACAAAGCATGGGTTTAACCCACTCTGCATGGGAGGATCAGCCAGGAAAATTCACATCCAGACATTTCACTGCTCCAAAATACTGTTTGGCCACACTCTGCCATGCTAGTTTTGAAGTTTTCCAAAAGCCAGTTATTTGCAGTTACCTCTTCCAGCAAATTACAGTTATGAACAAATATATCCATCATTCATAGAAGCTCACAGTCTCCATACCAGCCCCTTTCAACTGCTCTCCCTTTTTCTCAGCCACTCTAAAGACAGCTGCAAAATTGCTACCCCTTATCTCATATCAGCAGGTCCCTTAGAATAAAATTTGGGTTACCCAGACGTCTTTCAGCTTCCCTCTTGATGCTTCAACCTACGCAGTGAACCTGCTAATGACTCCCTCTGAAGGTGACCTGCATCTCTCGGTTCCTCACATGAAGGCAGAGAGCACTAAGTAGGGTTTCCAGCAGCAGAGAAATTGGGTGACCTCTTTCTCCTCACTTAGGCTGCTAGTGACACAGCCTGCCAGGCTTAGGTTGCTGCTGCAAATCGTTGCGTTATCAAATGCATTTGTCATGGCAGCTGCTAGAAGACCCCGTGGAGATCATAAACAGCAAGCTGGAGCTTCAGGCCTTTGACCAAATCGATGAGGAAATCAAACTCATTGGCTACTTCAAAGGAGAAGACTCTGAACGTAAGATGAATATGTTCCTCACGGGGCTTGGAGGTGGCTGGGCGCCATGTCCTGGTTCTTCTGCATGGACATTAAGGGTGTGGGGGTATATGTCAGGCTGTGACAGTGCTAAAGTTGCTGAAGAATGTGGTGGGATTGCAGGCAAGTTTCTACTGTTGTTATGCATGAGCCCATTCCTACACCAACAGTGGTGACCCTTCTGCAAGGTGTCTGCTGGCAACAGAAGGAGGCTATTATCCAAGGTCTCCTGAAGAACTTACTTGCCTACCTCACCCAAAATCAGGTGAGGTTACAGTTACATTGGGTGAGCGCCTAAAGGGAGCAAAGCTCCCCCCACTTATGAGCAGTGAACCCAAAAGGTCCAAGAAAGAGGGAGGGAAGCAAAGGGAAAGAAGGAGACACTCATTAAATTCTAACTTGGCAAACATGCAGCAGCAGTGAGCAGGGCGTCTTAGGGCAGCCTGGCAGAGGCACTGACCTGTGTCTCCTTCCTGAACCCCAAGACTGAGAAGAGGCTGGTCCCATGCCCTGAGAGATGTGCAACTCGGGCATTGTTCCAGGCAGAGCCATCAGCTTTCACGAGCCTTGAGAAACCCTCACCCAAGTCTCTCCCTGGCAAGCTCCAGGAGTCTCCTCTGCCAGCCTGAGCACTCCCCCTGCTCTCCAGGTCCACCCCACACTTGCAAGGCTTGCCTTTAGCAAAAAGACAGGTGTATTCTTACCTGAACAAGCAACATATCACCAGGTCTGCTGCACCGCAACAGCCCGTCCCCCTCTCCCTTCAGCTTTCTCACCTGCTCAAAATGGGCCGTGGGGGCAGCTCGGGCAGGGCTGTGCACACAATGCTGCTCAGTAATAAGTATTTTGAAGAAAGGTGGGAAATACCTGTTGTGAAGAGCTCTCACCAGGCTGAGAGCATCCTTCCTGACCCCAGCTGAGGACCTGATACCAGTGACAGTAAGAATGTACCTCATTCCTGCCCCTTCCTCCTGCACCAGGAGGAGACTGCCTAATCGTGCTTGGTGACTGTTTAGGGAATGGCAGCAATCATTAATGCTGGAGCAACTCCGTATATTTCCCAGGCTGCTGATTTCAGCCCCAGTTAAGCATGGCATGCTGAGATTTGTAGTATCCCTGAGTGTTGTGGGGCTGCACACCATGTGTCCTGTTCACTCCACATGAAATGGTTCTTGTTTGTAAACCCTGGAAGGGTGAAAGAAATATAGTGCCACCATGTGATGTATATTGTGATAATTTGTATTTGTTCTTCCTTCTGTGCTGATCAGAGAGTGGCCAGCTGCCTGTGAAATCTTTTATTCATTCCCTTTTTCTCCTTCCAGATTACAAAGCATTTGAAGAAGCTGCCGAACACTTCCAGCCCTACATCAAATTCTTTGCCACCTTTGACAAAGGGGTAAGCATCCACAGACCTCACTGTGGGAGCTCATAGCCTCCACCACCTGTTTTCCAGAAGATCACGACACTCATATATTTAATATCTGGCTCCAGTTTCTCATTTTCAGCATTCCTGTATTTTGTAGTATTGGTGTCCGCATTTTGGATTTGGCTCTGTGGTGTTCCCCAGGGCTCCGTAACGGGGCCAGTTCTGTTTAATATCTTTATCGATGATCTGGATGAGGGGATCGAGTGCGCCCTCAGTAAGTTTGCAGACAACACCAAGTTGGGTGGGAGTGTTGATCTGCTGGAGGGGAGGATGGCTCTACAGAGGGATCTGGATCGATGGGCTGAGGCCAATGGCATGAGGTTCAACAAGGCCAAGTGCTGGGTCCTGCACTTGAGTCACAACAACCCCAAGCAGCGCTACAGGCTCGGGGAAGTTTGGACGGAAAGCTGCTTGGCAGAAAAGGACCTGGGGTTGTTGGTCGACTGCTGGCTGAATATGAGCCAGCAGTGTGCCCAGGTAGCCAAGAAGCCAAATAGCATCCTGGCTTGTGTCAGGAATAGTCTGGCCAGGAGGACTAGGGAAGTGATTGTCCCCCTGTACTCAACACTAGTGAGGCCCTCTCTCAAGTACTGTGTTCAGTTTTGGGCCCCTTGCTACAAGAAAGACATTGAGGTGCTGGAGCGGGTCCGGAGAAGGGCAACAAAGCTGGTGAGGGGTCTGGAGAACAAGTCTTACGAGGAACAGCTGAGGGAACTGGGGTTGTTTAGCCTGGAAAAAAGGAGGCTGAGGGGAGACATTATCGCTCTCTACAACTACCTGAAAGAAGGTTGTAACAAGGTGGGAGTCAGTCTCTTCTCCCAAGGAACAGGTGATAGGACAAGAGGAAATGGCCTTAAGTTGTGCCAGGGAAGGTTTAGACTGGATATTAGCAAAAATTTCTTCACAGAAAGGATTGTCAAGCATTGGAACAGGCTGCCCAGGGAAGTGGTTGGGTCACCATCCCTGGAGGTATTTAAAAGATGTGTAGATGTGGCACTTAGGGACATGGTTTAGAGGTGGACTTAGCAGTGCTAGGTGAACGGTTGAACTTGATGATCTTAAAGGTTCTTTCCAACCTAAATGATTCTATGATTCTATAAAAGGCCATTGCTACAGCGTGGAGGTAGGTCCTTGGTTCAGAAACCAGCCCCATTAAGTTTGCAGGATCCTTGCTCTGCCCCAGTGCTTGAGACTGGTAGTGTAGAGCATCAGTCTTTTTTTAATCAAGGAAAGATCCGTCCATATTTTGTTGGCCACCCCTAGAGTGCATACTCTGGAAGAGAGTAAGCACCTTGACCTCAGCTCTGACACTGGGAGAGACTCTGGGTAGGCAAAGAGGCACGTTGGGCTCACTCACCTCTGACCATCTCCACTGCAACAGGTTGCCAAGAAGCTAGGTCTGAAGATGAACGAGGTGGACTTCTATGAACCGTTTATGGATGAGCCCGTTCATATCCCTGATAAGCCTTACACAGAGGAGGAGCTGGTTGAATTTGTGAAAGAGCACAAAAGGTATGTAGTGTACAGGATGCTCCTGACCATGAGATATGGGTAAAGGTGTCTCTCATCGCAGGCTTGCCCCTCGAGGGCATCCTGTAAAAATTAGGATGATGACAACCATTTGGCAATTTGCTGATCCAGCTTTGAGATTTTGTCTGGTCTTTTTCTACACCCAGAGGTGCAAGTATTTGTGCCACAATCAAAGCCCACCACCATGGGGCTGTGACAACACAGCTTCCCTCATCCTCCTCCCTGGTTAGTCCTCCCTCAAAGAGCAGGGAGACTTGCAGGCAGTGGAGAGTGGAAACATTGTCCTACTTGCTGATGCTTTTAATTTAGAAGATGATCTTCTCCAAGGCCTCTGAAGCCAAAATCAAATTTTGTCCAGTCCCCTCTTTCCTCAAAACAGCTTCACTAATGGGTATATCCCTCTCCTGATGTCAGATATGTTTGTAGGCAGTTCTGAGTTCAGACCAAACCTGGAGACACTGTGATGGATTAAGAGGCTCCTGCTGACTGCAGGCACAGAGAGGAAGCCACTGCTGTTGTGGCTGTCTTAGTCCTCATCTGCAAAGGTGCTGAGCACCTACAATGTTTGATCAAGTCAGAGGGAGCTGTGGATGCTCTGTGCTTTTTATGATGAGGTTTATTGCAGTTGTTTAGGGACTTGGGCACCAACAGTCTGGAAGCAACTGATCCCATCTAAAAGCAGAGGGCTAAAAATAAGGGCATAATTACCTATGAGGTACTATATTTTTACACCCTTAAAAATACAGCAGAGGATAGTCACACAGGTGATCTGCTGCTCCTGCAACTGCATTTCCCAGCAGATGTTCAAGGGGACAGAAAAGAGTTCAAGAAAAGCAGGGCCATTGATACTGTTAGGGGAGCCCAAATCAGGCTGAGCTGGAGGTTTGTGTTCACACACAGAGGGTTCAGAGACAGGAGATCATCTCTAGAGTCTGCGAGACACCAGACTTGGAAACAGATCTCTGCTTTTTCTGAAATATGAAGGGGTCCTCTATCTCCCATGTACTCGCAGGTCACTTTGCTGACCTCCTGGACTTCCTGGACTCAGTCCTTCCCATCTTTCTTCCCAAGCTCGCTCTGTCAGGCAGCAGTGTCAGGAGGCTGATTAAACACAGTCAGCTAAGTGCTAGCCTAATAAGGCAAGCTCTTCACCAGCACAAAATTGCAGTGGAGCCCCCCCAAGTCTCATATATTTCAAGATGCTATGTTGTCCTTGGTAGGAGCAAGGGGCTGGGCCGTATATCTTCCTAGTGCCAAGGCTCAGAAGGGAATTAAAAGGAATCTCATGAAATCAGATACTTGAAACTCCAAACCTGCCAAGATGCTGCCACGACAGTGGAAAAACGCTGGGATGATAGTGGTATGTTGCAAGCAGTTAAATCTGAGTCTCTCAGACCAGAAGTGCTTTTTCCTGCTTTGCCACCAGTAAAGGACCTAAAGCCAAAGGCTAGAAGTGGAAATAGACACAAAGATGATCAGGCCTGTAGAGAAAAGCAGAGTGACCTCAGCAGTTGCCATGTGCTGGTTCCCTGCAGACAACTCGGCAGGATCTTCTGCTCTGCAGGAAGCTGTAGAAGACCACTTCCCTTCTTTCCCTTGCACAACTGATGTTCTCACTTCACTCCGGCCAGTAGGCATGGGCTATCCCTCCGCTGAGGCGCAAAGGCCCACTGCCACCTCTCGTCCATCCTGCAGAAGGAGCCTTGTCATATCACTGGGGAAAGCTCACAGTTCTCAGCAGTACCCAGGCTCTTTGGCATGCTTTAAACATCCCTTCTAAAAAGAGGTCCCTGCTGCCATGCCCAGGCAGGCTTCACCGCCTCTTTCTCCAGCTCTACATGGAAATCGGGATTTTCAAGGCAGGAGTTGAAGCGGGTGGCCAGGAGGACCCTGTACGCAGCCTCCTGGCTGATGATTCCCTGGGCAGCTGCAGGCAGTGGTGGGAAAGTTCATCCTCTCCGGAGCAGGTCAGGAAGCCGGTGTTCAGCACAGTGGGGTGACTCATCCAAGGTCAATAGGTGTCCAGCTGTGGATGGTGGCTGGGTGCTGTGACTCCAAGGTCTCAGCCCAGATTTTGCTCTGACTTGCGCTAATACAAATTACGTGGTAGTTCCTCTGCCTGCAGCAAGAGGCCTCTGGGTTTATGCCTGTTTCACGTGCAAAATGCTAGGGGTGGGCACCCCCTCCAGGCCCATTATCTGTGACTGTGGTGGCCAAATGTAGGGGCTGAATTCTGCTCCCTCTTATTCACCTAAACACCACTTATCTCGCTCCCTCCAGCACTGGGGAGTAACCACAGTAAGTCTTCAGTAACTCCGCAACAATCAGTACATGTGGGTGTGATCAAATCCTTCCCACCAAGTTTCCTTTCTCCAAGCTGCCCCCAGAGAACAGCTAGGGAAAGCATCTTGAAAGCCAGATACAAGTACATAATATGCATTCACCTGATATAATCTCCAGTTTCTGGCAATCAGCAATGAGGAGACTTGCTGGGTCAAAAATTGTATCCCTGATCTTTTGTTTAGTGGCTATTTCTTCAATTTCTATCATCATTTTTTACCTCATTTTCATCTTGATGCTGAATGTACCCAGTTATAATGAGTTCAGTGGCTGAATTATGCATTACATCAAAAAAGTATTCCTATTTGTTCAGTTTATACCTGCTACTTAATAATTCACTGTGTGCTTACTAGCTCTTGTGTTACAAGGAACAATGACTAGCTGTTCCCTGTTTCACTTTTTTTTTCACTGCTCCTTATCTTTTAGACCCCCTGCCAATATTCTCTTTGTTCACCTCTTCTACAAGATAAAGAGATCTCACCCATTTAATCTCCCCCAAAGAGAGGTCATTCCATACCTTCGTTCACAGATGCCATGTTTCCACATCCCTTTTTCGGTGATGGGATGACCAGAACCACAAATACTTTCACTCTGGAGTTGTCCAGTGCTATAATGGCATGATGCATTTTCCCACCTGTTCATAACATTCTTTTTGCCTTTGGAGCTGATGCTTCCTCAATTTTTGACACCTGGGCCCCTTTCCTGAGAAGCAAGAATTAATTACAGCTACTTCAGAACTCGTTGTTGCACCTGTATAATCAGGGTTGTTTTTCTGCAGGTGCATTACTTCCTATGCCTATCATGCAGACACTCAAGTCTCAGGAGATCCCTCTGTATCTCCTTATAGTCAGGCCTGTGCTGGCTGTCTGAAGAATTTGGTATGACAAGAAAATCCTGCCATATTCCTATTTCCCATCTCTTTGAGATTATGTGAGAATATGTTTTGCATATGATCATGCTAAAGTACATTCTATGAATCTCAATTGGTTCATTCCCTCTTTCGTGAAAATTGACCATTCATCTCCACCCTTAATCTTCCGATGTCCTTAATCCACAGGAGAACCTACCCTTGGATCTGACTGCAGCTTAGTTTCTCTGAAACCCTTTAGTAAGGGATCTTGTCCTCTGAAGGCAGCTCACTGCATTGACCAGCATATCTTTACCCACTCCTTGACTTGTTCTGAGAACTCCATCATATCTATTGCCATGATTTTCCTCTTAAAGGCCAGGTGTCTCTCGTCCTACCATGTCATATTCCTTCAAATGCCTGTTAACTCTACTTTTTCTGGTAGCATCATGTCCATAAGGACGTCACTCTTTCAGATCTGTGGCTCCTCAGGTCCTTTAGGAACCTCTAAAAAATGTTCCTTGTTTCTACTGCTGTTGTAGCGAGGCAAACCAAAGCGGCAGGTTACACATCTCATTAATGGCACCTGGTCCTGGCAACGTGCTGCTACTCCCTTTGCCAATTTGTTCCAGGGCCTCATCGATTAACACTTCTCTCTGCAACAGCTCCTGGGGCTGGTTTGCCAGGGAGACCCGCTCTGCTGGGGGAACCCCCCCGAAGCAGAGGGAGCAGAAGTGCAAAGGACTACTTGTGCTTGTCTGATATGGCCTTCTGTTCCTTGGGTGCCCCTTTAGCACCTCAGTCACCTCTCATCCTGCCAGGCTCTCTGACAGGTTTCCTGCTACGGATATGTCTGAAAACATTTATTAATCTTTTTTTTTTTTCTTTTATGAGCTACTTCTCAAAAATATTTGCTTTGGCCGGTCTTACGGTTTAAATTTTTTTTAAATTCTCGCCAGTGCTTATTATGATCTAAATTTTGCCAGAGGTTATTCTGTTGTCTTTGCTTCAGAAGGGTTTGGAAGGATTTTTACAGTGGAATTATGCTGGGGTAAAACCAGGAGAAAAAGGGGAACAAAGCCCAGAAGGAATGTCGCAGGGACTGCAATACACAAGTGAATGGGTCACTTCATGCTCTCAGCACAGGCAGAACAATCTGCCATGTGTGGGACCGATTCACCAGCGTACCCCAGCACAGAGAGGCATCTCATCTTCCCAAGCACAAATAGTGTCTGCAGTGACTCCAGTGGGGGCAAGGGCAGGGTTTTATCACCATAAATAAAAGCATAAGTTGACCTACTGTGCCCCCGCGCTTGCATTCAAAACATGGTAGCCGACGGCGCTGACTCCAGCCACCAACCAAATGAGCCACAGTGACCTTTTCCATGATGCCAGCGGCATTGTGTGTGACACTGCTGGATGCGTCCTCATAGAGCGTTTCTGTCTTCCTTTCAGGGCCACCTTGAGGAAACTGCGCCCAGAGGACATGTTTGAGACGTGGGTAAGCACGCGTGGTGGGAAGCCTTGCGTCCCCTGCTAGCTTCCAACAAGAAACCGCTGCTCAAAAGCTCAAGCCTCTGGCTGGGCAAAACATTGTCTTTCCTTCCTTGCAAAGCCACTTGCCCTCCTCTGGGAAGAAGGGAAAGCCTTGGATGTGATGCCCAGTGCATGGGTTCAAACGGTGTGTTCAAATGCTTTGCTCGGCAGCGGTGGACCGCTGAGCTGGGTCATGTTAGCTTCACAGGGGGTTCAGGGAAAGCTAACCAACTGTGCCAGGAGGGTGCTGAGCCTCTGTAGCGGCCGTGATAGAGGTATGGAGAGCATCCTTCGCAAGGATGCTCTATCTCATCTTATGCACCTCAGTGCTGGTGGTGGGGAGTGACTTCAATGGCCTGCTCACTGGGCAAGCTACGGAGATTGTACCGAACAGATGACTCACGAAAATTGTACTGGGGTGGTCATACAATTCAAAATGCAAGCGAGGGCAGGCAGTTCAGACAATTATATAGACTACAGAGCGAATTGCACATTGATTGCGCTTCTCATGGTGTGAGCAAGCTGCAAGTCAGCGATTGTGAAGAACTAACCACAGTGGTTTGGCACTGATCACACGCAGAGGACTCTCTCGGTCTGCAGGTGTGGGGGAAAAGGGGAAGGGTGAAAAGGAAAGAAAAAATTGTGTATTACAAATTATCCCTTCGCTGTGAATGAGTACGATTTTAATAGTCAGTCAGGGACCTTCAAGTGCCAGCTGAATGCTGAAAAACAAAGATAAACAGGTGCTTTACAGATGCTAAGAAAGATGGAGTCATTCCTTCAAAAAGCTCGGCACATTTATAGCAGCATTGAGTTGCCTCCTTGCTTGGCTGTGTAACATGAAACGCTGCGGGACTCCGAAGCACCAAAAACCTTGGGAGTCTTTAAGACAACAAGGCGAGAGGTAATAAAACTGAAGCAGGAGTTATGAGTCACTTAGGCGTGATAGCTTTTCATTTTGTTTTGAAATATAGATTCTGTACAGAAGATAGCTTCCTAGATCCACTGAAGCCCCTCAAAGTTTTTTCACGGGGCTTCAGTGGGATGCAAATTTCACAGGCAGTGGTTTTGCTTTCATACTGAATGTGTTCTAAAATAACCTCAGGAAAAGTGTGAATTGTCAGCAGTGGGATGCTCACTTTACCAGCAGCCTGGGAATACAGAGCTGCCTCCGCTATGAGCAGGGAACTTGTACTTACAGGTGACAACAGGCTGGATTCAAACCTTGCCGCAAATTCAGAACTCCAGTGCCTTCATTGGAGTTACTCCTGTTTTGTTTGCTGCCTTAGGGGACAGAATATAGCTATATTATATAGCTGTATATACAACTATGTATTGCACATGGAGTTTTTTTATTCTTTTGCTGTCTGACAATGCTGTGGGCAAATATGGAGAAAAAGCAACAGTGTAGATTTTGCTAGCTGTAAGTGGTCTGAATCCCAAGTAAACCTGCCTAGAATACCCCAGTGAAAACGTATTCCCTGAAGACGACAGCAAAGGCCCAGCATCCGCTATTGTTTTTAAAGATAATGTTTTCCACTTAATCTTTCAGGGCTTTTTTTCCTTTCAGTTTTTGATGGTGGCTTTGTCACCTCTGGGCTCAAAAGGGAAAAGAAATTAGCATTTAGATGGGAATTTTTGCTCGCATTAAAATCAATTGAAATGGAAACCGGGACCGTCAGCGGGTGAGGAAGGCGAAGCTGATCCATGGGATAATTCAGAGATGACATTCATAGCAGGCAGATGATGAACCGTCCGCCAGATCTGTTGGCCTTTGCCAATATCATTACCCATTACTTAGGTGCCTCATGGAGAAAAGCAGTCCACCAGGCTGTCGTTTCTCTCCTCCACTCATTGGAGCCCTGAAATGAGCTTCCCACTCATTTCTCCTCCCTGCTCACCAAGACCCTCAGCTAGAGCAAGAGATCCTTCACCTCCCGGAAGGTGCCCAACTGATCCACCTCACCTCTCACACTGTGAAGAAAGCTCCTTTGCTGGCCCCGAAGGAGCATGTTTGGGGTCTGAGTGTTGTGGCAAATATTTGTTTCCTCACAAACCATCCCCTATCAGCTGCAAATTTATGAGGGTAGGTGGCCTCAGGCATGGAGAGTAAGCCTATATTCCCATTCTAGAGAGCCCTTGCTATCACGATGCTCACCTCATTTTTAGCTGAAGGGTTTCAGCAATGCTACCCAAAGTACCCACCTCAGCACCTAATACCTCCACGACTCAGCCTCAGGTCCCATTTCTGGTGTCTTGGTGGGACTCCAGTCAAGCCTCTCTGCAATCATCCTGTTCACTTGAAGGCATCCTACCACTCCTCTTCTCCAGGGACTGCCTGGACTCTCCTCCCTCTTTGTCTCACCAGTAATAGCTTTGTTGTTTCCAGGAGGATGACATGGAGGGAATCCACATTGTGGCCTTTGCCGAAGAAGACGACCCAGGTAGGAGGCCGTTTTCCTCCTCGCATGACTCTCCATCACTCAAGATGGTGTAGTTTCATGTGCTTTGTTGGCATTGCAGAGCCCTGTACCCCAGCCAGGACGGGGAGCAGGGATGCTTCTGGGTGTTTATGCCAGCAGTTGTGCTAGCTGGGACTCAAATTTATGGGCTCTAGATATAAATGGATGGCTGACTGAAGAAAAAAAGTCATTGTCCCCAACCCCAGTGCCAGGATTTGCTCCCTAACTCTGCAGCCGTCTTATTGTGTGGCTCCGGGAAAGCGCTGAGGGCTGGGTGTGTGATGTGCATGTGGGAAACCCGTGGGCATCGGCTCCTGAAAAGCCGTGGCATCGGTGCTTCTCAGTGCCATCAGCATGCCGAGAAGCTGCAGCCGCTCGGGGGCTTGGTTCCTCCCTCACCACAAGAAAATAGTGACATTGTTCCACTCCACGGAAGGATTATGAGACTTAATTCATGTGTAACTAATTTCAATACCCGGGGAGGATGCTTGAAATTAAAAGCCTTATTATCAGAAGAAAGAGCTGGGAGACAGCATTTTAATGAGAACTATAAACAACCCCTGTGTGCATAGGGGGGTGAGGGAAGTTGAAAACCCTGCAAGCAAAAAGTGCCTGCGTGTTTGCAGGAGAGGGCTGCAGTGGTTCATATATCATTTCAGATGGTTTTGAGTTCCTGGAAATCCTGAAGCAGGTTGCCAGGGACAACACTGATAATCCTGACCTGAGCATTGTCTGGATTGACCCCGACGACTTTCCTCTGGTGAGTGGCAGGGGCTCCTTGCCTTTCATGGTTTAATTCATGGATGCAGTGTGTGTGGGGGGGGTGTATGAACACAGGAATTGCCTCAGGAAATTCCTGGGGAATTGCCACACTGACTGATTGCCACAGGGAAAGATGGGAAACTGGACCACGGGTGATGCCTGAGAGATGCTTGTTGGGGTCTGCTTTCCGTGAAGGTGGTGTCTGGGGAACACTCACAGAGCTGGGCGCTTTCCTTTCCCATGTGTGGTGGCCCAGGCTTGGGCCTCTCTTCTCTCCTGTGCATTCATGGATGCACGCTCCCTGCACCACAGCCCAGATGGCCGGATGAATTAATGCAAGGGGGTACAGCAAACATCCTTGTCTGAGCTTTGCTTCTCTCTCTCCTGCAGCTGATCACTTACTGGGAGAAGACCTTCAAGATTGACCTGTTCAGACCACAGATCGGGGTGGTGAATGTCACAGACGTGAGTAGCACATGCCCAGAAAATCCAGTGATCCCAAGATTAGGGTGCTAGAAAGGACAAGATCTGAGGTCCTCTGGAATCAGTGGGATTTCTGCCATTGAGTGCAGGTAGACCAGGCTTTTTCCCAAGGGAGAAAGTGTAAAGACTTTACCACTCCCATGTGCAGCTGGGTTCATGACATCTCCAGCACTGGGCTTCAGGGCTTTGGTCTGAGCATGTCTCTGCTGCCGAGTGACCCACAAACCATGTCTGCCAAGGACAGGACCAGCCCCTGTGGTCTGAGCTTCAGGGCTTTGCCCTGTTTTGGTGTCAATGTCTCACATTTCCATCCCAACCCGCAGCATGCACCATCGTCTGTGCCCTGCTCTGACTGAACCTGGGTGGGCTTGTGAGGGGGAAAGTGTGTGTATTGTGTCGGGGGGTGAAAGCCATGCTTAGGGGAAGAGAAGAGGAGAAAAAGGAGGGTGTTTTTGCAGCAGAAGCAGAATGGCCCAGCTTGAGTGTAGGAGAGAAAGATGGTCCCCAACAGATGACAGGGAGCAATTGCACAGATTGGAAAAAAACCCCAACCAAAACACAAATAAATACACAGCCTTAATAAGGATATGACATAAAATGGTAATGGAGGGATCCTGCTGGGGTGAAAAGGGTATCCTGGGGTTCATCCAGTTCTTCCTCCCCTTCAGCCACTGCCGTGCGGGTGGTGCTGGAGGGATTTGGGTGGGAAGAGGAGACATGCCCACCCCATTCTCAGCGGCAGTAAAGTGTTTCATCACTGTCACGCTCTGGCAGCCAGCATCGCTGCAGAGGGGGAGCACCGACAGGTGCTGCTTTGGCAGAGCTGTGGAGGTGCTGGTACCCACAGCTGCGCTATCGGCCCAACTTTCGAGCAGCTACTGGTTTCACCATGTTTGCCTTCAAGCCAGCAAGCCATGGGACTGATGCCAGGTTACCCACACACTGGGAGTTTTTACGGCAGGTGGGAGGGGGACCCATCCGATCCCCACCAGCAGAGATGTGGGGAGAGCTGCTGAGTTCAATGTAACGTGCATCATGGCCCTGACACAACTACAGAGAGAAACCATTTTCCTCTTTCTGACAGTAATAGTCCAGACAATCAAAAAACTCGTAATGTGGCGTGCTCCAGCCTGGCTCATTTATTACCTTAGCTTATTTTTGATGGTTAGGTGCTGGGTGTTTCAATCCCTTTAAAATGAACCTGTGTGGGTATGTAAGTGTCTCTGGAAGCAAAATCCTCTCCATGCAGAAATGTTCATATTTTGGGGCTTGACTTCTTTGTGTTTGAAATTTCAGCCATATGGGAACCTGATATTTTATTAGAAGACAGCAGAGAGGGACAGAGAGTTGGGACAACTGGACAGGGCTGGGCGATGGTCCTGGCCCTGCAACCAACCTTGCTCCCAGTGCCAACGTACCTTGCCAGAAAAAGAGGGACAGGGAGGGAGTACTAGAGGATTGTGCCTCTTATTATAACAAATGCTGCAAGATGGGAGATGTGGTAGGGAAAGCAAAGAGACAGTGTTATGAAGCAAGTGGAGACCCTGGATCTTACCCATCCCATTGAGGGGAATGAGAAGGAGTCGTACAGGCTGGCTTGGGAGTTACGGAGTAGATGATGGCTCTGGCTGGATGTGAGCCGTGCTTTTCCTGTAACAGAGCAGCATCTGCCACATTGTGGGACAGACAACTAGTGAGTGGGGACCCAGTGGGTTAAGGCTTGTGAGCAGAATTTTAAAGAGAGAAACAAAAGGGAAGAGGGCCAAGATAGCATCTGTCACCTAAGGTCATGAGAGAAATGAACAGACAAGCCAGAAATAGAGCCCAAGTCTTCTAGTCTTTTGCCCTTATTAATAGTATCTCCCTTCATTATATTTACTGCAGTTGGCCATGTTTAAGTGATGTCAAAGCTACATTAAACAGCTATCAATGGAAATTCATGGAAGTAGGATTGTCAGTGGCAAGAGAATCATACAGAAACTAATGTTAGGCAGGAACATATGCCGTATTATCCAGCAGTTGTTCAGAGACCTGTAAAAACTCATGCATTATCCAGCTTTGATATAGCAAATGTTTCAGGTTGTTGATTATAGTATTTGCAGTTTTTATTTCATTCCTCTTAAGTCTGTTTTCTATTCCTCAAGAGAGATATTTGAGAAAGTTCTAGGTTGGCGAGTGATATCTAAAACAAACACTGAGCTCATTTCGTTATTTCAGTGTTACATCACTGCATTCAGCCAAGTTACACAGGTACAAAGTGGGGCTTACACAACAGAGTAAAAATAAACACTGCTGTTGGCTTTGGTGGACATAACCCCTGTGACCCCATCACTTCTCTAAAAACTTGCCAATGCAAACACCAGAGCTCCCAGCAGCCCCCACTGGCCCGTCACATCATAGTGGCCCAGGATTAGGGCCATGATGTGCTGCAAAATATTTCAGATTTATTTGCACAGCATCTTCTCTAGGTGTCCCGCTCCTGTTCTCCTTATTTAAAGATGTCACTTTTTGCAGCATGAACAGTCCTGAGGGTGAGGACAATATCATTTGCATGAAGCAAGAGCTGCATGCCTCTCCATGGCTCTTTTTTGTTACAGTTTTGGTGGTTTAGGAGGAAAATATTGTAAGGGAGAAGCAGTTTTCACTAAGCAAAAATTGGTCTGGATTTTTAGCAAGCCATGCGACAAAGAGAATTAGGTACCACAGACAGGGAAAGAAGTGGGGCACGTTTGCTAAAGCTGGTAGTTATCTTCTGACATATGAAAAGCACTTGCTTCTGCAATACCAAATGCTGAATGAAATTACCACACAGCACCTCTGCAAAATAGGAGGCTGTTCCTATTTTATGGAGGGGAGACAGTGAAGGGAAAGGAGCTTACCCAGGCATTCACCCAAGGAACCTGTAACAAAGCAAGGAGAAAACCTTTAATTTCCAAGTCTCAGAGACCATCTAAGCTTCCTCTCCCTGGGTAACAGCCACAATTTAGACAGCATCTTCTCAAGGCATTTTAGAGAGCATCTTACTGAATCCCTTCATGCCCTACAGTTTGTGAAAGTAATGCAGACAAATGGACAAAAAAAAGCAGGGTGCACCAATAGTCCAGGGCATCAGTGGTTTGCACCATTCTTCAGCTGGAGCATGGTTGAGATGATCTGAGGAAAGGCTCTTCCAAGAGGAGGAGCTGCTATCACATGTGGAGAGACCAGAGCAACGTCCTGAGGCAAAGGTGGTGGTAAAAAAAGGCTGGGGAGAAGGAGTGCTGACAGCGGGGTGTAAATGCTCAAAGGAAGAGATTCCAGAGAGGCTCTGGAAGGAAAGAGAGAAATGCTGTGATGTCCTGTGAACTTGGGTGACGCATGGAGAGCTGGTATAGGTCTCTTTATGCTCTCTTTGTGTTGACTTGGACTCTACAGAACAGGCCAGACAGGGCGAGGACAGTGCATCAGGTGGACGATGCTCTCGCTCACAGGTGTGAGCAGTGCTGGAGAGGAACGGGCAGCGGGCACACATCTAACCCGGGGCAAACAGTGCCACACACTCATGTAAACCCATTGAGCTGTTCCACTGCCCTTAGTGAGAAGAAACAGCACTTCGGGGGAAGTGGCAATCCCAATGTGTGGGCAGAGAGACACCGTGGCTGAGCCTGCCCACAGGCTGTGTCAGAAAGGGATCTAATGCCACCCCCCCCCTGCATCCCACCTGTGGTCCAACCCTTACCCCCTCAATAGCAGCGAACCTCATCTCTTCCCTGTGTCCCTGGGGGTGGCTAATCCCCCATCACCTGTCCCCTCAGGCTGACAGCGTCTGGATGGAGATCAGAGACGATGATGACCTGCCCACCGCGGAGGAGCTGGAGGACTGGATAGAGGACGTGCTTTCTGGGAAGATAAATACCGAAGATGATGACGACGATGACGACGACGATGACGATGATGACTAACTGTGACTCTATGCAGTTTGACTTGTGGGGGCTGAGAGGCCTCCCTCCGTGGCAGGTCCTTCCATCGGAAGACCTCTGTTTGAGCGTCAGCAAGCACCGCTGCTCCTCTTCCCCCTCTGCCCCGCTGCCCCTGCCCCTGCCCTCGCCGGGACCCCCTGGCCTGATTCTCAGCGGTGCTGAGCCACTGGGACTGCCCTTGCAGTGGGCTGGTGGCACCTGCAGGCACCCAGCACCGCTGCAAATCATGCCTCCTTAGTAAGGACAATAGGAATCTGCAGGGAATCTGCCCCCAGTGCCCCAGGGCAGGAGGAAAGCGCCTGCCTGCTTGCTGCCAGAGGGACACAGGGAGGCAATTTATATTTTCCATGCTCATCAGCCCAGCACTTAGATCCAAAGACCAAATCTCACTTCAAGAGGTAGGGAAGACCACTGTAAAGTTTAGTCCTTTTGCTAAACACAATGCCCTTTGCAGTTATTCTGCCAAGACCACTCCACCCTGCAAGTTCTGCTGCCAGAGTCTATAGCTACCCATTAACATGCTAGGAGCAGCAAAAGGCTGTGTGAGGGGAGGAAGGTTTTAGGGATGCTATTTAAGTTTTCAATGATTCCATAAAACAACAGGATATTCTTGTCTGGCAGAGCAATGCAAAACCAAACACCATGATCCCCATCTGAACCTCTTTCTTCTTGAAAGCTTAGGTGAAAGACAGGGTAAGTGCAGGTGGTCTGACAGGGGACTTCAAAACTTGCTGGTTCCGGAACTGCTGGAAAGGCTGATGCAGGTCTGAGCCCAGACTCTTGAGGCTGAAGGTCACAGCAGTGAACCAAACCATGGGTCTTAAACCCAGAGAAACACCAGAGCAGACCCCAGGCCAGTTCCAAACCTTTGCAGTCAGGGCTGGGCTGTGCCTACCTTCCCTTTCAGGCGAACCTCAGCTGGATTGAAGGTGGTGCACGTGGGACAGACAGCATACTACTGCCAATGGAAACATCCATAGGGGCCCACCATGAAGCCCTCCTGTTCCCCATGACCTTCCAGCTTTAGCTGACTTTTAACCCAAAGCCTACGTAGCATCTTTTCCCATGACCAAGACGTTGGGTGGGAGCGCATCCGTCCAACCGTATTAGACGCTGGATAATGTGCGTTGGGCAATGAGCAGTGAAAAGGATTCAAGCCGCTTGGCTTTTAAGTATTCAGTTGCACAGTTCCTCCCTGCTTAGAGAATCGGATGTCCCACGGTAGCCTGTGAGAAGCCCCTTTTTGCCTGCAGACTGGGAAGGAGCTCAGGGCACCAGTTCGCAGTCACAGGGGTCACTCACAAAGCAAAGGGTCAGCAGCTCAGTCCTGGCGGGTGCAGCACCATCCATGTGCAGGTCACTGCAACAGTGTTAGGTCTCCCTGCTTTCCCATGCCGGCAGATTTCAATTGTCTTAGCTTATTAGGTTTGACAATAGTGCAATGAATGGAGAGTTTGGAGGCAGTTATATCTTTATAAATACATTTATAAATATGTTCTCCAGCCGTTCAGACTTGTTAGCCTTGGTAGGGTACACGTCTTCTCTTGCTACAGACAAAAAAATATTGTTCTGACCTTTCTTATAGTGGTTTGCGTCAGAGGTAAGTGATGTTAGTGGAAATAACGGTGTGAGGCACAGGAGAATCACATTCATTATACGAATGTGAATCAGCCTGATGAGAAACAAGGTTTACACACTATATATTTCCTTTATCAGATGAACTGCAAAGCAAGATTTTATAGGTGGTTTTTTTTTTTTTTCCTGCCTGTTGATCAGTCTCTTTGACTCTCTCTCTCTCTCTCTCTACGTTAGCTGAAATAGAAATTTGAAACTACTGGTATAAAAAAGCTGAAGTACTGATATATTCCTACATGTGCCATATCCCCTTGCTGGAAAGTGCCAGCAGGAACACCACACAGCTGTATATCTATATATCTCTATGTATACGAATGAATACTGTGCTTATATGGTACATGACCGTAGGCCATGTTAGCTCCTCACTGAACATCAAACACTCAACACGTCCTTTTCAGACACAGCTGGTTAGAAGAAGAGACAGGACAGCAAAGCCCCCAGGTCAATTATTTGCCCTTTCTTTCTCCTTCATGATGCATAAGCACTGCCTGGAAGGCTTGATCCCAGTGTGTTTGGGGAGACCGTCCACCTGGTCACACTGGGGTTATGAACAACTCGGCCTGACCCCAGAGGACGTGGTGGAGACTTTCAGAAGGCTCGAAATGCAGAGTGCTCTCAGCACGGAGGTCCACTCCTCTCCTCCACATACCCCTCTCTCCTGAACAAAGCGGGGCCCAGCACCTTTCTTCTGCTCTTTCCTTCCAGCTGTCTCCTACAGAGATTTGCTGGAGAACCCCAGCTCAGAGAGAAAGGGAGCAAGCTGGACTTAAGGTCTCATTGATGCACATCAGTAAGGAGCAAGAACAGGCAAAACTAGCCATTTAGTAGTGTCCTAATCTGTGATTAAGGGACAAATACTCACCTGAGGTAAGTGGTTATTTATCTTTACCTTGGGGCTATTCCCAGGAGCAAGCAACACACAGTTTCACCCTGCATAAGGTAACAGCCCTTCAGCTCCAGATCAGTCCCTGCAAAGTGCCACAAATTTCTATAAACACAAAGAATAAACAAAGAGCTGCTCTACTGCCTTTCCTAACTGGCACTGTCTCCAGAAATCCCAATTGCCTGGGTACTTTCCATGTACCTCCCCTCCCGCTGTGGATACCCATCTGTTCTGATGTGCCCCTCTCTAGATGCTCCGAGAGGCAGAGCAGGCAGATCCTGAAACTGGCACTACGGACGTGTTCAAGTGCACGGGTGTTTCGCAGGCACATGCACATTTCAATGCATCAAGCGACAGAGCTCTGGGGTGAAAAAATAATTGATGTAGTGGTGCTAAGGCTTATACAGAGGTCAGTGAGGCTGAGCTCATACTGGGGCTGGTGTCAGGAGTTTACGGAAAGTTTCCCTCAATTTATGAAAGGGCTAAGCCTATGGCTGCTACTCCTTCATGATGCCAGTGCAGTTCTTGGTGGGGCCACTCTTTCTCTCTTCCCTCATCCCCCCATTACAGTCCTTATCATTCTCTTTGCCCAAGAGGAACCTTTTATCATCAGCTTTTGGGATGAGCACATAAAAATTGAAGAAAACATTGCAGGAGAGGAAGGACTGCAGCAATGAAGACGAGTAGGCAGCAAAGCCTCTCCCATTAACCTGTAACACTTCGTCTGCCCTGAGTTCATAGTGATCTAACCACTGAATGAGGCCATACCCCTTGTGAAGGAGATGGCAGCCTGAATTTGAATGTCTTCCTTGCAGGGACAGGTAAGATAGTGGTACGGGGAGGTACCACACACAGGACCCCAGGCATGGACATTCCTGGGCTCCTCTGTCAGAAGCAGGCACAACTAGCACTTGAGAGGCACTGGCAACTCTGAGGAGCAAAGTCAGCCTAACCCTGACCACTACATACCCAAAAGCAAAAGCTCAGTACCTTTGGATGAGGAACCAAAAAAACAAAAAAAATCTTCTTTATTTAAAAAAAAAAATGCATGTGGAGAGCACTGAGTGCTTCTGCAGGCATGTCTGTTAAGACTGGCCCTCTCTTAACAAATAGCTCTTTTTCTCCAAAGTCTTAGACATTCATATTAAATGTGTCTTAATACACATACGACAAAGAATCGTATTTTGCCCTCATCTAACTGCGAGTGCTTCAAGCTGATCCCTCACTTTAAAGTATCCAAAATCCTAGTCTTACCAGCTCCCAGCGACAGCGAGGACCCCTCTCACAAGTGATATGTGGCAAGAACAAGAAGTCATACACCACCTCCTCCCAGTCCCTAGACATGGGGCCAGGGGCCACGGAAGGGCTTTCTTTGGTGTGCTGTGCCACAGGCCACCCTGTGCTGCTCGTGGGCAACCACCAAGGGAGAGGGGATCCCACCAAGAGCCACACACTGCAGCCATCATACAGAAGCAGGAAGGAGAAGGCATCTGCCTTTGCAGCAGACTCAAGGACACCGATGGAGAGGCTCTGTGAACCCGAAACTGCTCTGAGCTGATGTCCACCATTTGTGAAACAGCTCCAGAAGCTGCGGACAAGGGAGGCACTCTGGAAATCACAGACTACTCCATATTTTCAGGGTCAGTGGTTCTTGTGATGTTTCTGAGGAGTGGTGAGAGTCTCCTGTGCTGCCTTTGGGAGAGGAATGGGCCCATAGTGAAACCAGAGATGCCAGCTGCTTCCCATCCCAGGATGAACTGCTCAGCCAGACGCTAACATGCAAGCACAGCCAAGGACACCGGCTGCTTCTCCACGTCTGTCTGCACATCATACCTCAGAAATGATTGATTCATTACCAAGACCAAACAAAAAAAGTTGCCTTTTATTCCCAGGGAAATAATTAATTAGACAGAAACATATCATTTCCCAGCTGCCACTGACTTGCAGTCCTGTGAAAATAGGCCAGGATTGCAGCTGGATCCCTCTCTGCCCCAGCAAAGCTTTGGCTTTGGGGAAGCCCCACACACTGGGGATGCCAGTTGTGCACCGATGCCCAGACCTGGGGGGCTGCAGAGGTGAAACGGGTGAACAGACGACCAGCGCCAAGGCCCTCCAGGGCAAAGCAAACTGCCTCCGGGCTACTTTTACACCCCAGGTACCTCTACCTGCAGTGTAACACCATCCGCTAGAAACTGGAAGCAGCAGAGCACAGCAGGAAGGGTAATTAACCTCGGTAACGAGGCTGCGCCAGCAGGACTGTATCCTACCCAGGACCCAAGACTTTTGTGTGTCAACACACTGCGCTGCAGCATCCTCTGCCTTCTTCCCGCTCCCTTGTACCACCGGCATCTGGGGCCAGCCCTGGGATGGCTCTCACACCTGTCTGGGAGAAGAAGATGTCTAATGACGACGCAGACCATGAGGCAGGGTCCAGGGCAGAGCCAGCCCTCTTGGCCCAGCTCCCAGAAAGCTCCCTGCCAGGTTTAAAAGGTGCTAAACTATTTAAAGAGGGGAGGAAAAAAAAGGCTAAAGGGCTTCCTTGCAGCTTGAAGACTTGTTTCTGGAGTCAGATTACAAGCAGCTTTTGGGATGGAAGCAAAGATCTTTCCGGTGCCTTGCTCCCCTCCCTTCCGCTCCCCCCTCGCACCTTCTCTTGCCAAGCTCCTGTGATGAAGGAGATCAGCAAAGCACTCAAAGAGCTTCAGGTATTGTCCCTAATGCTATGCAAAACTAGAAGAAAACACAGCTTTTTCATCCCTCTTGACCTGTTACTCTTCTGGTCTTCACTGGCTCCCCTTATTTTTTTTCTCCATTTCTATTTAGCCCGTCTTCTTCTCAACCCACCCCCACAGCATATGGTATTGAGGGTCACTTAAGGACAAGGCCCTCCCCTGCCCCTGCTGCTTGAGCTCATCCCCAGCCCGGGGAGAGCGCAGCCTCCCTCACGCCACAGCCAGCAACTGGCCACGGTGGAACACATTCCATGAGCCATGGCTGTGAACATGGGGAGGGACAACATTTCCTTCCTGAGAGGAAAGCCGACTAAACAAGGCTGAGACTGGCTTTCCTTGCGGGTGGACAGGTGGGACACAGTCAAGGCGAAGCTGTTTTACCAGAAATACCAGGGTTTTTTTTTTGAGGTGGATACTTCTTTCCCATTGTCCCCAAATCCAGATGAGGAACCATCACTCTTTGACCAAACCCCAATTGCATGGGAAGAGGTTGGGCCATCTCGGCTGCTGCTGCAGGAAGAGGTCAGTAACCCCTAGTGCCACCAGCAGTCACACTGCCGGAGCAGAAGACAAGTGGCACGACTTCACACACATGGAATAAGTCTCAAGGGTTCAATGAACCAAGTCTGCTGGAGGAGTTATTCTATTTTCCAACAACAGCCAGAAAACCAACTACCTGCCCAAGAAGACCGGCAGTTGTCCTGACTGAGCTCTCCTTTGGTTGTGGGTGGCAAATGACTTAAACAGCCATGGGCAACTTCATCCTCCCCTTTTGGATTTGGAGGAAGTCCAGCTTGAAACAGGTCCCTCCCTCAGTAACCCAGGTAAAATAAAATTATGTTTGGCTAGAGAGCAGCCCTGAAATTTGCCTGGTGTTAGATTTTTGCTTTAAAATTCAATCCCAAATGTCAAATCGCTGCTCCTGCTAGTGACAAAGAAAGAGGCTATTGAATGACACAAGTACCTAAATGTTTGAAGAACATTTTAGCCCCCGCAAAATGAAATTGCTGAAGGAATTTGCACAGCTTCCCACAGTCTAGTTACTGAATTACTAAACCAGTTTCTCCCAAACACTTACAAAGCAAAATTATAATCAACTGTAGGATCTGGTATTATGAGTGCTCAAGAATGAGCTTTTACAAAATAGAAGCGAAAAGGTTTGCAGATCTGTTTCACATCTGTGGCCCAGATATAACCATCTCCTTCTCATTCCCTCTTTTAAAGCATGCCCACGGCATCTGACTTGTGCTGAAGAGAGGTCCAAAGAGCTAAAAAGTTCTGTGTGACTCTTAAAACTTCCAGAGAGGCTGAATCAAATGTGTTTTACCAAGAACTCCCTTCTCTCCATGCATCCACTTTTCATTTGTGCCACCTTTTCAAGGAGTAAGAAAGAAAAAAAAAGAATACAAAGACTGCAGATGTCTCTGCATTTGTAAACCTGATTTTTGCCTTTGGAAGAGACTGACTTAAAATGTTTCAGTTTACAGAATAGCTTCATGGCCTAGAGCAATTTGTGGTGTCTCTGTTTTTAAAATCTTCGTACCTTCATGTTTCTAAGGGTGCTGGAGGGAAAAACCACACCCTGTTCTCCAAGGTCTCTTCCACTGACTTCACACTGCCGCCTCCTTGTCTTACTGTCTCTCTCGAGGTTTTGCTCCTTCCTCTGCATTTTGATATATAAGCAAGGTGGACTCACTGAGCTGTCCTAAATGCACATCCACAAGGCGAAAGTTATCTCCCTTCTTCCTCTTGGAAACTGTATTTAGTGCTGCCCACATGGAGCACAGAGACTGCTTGTTCCCTTTGTCTTAGTCCCACCAGAAAACAACCATTCTCCTCCTCCTACAGGCAGGACCCACGGGTTTTTGGGAGGCCTGCAAGCAGCAGTACAGCTGCATGAGGGCTCTTGGTGTCCCTGGGTTATTTGCATTAGCTGAGCTGGAACCAGAGCAAGCCCCAGGTCATGTACAGAAGTGGCCGTCTTCACCCCATTTGGCTCCCTGGATTTTAGAGGAAGGGAAGATCAGCTCAAGGTTTTGGAGCTGGCAGTCTCGCAGTAGCCCCCAACCTGCTCCCAGCCCACTGTATAAGCAGTAGCCAGCAAAAAATACCTCAAACCTTTTCCAAGTTCATTATGGAAGGGGTCAAGGAGATGGGGAGACACTGGAAAATAGCTTTCTTCCTGCTTGAGGTACTCTCCGTTTTACTAGCAGTGTGTCAGCATAAACTCACACGCACGCCCACAGCAGGGCTGTAAAACTTGTTACAGCATTTCAAAGCAACCCGGGCAACCTCGTTCGTCGATAGCGATTTATGCACATGCAATCACCCCACTGCACCGTCCCTACCTACATCTGCAGACACGTTAAGCTCGCTGCTCTCCCTTCTCTCAGCACCTCCTGACCCAGCAGTGCATGGATGCACACATGAAAAGGGAACGGACGCCCCTGCCCCAGTGGATTATCTGTCAGTACCGGAAAGGACTGTAACCTAAACCCATCAAACCTTCCCAGTCCAACATAAACTCAGGAGGGGCGCTGAAAGACAAATCAAAGCGCTCTGCTTAGCCAACTCCCAGTGCGCCTCCCCTTCCTGCACGCTGTTGTGAGACACCACGTCCGCTGAGAGACCCCCTTCCCCTCGCACCCACCCCACCTGCCCCGAGCTCCAGCCTCCCACAGCTTGCAGCACACACTTTCCCTGGAAGCCCTCAAATCCAGTTCCTCCCTGTAGCTCCCAGCAGTTCAGGTCTGGGGCTGGGGCAGCAGAGCCAGTACACAGCAGTGGGAGAAGCTGTTTTGGAGCTTGAAGCCCTGCCCGCCTCCACAGCCAGATGTTTTATTGAACTATTAATTTAGCTAACAGTATTATACAGTGAGGTGTTGCTAGTGCTTTACGCAAGGCTCTGGGGCCAGTTGCCTAAGGTGGCAAACTCCTTTCTTAACCTATTTGTTATAGCCTGGCTGCATGCGGCTTCTTTGCCTCGTATCTCCTCACTGAATTCTCCAAAGCTGATGTCTTCTGACTGTCCGTAACTGTGAAGCCTCGTCCTATCACCTACTGGGGTCAATCGATCGTACCATGTATTAAGCCACACTTCATCCATGAGCCGTGCCCAGCATCAAATACATTTACCTGCCCCGGTGGCTGTAGCTTTGCTGCCTCAAGGTAGCCATAGCCTTGTGACTTCATAGCCCGGAAGGGCTCTGCAGGACAGTCCTCTCCTTCCCAAGTGACCCCAGTCCGCTATCTCCCTCAGGGAGGCTCAGCACACCAGATCCTTCCAAGCGTTGCTGCATCCCCTTTCTGTCAGAGATTTGGCTTGGTAATACTTAACCCAACGTCGCACCCAAAGCTCCCTCGCACCTCCAAGACCCCTGCAATTTTAGCGAAAGGCTTGGCCAAACCAGAAGAGCACCCTCAGCTCTAATTTCTGCTGAGCTACGCGCCACAACCCCTCTATGATTCAGATACCTGAGCTCTGGGCGAAGGCCAGGGGAACTGGTCCCTCTAGCCAAGCCTGTTCCTTCCATCAGCTTCCACAACCCGCAGCAGGAGAGACAGTGCCGCGAACGGCAGCGATCGGGTGCTCATTCGATATCAGCGTTAAGCCACAAACGAAACAGAGCGTGCTGAACTCGCAGGTTAAGACACAGCTCTCAAGGCTGAGAGCCTAGGACGAGCCCATTACCTTGTTTGTGCCAAGTTCCTGCTTCTTACACACCTGCGGCCGGCTCCCACAGTGTTTTTACCCCACAGCTCCAGTCTAGCAAGTCAGGCCCCCCTCCGAGGGGCAGGAGGGGACCAGCTATGGCTGCACACCCACGGCAGGTCTGCAGGGCAGCAGCGGCGTTATTTCCTCTCCTTGCCCCCCTCCAGGAGCTGCACGGCAAACAGCCCGGGGCTGGGCACTGCCAAAGCACCAGCAGGATGAGGGGGACAGATCAAAAGCAGAGAGATCACGGGAGGGCAGGAGGCAGGACCCAGCACACGGCCATCCCACCCTTCCTGCTTCCTCCCGGGCTTTAGTTCAGTGCGCTGCAGCCTAAAAACAGCCATCTCCTCACCCCCAAGCAGAGAATTACCCACATGGATGTTTCTCTCCATCAGCGTTTATACGCGTGCTGCTTATCTCCACAACTGTTGCACTGTATTTTTATTTTTTTTTCACCACCCAGCAGCATCCTGTGGATTTTTCCAGCAAAGCCACCGAGGAGCTCTGCTGGGCCGGAGGCCAGGCACTCCCCGTTAAAAGGGGCTTTCCTGAAGAGCGGGTACCGAAGACAGTCTCAGGATGGCTGCTTCCATGTTTCCTCAGGCACGGCAGCTCTGTTTTTCCCAGCTCTGGGCATGCTGGTGATGGAAAGGGGAGGTGGGGAGAGGCGCACCCACGGGCGCTGCCGAGGCGAGATGCCCGCACGATGTTTGAGCAGAAGGCAGGCTGGCGTCCACACAAACAAGGAGCACTGGCTTTTCTTCCTCTCGCCACTCCTCCTCCCTGCCAGCTCCAAATAAGGAACTTTGCCATGAATCCGGCACTTCATAATTCATGTGCGAACAAAGAGGGAAGGCAGGAGGCAGAAAAACCTGTTCCCCCTCCAGTCATGGCCCCCCCCCCCCCCTCAGCTGCATTTGCTCCCCATCATTTGAGATTTCAGGTGTTCAAAGCCAGTCTTTCTTCAGGAGAGATAAATGAGTTTTCATTTTACTGTGGCAGGGCAGATCAGAAAGGCCTAGAAAGAGGGTGACAAAAAGACAGCCTTCAAAAAGGTTAAGCCGCATGTTTGCGGGGCCCCTCCCAGCCACCGCTAAGGAATGAAGGCCAGAAAAGCTTTTTTTTTTTTTCTTTTTGTCTGAAAGGATAAGAGGAAGGAGTGGGACAATCGAATCTGGTTTCAGTTTATTTCCAGAATTTTACTGTACAAAATATGCAAAGTGTAAAATGGTTTTATGTTTCAGTTTAAAAACAACAAAACCCCATCCAGCTATAACTTAAGAGAACCCAGCTTGGAACAGAACAACCGACTAGGCTAGACCCACAGTGCATTAATGTCACAGACACCAGGAATTTGCTTAAGTTCACGATCAGAAAAGAACAGAAAGACCATGTACCATTGCAGTTAAAGTCACATGTGCAAAGAGGAGAGGGGGGCGAAAAAAAAAAAAAAAAAGAAAGAAATGCTGGTTAGTGTCTATTAATTAGAAAACCTTGGCAAAACCCATCTTACTATACACAGTTTGCGTAGAAAAAGAGTATTACACAGTGATTAAAAGAGGGGGAGGGAAGGGTGTTTGCTCCCACCCCCTTCCTCAAGACACGGTAACGCTGAATCAAAGAGACAGGCACAGAAGAGTGTAAGATTCCTTCACAGTCAACGCCTGTGCAGGTAGCGAGCCACAGCACCCCCCACCCCGTCCACCCAGGAGATAGACAGATACCCCCAAGCTTCATTAGCGCTGGTGAGAGGTGCCCGGGAAGCAGCCAGAGGGAAGGATTCCCTCTCTCGGCAGAGCATACCCCGGGCAGGGCTGGCTGCCCGCAGGGCTTCGGTACGGTACAGGGACAAAAAATGTAGTCTCTCGGAGGGATGTGGAGGGGCGGATGATGCCAGCCATACTGCTGGTGCTGCGGGAAGCTGGCTCAGGAGTATCCCAAAGCGATCTGCCTCCCATCACAGAGGAGCTGTCAGAATGGCAACTTTTGGTCATCATCTATCGGAGGCAGCAGCCTGGACGCAGCAGGATGCATATTTCTGTAGGAGACTTCACAGCCCAAAGCCATCTTTTTTTAGGAGAACAGAACTTTGGGGGCTTTAATTTATTATTTTTTAAAAAACCAACAAATCAACAACCCAGCAGCTCAATCCCAAGAGCGCTTCCTTTTAAACACAGTTTAAAACACTGAACCACCAAGCCTGGCTGGAGGCTTTAGCCATGTACAATGCAGGCAGCTGTAAGCACACAGAGACACCAGCTGAATGAGAAAAGAGACGCCTGCACCCAGAGCTCGTGACCCGCTCTCATACAGCAGGGCAGAACCGAGGGCAACTGAAGAGCGGAGCCTGGGACCAGGCTACAGCATTTTTGCAAAAGACTGCAAGGCTCTCGTTTCACCTTGGAAAAGGGCAGATTTACAAGTTTTGGTAAGCAAGATGAAATCGGCTTGAATAGGTTTCCACGTTTAGCACGCTACGGATCTTTCCAGTTTCTTCAGCAGCAAGTGCTGGAAGCGAGCACATCTCAAACAAGACTTTTAAATGCTACTTACGCAGGGCCAGCTTCAGAAACTGCTTCCCCACAGCTTTTGGCATGCTTGGCAACAGCCGATTCCCGAGGTTTTGCATGGAGAATCCCATCCCAAAGGAGAAGGTTAAGAGGCTCTGATTTGTTCAGACCTTCCCCAACCTTGCGCCTTACCATGAGCTGCCCCCAAGCTCCAAGCTGTAGCCCCAGCACCTCCCATCCCAGTAGATACTTGCTAGCCTCACGAGGGAACTTCAGGGAAAAATATGGGGAGGGAAGGATGGGAGGTGGAGTCACTGAAGTTGCTGGAAGGAAAACTTTTAGAGGCAGAAGTCAGAGGAATAGCTGGCAGAGGCTGAAATGAGATCTGCCTTTCTCTCCAATATCCTCCTTCGGGGGGGAATTGCTCCTGAAGGCACCCAAGACAACCCCAGAAGCAGGAGCTGACCTTGCTCTGCGAGCAAGCTGCATCACACCACCCTTTCCATGCGTCTCCATCCCACCCCAGCTTCCCTGCTGCCTACAGGGGTGGGTAGGTGGGAACATCTCCCCCTCCACAGGGTGAAAACCCATAGTTGCAAGCAGCGCCCCCACCTCCCCAAGCTGACCACAGGGGCTTGGTGAGGGACCACACGTACGCTATGGAGGGGAGTGCTGAAATGCCAACGCTTCTGAGAGCGTTGCAGCCACATGACAATGGGGGGCTAAGAGACGGGCTAACAACCTTCGCCCAGTCCTAGTTAGAAGGCTGGCAAGGTATTAAGGGTCTAATATCTGCCCCTAAACTCCTAGGAGCTGCAAGAAATCTGAATCTTTCACTCTTTAGCCATGAAAGAGAAAGCCAGCCTTCGTGGGAACCCACAGCCACTTCCATCTGCTCCGTAACAGTTGAAAGTCTTAGCTGCATCTGGTTTTGGAAGATCTCAGCATGGCTTTGCATTTAGGCTGTAACAAATCTGAGAGCAAAAAACCAAAGCCTTTAAAGTATCCAAGTAGCATACTCAAGAGTCATAGGAAAAACGTCAAATGTGGAAGACAGGAGTGGGGCAACACCACTCCTGGATAGGCAACACGGCGCCCTATCGGATGGTTCAACTTTTAGTCAAGGATGTCCAGAGTGCAATGATCTCCTCTAAGGAGGACACTGTCCACTTCAGCACAAACAGGGCTATCCTATAAACCACTTGAATTCTACAAGAAAAACCCCGAGCGCCAACAATTCCCAGCCAGGTACAAGCATCCAGGCTGGGAGAGAGGAGGGAGAGTATGTGCAAGGAGACAGTGCAGGATAAGAGAAGCATTCGGAGGAAAACAGCCTGCACTTGGCTGGCAAACCCTACAAGCCTTATTTATGCTCAGCTCTTGGCAAGCTCTGCAGAAGTAAGGACCGCAGGATTTTGGATCAGAGCTTCATTCCCTGTGACTCGATTCTTACTCATTAGCTGGCTATAAACAGAGTTAAACAAACCAGTCTGCTCACACTGCTCAGTATTTTTATGAAGAGTCTGAATTCCTATAGATGCCACAGATCCATCTGTGGATCTCAAAGCACTTGATGACAAGTTGGAGTTGAGCCCCACAACGCCCCAATGAGGTAGGTATGACAGCAGTCCCCTGATTTTGCGTGGAGAGGGGAAATAAGAGAGACCCCCAAAAATAAAATGTCACTAAAAAACCCAACAAAACCAGGGAATACTCAGGAGTCCCCATTTCCCCTTTAGTCTGTCCTCACCCCTAAGAGGGTTCATCTCTAAAGAGATGGTTTAAGAGGCCAAATCCTCTCCTTCAGACTTCATCAGGCAAAGTAGCCACACAGCTGACACAGGGAAGAGCATTTGATGTGGGAGATGGCCCCCACTGATGGTGTCCTTTTCGGCAGCAGGCAGAAAAGGCAGCGCTGAACCACAGCACACAGATGAGGAAGCAGACCCAGAGCGAGCCCGTGCCGCTTCTGTCTGGTTGTCCATGTGTTTAAGGATTTAACACAATTAAGACATGAGTTTCCTGAGCAGATACTGACAAGACAACCACCCTTGTGGGGGAGGGAAGAGGAAAGGGGAAGGAAATCCTGGGAAAGTAAGGAAGTTTTGCAAGCGTCAGAGACAATGTGCTCTCATGCACATGGCACACCCAAGCCCCTGGCGAGGTGGTTCTTGTTCTGGCTTCACAGAAATGAGCCAATTCAGCCACAGGCAGTAGCCTCCACACAGGTGTTAAGTGCTCCCAAGCTACTCCCCGTCTCTCCCACCATGCTGGTTATGCACATCATAAAAGCCACAGACAGGCATCTTTAGGATAGCCAAGCGTGAGATACTATATGCTCCCCTTCCTTTTTTTTTTTCCCCCCCAGGAGGGAATAAAATAATATATTTTTTTCAAAATAAAATACTGCAAAGGCCACAGTCAATAAAGGAGTCCCCATATGGACTACCAGAAAGCCTGACCTAGAAAGAAACCCAAACACTAAGTTTAGAGAAGGGAAAACTCTACCTACTTCCCATCCTTTAAGGGACGTGGGCCTGATCCCGTCACGTACCGCGCCATCTGGTTTCTTCACAACCACGTCTGGCACGTTACATGGAGCAGACAGGATCCAGATGACTGCCACGCACTTGTAAGAAAGGTGCAGGAGATTGCAGGTGTCACTCGGATGGGGAATCACCGCTTTGGACCCCCGCTCACCAGGGTGCTCCCTTGATCCCAAGAGGACTACTCTCAGGCCACCTCACACTGGTGGGAGTAGGGGGCAGCCCCACAAGCTTGTGAAGGAGCCCAGGGAAGGCCTGGGGAAGGCCAAAGGGGATGGGAAGGGCTGTCACAACTCCCCTTGGAAGATGATGCACCCTGGCAGTGAAAGGCACTAGGTTACATGCCTTGGTGAACTGGGGCCTTCTGCGTTAAGACATCTGTACGGAGGGCAGGTCAGATCCTGCCCGATAGAGATATATGCAAGGCAAAAGACCGGCGGGGCAGAATGAATCTAGTGTTTGCATTTACACATGCAAATTTACCGCCACAGAGCTGGGGTGTTCTCGGAGAGACCTGACTGAAGGTAGGTCCCTGCCAGCCTCCGAGGTGGCTCCAGAGTCACACGATGCCCTGTGCCGGCAATCAGACTTCAGATATCGCTTTAGGCTCATCATTAAAGCAAACCTTTCAAAACTCTGCAAATTTCAGACTAAAGTCACACACGAAAGCTGCACCGATAGGCAAAGGCAGCCTTACAAACCAAACTGCAATTTAAGACCTATGCATCTCTCACAGGAGCAGGTCCCGGCACTGAGCAGAAACTCCTGCAGTACAGAAAGGCAGGCAGATTTTCAACATTCAGACACAGTTCGGTATTTCTTAGCTATAGCTGAAGGCGTACGGTGGGGAAGGACATGCTGCAGTGTTTCCCAAGCACAGCAGTTCTCCAAAGCAAGTGCACGTAGCAAAGATCAGCCCTTCCCTGGCTCCTCTCCTCAAGGAGGAAAGTGCTTTTGCCCTTCTTTCCTCCAGATGCACTTGAAGCCGGCTGGAGGGGGAGAGGTGCATTCCTGCCTGCACCCCTCTTCCCCTCAAAGAGGCTGTCAGACATAGGGAGGGTCTGTGATTTATCTGAGGAGGAGTCGGGTACTCACCTACCCTGTCCCAGTGCAAATACGCAGCCCTTGCAGGTGCAAAAGGAACTGGCGGTAAGGCAGACCCCGAGGGGACTGTGGCTAGAGACACACACTCGGAAAGACAGGCAGAAGGGGACGGAAACAGGGAGCTTTGGGAGTGCCCGACACAGATGCAGGCAGACAGGAGAGAGGGAAGCAGGTGAGAGATAACAGGGAGCTGCGCCACCAGAACAGTTTCACTAACAAGCACTAGTAAAAAAAAAATAAAATTAAGAAAATAGAAGAGCTGCAAGATGGCCTGACCCAGTTCAAGACAGGCAGCTTCAGAGACACAGAGAGAAAAAACCACCCCACTATGCTCGTACAGGTCCAGCGCTGACAGAAAAGGGCACATGGAGAGGAGGAAGAGAATAAAAGTTTTCAGTCTCCAGAAGAGGTGGCTCACAGAAGCAGCCCGCTCGCACCCGTCCTTTGATGCCCTCTGCTCCCCAAGCAAACAGGGACCGCGAACTGTGCAAGGCCGGTTTCCAGAGCGGAGAGGTGAGCGACGCGCTCTCAGAGACAGCGACAGGTTGCCAAAGCAGAGACACAAAAGCGCAGGCGCGCGCACGGCGTAAGGCAGCGCTCCAGCAAAAATACCGACGTTGCAATCGTGCGGAGAGAGAGGGAGCGCGAGCGTGAGATTTACAGTGTGCCTGGAAAGGCGGGGGGAAAGAAAAAAAATCTGTTCCGTCTCCAAGGCTGAGCTAACCGAGCCAAGTCACCCTGTCGCCTCTTAAGATATTTCTTTCTAGATAAGATAACCCACCTCCCCCCTCCCCTTTCCAAATAAAGTGCAGATGGTCAAATATTACTGGTCCATCATCTGCCAGTTTCAGTCAGCATTGGGGAAATTAAACCCAAAAGCACAATATTGAAAAAAAAAAAATCCCCAAACAACCCACCCTCAAAATCCCTTAGACTGAAGTCTCAGACTGTAAGCGGAGGACAAATTTATGAGATTTAGGGTCTATGAACTCTTCCGAGAGTTTGATGAAGGGGATTTTCTTCACATTAACAACAAGGCTGAAGTCCAAGCACTTGAGGACAAAAACAATGCCGTCTTGTAACCCGCTTGTGACCGCTTCCTCGCTGACAAGCGTCCACTGCTTGGAGAACCAGCGATCCCTGTCGTACTGGAGGGTTGGGCCCGGGTTGAGGTAACGCTCCAGGAATGCCTGCCGAGAGAGAGGGACACGCATTAGTACTGGCCCTGCAACTTACTCTGTGTCAATACTCTCTTCCCATTCCCAGATACAGCTCCATGAGCGCGGGCTTGCCACGCTACAAATGCTTTCAGCTTCTGTGGTTCAGGAGACATCCTCTCCCTGGTCCGTCCCAGCTTTTTAGACCCCAGGAGCAGACACAACCACCAGGAGATCCTCTTTCAGTCCATCGAAGCAAGCTTGCAAAGTTATAGCCCCAACTTCTGCCGTCAGCACTGCCATCCGGCAGCAGCCGAGTAGAGGACATTTCTCTCCTACCAGCCCCATAACCTATCCCAAAATTGCAGTCCCAGGCAGGCAGATGGGACAGGGGGCCTTCCTTTCTTCAGGCCAGTCGAAGGTGGAAAGCAGAGGTTTCCATGTTTGCAGC
Source organism: Rhinoptilus africanus (assembly GCA_013400135.1). NCBI lineage: Eukaryota > Metazoa > Chordata > Aves > Charadriiformes > Glareolidae > Rhinoptilus > Rhinoptilus africanus. The sequence continues at coordinate 390,246 of VXBO01014826.1, forward strand.
CTGACTGAGGCTGCAAAAGTGAAAGCAGAACAGAGCGCGCCGTTTGATGTCGCTTGTGTTTTACAGTCTCCTTTGCAGTGTAAATGGCAGCAGAACTCCCCCCTGCATACCAGGGTGAGGCCTCAGAGGTGGATCTCAGTAAGATGGTGCTAAGTCCCATCGCTTGATAGCATTTACGCTCTTAGTGTAGTAAGTCCTGGGTAAATGCCCGGTAGTAAATTCTCACATTTCTAACCCTTTTCTAGGATTGTGGGGTTTCTTAGAGGGGAAGGTGGAGAGTGGGTGGGGGGGTGTATGACCCCTTTCCCTCATCATTCAGTTCCTCCCTGTGTCTGCAAGTCAACAATCACAGTCAAGGTGCAAAGCAGCAAACTGACATTTGAGCAAGTAGCCCAGAAATTGGAAATGCTCTCAGAAGCAGTCCAAAATGTGGCACTGTAGAGCGGCAGAGGGGGAAAAAAAAGAAAAGGTCCTTCGTAGGTTGTCATCTGCATCATGTAATCATGCTGCTACCACGAGCCTGCTGGGAGAATATCCTGTGACTCCAGGTGGCCACCATCTTGGAAATTTCTTTGGTACTCCCTTTGCTGAACTGGATATGAGAACAATTATCTCATAGGCGCTTTCAAATAAAAAGAGATAGATGATGATGTAGAGGAAACATTACTTTCATTTAAGACCTGATGCAGCCTACAATGCACTGATCATATCACAGACAGCCACTGTGAAAAACTCCGCTCACGTCCCCCAATGACTTTCTGTTCTGCATGTACACATAGATGTGCCATCCCTTTCTCCCTCCTTCCTGGAGCAACGTTAGAGAAAGCATTACCTTTGGTGTCATGTTATTGGTGATGCAGAAGGACAAGTGTTGCAAGATGCTCTCCATGCTGTGGTACTGCTGCTGGCGAGTGGTGCGAAGGTACTTCTGCAGAGCTCTTGCCATGGAGGGAAAGATTGCCTGGGCTGCTTCTCGGGGGTCCATCATCTCTCCTGGAGCTTTCTGCTGTTCCTCTGCCTGGAGGCGTTTGATGTGAGTGAAAGCCTCCTCTACTGCTACCACAAGCCTGCAGAAGGAAAACCAGCAGAGAAAGAGTCAAAACAAGAGAGGCAGGATGGGTCCGTGGTTAAGGCAGAGCCAAGGATTCAGGATTTACAAGCTCCTATTCCCATCTCTGCCATTGATTCACTGCCTGCCATCACACCATTTACATAAAATCTTCTCTACTGACAGTCTGAGGGGCAGACAGCAGCTTTTCTTTCCTTGCCTAAGCCATCCAGCAACTGAGGGTCATAAACTAGGATTAAGACTTTAAAAGCCTGAATGTCGTACTTGGTTCTGCCAACACAGCATAAACATCAGCTGCATGACTCAAACAAGACACAGCTGCCCTTGGGTTTAACGCACATCTCTGAAAACAACGGTTCCAGCATACAGTCCCGCAGCGTGCAGCGTAGGGACGGGGCAAGCAGTCAGGAAGGGGCTGGCTATAAACTAGCATGAGCCAGGACACAGACTGCTCCGTGACACTCTGTGCTCACAAGCTGCCATCCGCTCCAGTTTACACCACCTGGGTACAGCCCTTGTGCCGCCGAATGATTGTTCTGCACCCCTCCACTCCTAACACTTCAGCTAGAGACATCCTCTGCAAACCATTCCCCTGTTGGCACAGGTGAGCAAACACAAAGACCACCCCATAAGAAGGCAAACAGATGCCAAACGACACTTGCAAGTGTCTAAGGACTAAGGAAGAAGTGAGGGGCTACGCTGCAGTAAGTGGGGCAAAAGCAATGATAGTGGAAGAGCCACCCAATAAAACTCTTTTACCCCTCCAGACAGGACTTGTTTCACACTAAATTTCCGCATCCCCCTCAATACCCAAAGCATCTTAAAGCCAGGGGAAGCTGTGTCACGACGAGCAGAGGTACAGCATACTGCATTCAGACTATGTATGAGGAACAGCACGAGAAGCCCTGATCCCTGCCCATTTTGTTTAATTTGACCTGGGGGACGTGGAGGGTGGAAATCAGTTTCTAACCTTCTCACATCTTTTTGTTGCCGCTCTGACCTTTCTCCTTTGAAACATTTGGCCTGGTCTTCTAGTGACTGATGGTTTTCCTCTGACTAAGCAGCTGTTCTAACCAAACTCAGCAAGCAAGGGAGCTGTGCCCGAGTTAGGATGCTACACTGCATGGAAAGGAAAGTTTAGTTTCCTATTGCTCCAAGGCTGGAAGAGAGCCCAAAAGACAGCGGTCTATGGAGCACAGGTCATCCCTAAGCAGGCTATGGGGGGAGACCTTGTGCCAGCACTTTCCCAATGAAATATAAACTGCCAAAAGAAAACGCAAAACAAGCCAGCTCCTTCCAGTTACGGCACATTCCTTCCAAACACAGCTCAGTTCAGGGGTGCCTACCTGTAAGCAACTTGCTTCGAACTGTCAGGTACATTAATTACAAACTGTAATTAGGCTCCAGAGCAAATAAAGGCACTGTCTCAGGTCACCTCAACAAAGCATCAACTCTGCAGCCCATGTGCCACTGGCAGGAAGCATACCTGTGTTCCAACATAAAGTGGAACCAGTTCTGGTCAGGCCTTTCCTCCCCAACCCACTGCAAATGGGAAACCGCCCCTTTTAGTAGTCTGCAAACACAAACACTCTCCTTGCCCATGAACAGGCAACACGGAGTGCTCCACTGATCCTGTCCCTGGATTACTTGTGCTGAGACGACAAGCCTGGGCATGGGGGAAATAATGGGATTTCCTACAATAAGTAACTACAGATTTGTCAAGCACTGGACTGCTCCCTAATCCGTGACATTGCCATTAGCTTATCTGGCATAATATACACAAGCTCTGCTTTATGCATGTTCTTCAGATAATTCCAGTTGCAAGCTGTCACCCTCCCTTGCGCATCTGGGTTTCACACGCTTCTTTGCTGCGACAGATTTACAGCTAGCCCCCAGCCCTTAACCACGGGTGTCCCCCCTCCTCGTCAAGCCCCATGCGACTGAGTCTCGCAGCACCCAGGAGTGGCACCTGGGAAGGAACATCTTTACCTCGCACGGCGTTTTTTCACTCGGCGCTCATGGTCGGCCTCTTCATAGTAGAGCTCGTTGTGACTGGAGTCCCGGCGACGGGCTGCAGCTGCAATCATGGCACGGGACTGCCCTGAAGCGTTGTTACCTGGGCCTTTGGGAGATGAGGACAAGCAAGATGCAGACAAGAATGGTGGCATTAATGTCACAGGAATGGGGCTGGGACAGACCAGCACCCCACAGCATCTGTCACAAGTGCTGCGAGGCTCCAGCCTTCCCAGCCAAGGCTACAAACCCTTCCCAGGAGCTCTAACGGAAACCCCACTAGACAGCACAGCCTTGCAGAGGGGGCTTTGGCTCGTGGACGAGGGAAGTTAGTTGGGATGAAGGATCTCACGCAACGTACACGAAGGCAGGTGAGGTGCACATGCCACGGATGCAACTTACCACCCATTATATATGTTTTCAGTTTGAAGGCAAAGGCAGCTGGCACGCACCGCATTTCAGCAACAAGACAGTGTAAAAGCACGAGAAGTGAGGAGTTGGAGAGAGGAGAAAGACAAACACAAGAACATCAAGAGACATGAAGATGAACTGATGAAAGCCAAGCTCCAGACAGTTACACACAGAGAGGAAAAACAGGATGTGGAGGCAGCAGGGTCACCTTTAGACAAAGCATAGGGTTTTCCAGAAGGGCAGATGCTGTCAGGGCAGCAGTCCTGCAACAGGGTAGGCTGCGGTCTATATTCATAGTAGCTCCTCAAGGTTTTCAGAGCAGTACCTGCCATTAGCGCTTCTGTTGCCGTTAACAGATCCTGCGCAGCTACAGGAGCAGGGAAGCTGCAATCTGCTCTCTAACACCTGGGCAAGTGACAGAGCTGTCTGCTACAGGGCCTTAACTAGTGATCCTAAAATGCAGTAGTAGGTTCTGCAGCTCCCCCATGAAGCTCACAGCTCTGGTTGGTTGGGCAGAGAGGGCAGGAAAAAAAAATTAAAAAAATGTCACTCTAGAAGAGTCTGCCAACCTTTTTTATCTAGATAGAGGACAAAGGTGGATCTAACCAGAGGGACAAAGGAGAAATCTAGGACAATCTCCAAACCACCAAAAGCTGCTTTTCTGACTAACTGCTCTGAAAGCCCACACTCTCAACTGGCAGTGGTTAAGGCCAATCAATTGCACAGACATGCTTAAAATTGTTCTGCTCATCCAAGGGCAACTTGTTCATTTTTTCCTAAAAAGCACAAACCAGATTCCAAGACAGAAGCCTGAAGCTCAGCAGTGGGAAGGACGAGCATTCACACAGACAACTTCTTAAGAGTCTAAACACTTCAGACACTGTTTGACAGCCCTGAAATGGAGGATATGACTCAAGGGAGACACTAGCTCCCAAATTTGGGTTAGAACTGTAATTTGCCTTGTTGACTATGCCTGGCAATGAAAATCCTGGTTTTGAAGGTGAGCCTTGCCACTCCGTATAAGAGAGATTACAGCAAGTGTTTTCCCTTCCTGGCTGCTCCAGTATCAAATACAAAAGCTGCCAACAAATTAGGCTGCTTTAATAGCATTACTGTCTTTTCACATGGAGGGTGTAAGAGACTGTCAGGCTGCCAGCATAAACTGCAGCCAGAACTACACTCCACTTCATAAAATGGATGCGAATCTTCTTAAGGACATGCCTCTAAGCCTGAGATTTCCACATCCACAAAGGCAGCAGCATTGCACAAGGAACAGCCCAGGGAACTGGTTCTGCTCCAGAAGGGAAGGCACAAGTTTTCAGGCCCTGAGAGGGTCATGAGCTTGACACTAAGAAAGGTCTGTCAGCCACATCTGGAGCTTGCTTCTGGTTCCTTCTCTTCCAACAAAGTTTTGTGAGCTAGCAGCTCCTAAGCCACTAACGCTACTGGATTGGCATTTTTCCCTCTGATCTTGGGAGTCTCAACATCCCAGCAGGTGCTGCAGGGGCAGGGACCCTGCCACCTCCTGAAGAGATGCTGCAGCATCTCTGGAGAAGACAAGCCAGCTAGTAACCAGAATGGCGCATCCTGCAGCCAGCCTGGCCGGCCCGCTGGGTTTGAAAGGTGTGCCAATACCTGTGGGATCGGGAAGCCCTCACTTTCCACACACCAGGCCTCGCTGAGAGCGAGCAGCTGGAATGGAAGATTTCACCTCTAGGGAAGTGCAGAGCAAGTCTGTTTGCGTCCCCTCTTAAACTCATCTCATTCTCTCCCACCTGAGAGCTTCTTCAGCCCCAGGCAGCAGGGGACACACAGCGAGCAAGGCTGCCCCTCTCCCTCACCCCTGCTTCCATTCACCCTTCCCCTGTCAGGATGGGGACCTCCAATTAATTTTACGGACTCAGGAATGCTGGATCAGGTTTAGGGAAACATTTAAAATAAGGTCTTTAAAATTTCTGAAGTCACCAAAAATGCAAAAAATTTAAAAAAATATTCAAAAAACCCAAAGGCACTGAAGCTCTGTTGAAGACAAAACAATCTTGTCTCATGCTTTCCCATGCTTATCACGCCTGCTTATCACACCTAGCTTTCATTGATAGGATTTAAGAGTGTCAAATGATTAAGTCCAGTTTTCGCTGCCCTGGGAGTCCACAGGGATCCACCCAGCCACCCTCCCACAGGCCTCTATAGATTCCAAAAATTTGAAACAGGTTTGTAGAATGGCAAAGCTCAAGGGGGATAGCTATCTGTCTCTGAATTTCCATGAGCTGCTTAGCGTCACGATGACTTGGGAGCACGGCCATGCATAAGCCAGGCATAGCTAATTTACTGCTAAGGCTGCTGCTTCTTCCCACATTGGTATCAACCTCCTTCACTTTCCTGAAGGCTGCCTGCGGAAGAGGCACGGTAAATGACTGAGGAACCCGTTTAGGTTAAAAGTTGTGTTTATTGTACTAGCACAACCAAGGAGATGACCCAAGGGTGACAAAAAGCAGAGGCTGCCTAAAACAAGCAGCGGTGCTGAAAAGTGCTTGTCAAGCCACGTAATAATTAAGCCTGACCAAAAACTTGGCTATTTCACCTGGCAAAGACAAAAGCCTCATTGTGGGCTCAACACATCTGTAAAGTCATCTGGAACCGGCAATCTCAGCACTGTTAGGAAGATTTCCAGCAAGAGACAGGGATTTGGCAAAGCAAGAAGGTAAGAATGTGTGCATAACAAAGCATAAAGCCAACCCAGCCCTTCCCCATCCCACCCAGTCTCAGAGCCGGCATTTCACCTCACCTACCATCAACATTGTAGACTTTCAGGCCAGCCATGTGCTTGGCTGCACGGGATTTGGAGGCTGTTAACAAGGCTGGGTTGTAGACTGTGAAATCTTTGTAGTAATTTTCCAGAACCACCAGTGCAGCTCGCTGGATGCTAGGGAGAAAACCAAAAAAAAAACCGTAAGAAAACCCTCCCAAAATGCAACAAGTTCTTTTGTTTCATTAGAAAAAGAGAAGAAATAGCCACATTATTTGGAGCGGGCTGTCACACCCACAGTATTATGCAATACACCGAATATTAATTACTCACTCTGGGACCTAGCATTTCATCTGAGATGCAAGATAAATGTGTCTGCCCTCACCTCAGCGAGAGGATGATAGGGAATCCCTAAACAAGTGCGGCACAAACTGGAGCGCTAGGCTGCCCGCAGCGCGGCAAACTGCAGAAGAGGAGCTCAGCCTGCCTCGGCAGTACGATAGCCGCAAAGCAGAGACTTTGCCCAGGCTGAAGACTAGAGAACCGTGCTGGTTTTGCTGTAGCCGGCTGGCTCACAGGATGGAGGGATTGGCTCAGGATGGATGCTTTTCCCTTTGAGTCATTTCCAGCCGCACCTCGCAGCTCCTCAGATCTCCTCCATCGGAGCACTGACAAGAGCCCAATCTCTTCAGCTTTCACAGCAAGATAAGATCGCTGCCTGAGGAATGCTGCTGCTGCTGCTTGTTAAATCCCAGGCAAGGGACAGAATAAGGAGCAGTGGCGCTCCCTCCTTCCCTTTGAAGGGATGCCGCTACATAAAATGATGACACATGGGAGCAAAACAGCACACGCGCCAGCAGCAGGAAAGGCTCAACCCAGAGGTATCTTCCTTTGCAATCATTTTGACAACAGCAAGATAGATGTCTGTAGGCACTGCTACCAACAAATAGGACAGTATTTCAAAACAAGCCAGAGCTATGGTGTTTAAAAATGCCAACACACACATGGGATCTAGGACATAGCTCTTCCCACGTTGCTCTGGCTCCGTGCCCCGGCGTGGTGTCCGGCTGGCCATAGTATTCTCAGCAAATCGCCAAGATCACCGATTCAGACAGCTGAAGCTTGCCAAGAACCCACACTTAAATTTAATTTTGAACCCACAAAAATTGTAAGGGAACTGCCAACACATTTGTTGCCAGTTAATTGTAAAGTTCACACTTACCAACAAAGCCTCTCCTAAGGAAAGCAACCAAGTATTCTCACACATGTTACAACATAGGAAGAAAACATTACGAGGATGGTAACGTGGGAAAATAAGACATGAACAAATTAAGACCTAAATTCAATTCTCAGCACTACCACCAATTCAACGCGCGCTCCCAGAGGAGCAATTTAAATGTTCCTGTGCCTTGTGCTAATATTAAACTTTTGCATCACACCCCAGTAATTTAAACACACACACACCCCTTCTACCATCCTCATTCTCCAGCTGCCACCCCCCACTGATCACTGCATTAAGCGTAGATGCCAGCCCATTCACCAGGTTCTGAGAAAAGAACAAACCCAGGCTTGTTCACTGTGTACCCCCATCAGTCAGTGTTACAGTACAATGCCACACATTTCATTAGCTTTGTACCTTAAAGATGATGAATTTAGCTTTTGAAGCAAATTACACCTTTAGGACTGTTTAGTGGGGTCTTTTGCATCCAGCTAGAGCACCTTAAAAGAAGCTTTACTTTTCAGGCGTCAGTCCTTCCTATCTCCTTGTATCAGGTTTGTTAAAAGCCACTCTACTTAAGCACTCAGCTACTGATATGGAATTAAAAGCCACTATTTAATCAAGGAAATAATCTTCCTTTAATGAAGTAGTAGAGACTGACCCAGTGCCACACACATGTAGGTGCTGACACTGAAGAAGTGAAAGCTGGTTTATTTCTCCCTGCCAAACTTCTGATTTCTACTGTGAATTTGCTGCAGCTTAGGACCAAAATTTCATAAAAGAAGTCACGTGGCAGCAGTACATATTCTCTTTTCCGACTGCATTCAAACATGACTGAGTTTTTCCATGTCCAGTTCCCAGGAAGGTAATACTCCACAGTTTCATCTCAAACTTCAACATTTGGAAAAGTAGGATCAACTAAAAACAAGAAGATAAAAATGAACAGTTATACTCTGCTAATACACTGTACTCATTTCAGGCAGCATTGGGACTTCCATCCCAGCAGTGGGAGATGTTTGGGAGGTGCTCCACTGACCAACTAGCTCTATTAGGACAAAGCACAATGCATCACCGGACAGAATGATTTGTTTTAATAGATACACGTTTTCCCTGGACCCCACAGAGAACGTTACCATCAGGATGCCAGCTTCCCCCACCCACTACCCCTTCCATCCCCTCATTAAAAAACCTACACTACCCCACAAACTCATGGGCACGCTCACCCAAAATCCAAAGCAAATAAAGCTTTTACATTGCAATAAGCAACCATCATTGCCCTGAAAATTAAAGCCCACCTATTTTTTGCTGATGTAAATCCAGCACAGGCTCAGTCCCACGCATGAGATACCCCAATCACACAGAAGATCTGCTCTATAGGGAGGGAATTGTAATTAAACATCAGTTTCCTAAATTTCTACTAGCCCATTTCTGTCTCCCATGTAGTCTATCCTAAGCATGCCAGGTCAGGAAGACTGCTGGACTGCAACTCCTAAAATTCTCTTTTAAAGGCGGGGTGGGGGGTGGAATTAAAGAGAAGATGCTGTGGACAAGACAATTAGAAGGGTCACATTAATTAGCAAGGGCGAGGAGAAGGCTGAATCAGAGCCTTCTGGGCTGTGTTGCTCAACCTCTTCCCCCACATCAAGGGGAAGCCTCACCCTGCGCGGCGCAGGACAGCCAGCCCTGCCCCATGCCGGAGCTGCAAAGCAACAAGAACCCCCCCAAACAAGCACAGCCGTCACAAGTCCCGCAGAAAGGGACCCACCGCACTTGTGCAATACAGTGTGCAAGGAGGAGGGTAACTGGAGGCAATTAAACACCCAGAGCAGCCCTGAGGAACGAGCAGGAGCAAAGCAAAACACTAAGGAAGCCTGCTGCCTCCTCCCAGAAGAAATTCAGTTTTGGGGGACTTTGCGCTGCAGGGCAGACCCTCTGGCTGCCTGGCGAGCAAGGTGAAGTGGCCGCAGCAAGCCTCCTCTCCACCCACACGCCAGCTCTGATGGGAATGGAAACTGGGAGTCTTCCCGGGAGCCCCCATTCGGAGGCTGTTTCCTCGCAGAAGCGCCTGGGGAGGAGTTCACTCCGTGTCGGTCACTGCATTCATTCACCCCCCACTTCAGCAAACTCAGGCTTTCCTTGCATTTACGGCTTTATGAAAGAATGGGGAGGGGCAGGAAGAAAATGAACAGAAAGTCTCAATGCTTGATTGCCTGCTCGGAGAGGGTCAGCCTGAGGATCCTCATGTCCTACAAAGCGAGTCTGGCAGCCCAATATATTTCATGCACTGTAACAAACTACCAGAACACAGAAAAGCGTATCAGGGCACAAAAAATATTTTCATGCAACAGTTCAGACTCAGAAAACCTATGACACAACAAAAAAAACCAACTACCAACTCTTGCACAGGCCAGTGACCTACTGTAACCCCAGTTTTCCTTGCAGGCAATATTGGTAAGGCTCTACATTTTGTTGCTTTGTATTTTGTGTGGTTGGAGGGTTGACGTGTTTTGTTCTGGGTTTTTTTAATTATTATTATAACTACCCTGAAGAAGGCCATGTCACAGCATGCTGCCAACAAGGAAAGCAAACAAGCAGATCCAACAGAAGCACAGGGCACCTCAGTGGCATTTGGCAGCAGAGAAACGCGGTCCTTTGCAAACAGTAATGAATTAACTTTTACAGGGCATCCAAGGAAGCGGAGGAGGGGACTACGTGACACAAAGGCAGCAACTATTGCCAATTTCTTTTTTTTTTTTTTTTTCCCTCTCAAAAGGTAAGTCGGGAACAGTTTTGCCTGAATACTTGCTGCTACACGGGACTTCGATATCTGAGGTCTTGGCATACCCTGTAGCTCAGAGGCCATTTTGTCTTTGTATTTGCTTTCTGTGACATAGCTACACCAACACTGAATTCGGCTTTTTTAGAGGATTTCCAGGAAAACAAGCCAGTGCTATACTGAAGCGAAGCACAAGAAAATAAGCCTGCTCATATAATCAAAACACTGGCTTTGGGCCCTGCTGGTTTCTAGAAAAATGGTTTTGACTTTTCTCAAGTGGTGGGAAAGGGTTAGCGAAAAATAAGGAGGAAAACAAAGAGATTGAAGCCTCACCCCTATGCTCAAAGTTGCCATTGGACACACTAGGGTCAAACCCATCCGGCTGCAGCAGCCATCATTCACACAGTTTTTGCAGTTTCGAGCTTTCCTGCTAAGCTAGAAATGTCACCTCTCATGGTTCTGTACCAGCCATCAGCCAGACACTGCTCCTCAACGAAGGCAGAGAAGTGCCCCACACTTTTGCAAAAGGTACAGATATAAATACACATCCAGAAAAGAGCTGCTTGCTACCAGAGCACCCACTTCCTTACCTTACTGTGGATGCAAATCCTGTAGCACCAGAGTTCAGGGTGAGCCAGACACCTAAAATCCACAGGGATACTCAGAGAGGCTTGATCATGGCTGTGCTAATTGAGGGCTGAGGGCAGAGGAAGCAGAGTCCTCTCCTCCAAACAACTTTTTTTTTTTCTTTTTTTTTAAAAACGTTCGCCAAAACAGACACAGCATCAAAACAAGCCAAGGTCTCTGAGCACACGAAATACATGCCATGGCCAGCTGGGAGGCTTTGGCACACAGCAACCTTCCACGCAGAGCCGGCTTTGCCTTACCGTTTGTCTCCAGCCTACAAGTGCATCAAGCTTATCTACTGCAAGAGATGCTGAGGTCTCCTGAAGTGCTGAGCTACTCATCCACAGCACTTCTTACTCTCTAGCAGTGCCCCTGGCTCACACCCAACAGGCTCAGAAAGCTTCTGTGCCTTCCCAGAAGCACCCTACAATCGCACCTCCCTCCCCCAAAACCCCTTTCCTTCACATACTTTTTTGTGAGGCGCAGAGCCTCGAGTTTCTGGTCCTTCACCTCGCTTAACTGCTCTTCCCAAGCAAAGTCACCAGGACCAAAGCCTTGGAAATAAAACTGGAAACAGGCAACTGAAATTAAAAAGCTTCCCACGTGAACAGCCCTGCTGAAAATGGTTACAGAAGGTATTCCTTCCATCCTCTACCCAGACTTGCTACCTGGCTCTGCCTTCCATAGGTAGGGGTGAGGCCAGAGCAGGCTGCCCAGGAAGATACTCCCCGGGTGGCCCATCTGTGCCAGAGGCCATCTCCTGTGAGTTGGAAGAGCAAGGAAAAACTTGGTGCTCCTGTCTTTCCCAAGCAGCACCGTGATGCAAGGCTCCCAAGAGGACCGAGGTGGTGCAGAAGCGCTCTGCAGTGCTGGCAATAGCACCACTGCCTCAGCTTCAGTTTTGTCCTCTCCAGTGAACAGAGATGGAGTCAGATCTCAGCAAGAGATGCCAAGACAAGGAACTCCTCCTGCAGCTGTGGCCAAACAAGCAGAGCAGAAAAATGCCTTTTGATCGTCATAACTACAACAGCATTTCAGCCTGGTAGAGTCAAAAGAACAAGACCGCAGCCCCTAGGAACAGGAAAACCACGTTTTCTCATCAGACAGCCACAACTGAAGTCTCCATTCGGCTAAAGCAATCAAGCGCAATCCTTGCCCTCCCCAGAACCGGTACCAGGCACCGAGACACAGCCAGTTTGTTTTAGATACCCGACTTCTGGTATGTGGTCAGGCAGGGAAGAGAACTTGCAAGGTCAAGCCTTTACTGGGGAAAGGAAGGCCACCTCAGCGTAGTAGCAGGTTGTCATCGTGATGGCAGCATGGCTGCTGCCCCCAAGGACGCAAACATCCATCCGTTAATGCTGCAATTTATATGGAACCCAAACACACACACAGGGTTCATCCCACAGTTTTGAGCAACCAGTTCCCATCTGTTTTATCCCCTCCCAGCCTTTTTTAAAAAGAAGTAAAAATAAAAGAACAGGAATTGAAGTCTGTGTCCATGCCCCTCAACACTGGACATCTGAACAACTGTCCCATGAATACTGTAAGTTTTAGGAGAGCACCAGCCTGGTTTCTAGCCGCAGATATCCCCCTTTTCTGCCCTGCATGGTCCAAGACACAGTGCCCTCCAACACACACACTCTATGCCAAGTCTAATGTGCTGTGAGACAAAAAGCAGAATTAACACACCAGCAGAGCGATACAGTAGTTCACTGCTGATGCAGAAGGGATTTCAATGTATAGATTTTCTGAATGAGAAGGGGAGAATAGAATTCATTTTCACGTTGGGGTTTTTTTGCTTGTTTTCTTCAATAGCAGCCTAGAGAAAACCTTCTAGTATGAATAAAAAAGGAAAGGGCCCCTGCCAACCTACTACTAACATCACCACTACGTTCTAATCTTTTTATCTGGACAAGAACTTGTGAGTATGGAAATGGGAGCTTTTAAAATAGAGGATTTTATAGGAGGGTATAACCAAACTTTAGGGAAAAAAAATCCACTCCTTTATGTCCTACGACCTAAACAAGCTACTTATTTAAGTCTCCCCGAAGAACCCTATAAAAGTATTCCCAAGGCCTGTACTAAGAAGATTTTGCTACAGAAGTACAGAGTGCTAAGTTTCAGCAAGCAGCTATAAAACACCAGTAAACCCACAGGCATGCTCCCATTGCAGTTCTCCTTCTGAGAAACTTTCCAGCTTGATACTTCAGGAAGTTAACTGGTCTTCAGGGTACCAGCACATCGGCTGAATGTTTTTCCCAGTCACCTTTATTGGTGGAGCTTCAAATTTCAATGAATGCCTTCCCAACAGCTGCACTGCCCTTGCTTCTACATCCAGTAGCTGAAAGGTGGCAGCTAGTATAATTAACTAGGACAAAACCCCAAGACACTAGTGGTAATATATAGTGAGGAGGGAAACGCAATTCTCTTACTCAAAGAGTGGTCTGAAAAGTATAATAATATGGGTTACCAGGAAAAGACAGTCACTGTGTTCAGGTCAGATGCTGTGACCACACCATACTTCTCACTAACACAGTGAACATCTCATTTCATGGTATACAGTGCCAAGGGAGGCAAAAATCAGAAGGACACTTGTTACCCCTGACATCATATTCAACAGATATAAAATGAGAAACAAGCTGCAAAATCCTAACGTGTTAGAAACAATGAAGGTCCTGGAGTACCAGAAGAAGAACTTCCTATGGGAGGCAAGAGACTCTTTTCACAAGAAAATAAAGACTTAAGCCCTTGCTGAGCTTAAGCTTCTTCCCAGGTTCCCTGTATGCAGTTCTCGGATGCCTTATTCCAAGGGGTTAGCCTAGGTAACCAGAAAGGCTGCCTTCCAGCCCCCTGACAGAACAGCAAAGGGGAGTTTGTTGGCATGCGGCAAAGGGACGTTGCACCGATTACCTCAGCCCATCCACTGGGACGGGTACGTGAGCGCACAAGAAGAGCAGCTTCAGGGGCTGCGTCTGAAAGAGCGGCTTGTGAACGCCTGAGCACGTGGCGCGACAGACCTCTCCCCCCGAAGGCTGATGGAGACAGCTGCCAGGAGAGCAGGCTCCAAAGCAAACCACTCGCATCCTCCTACGCCAGGACCGCCTCTCCAAGCCGAACAGCCTGTGTGTGTTGGGGGGGTTGTTTTCAAGCACTTACTCGCCAGGCAGATACCCAGCAGAACCACTAAATCCAAACGGTATAGCTCACAGATTAGCCAGTGGACAACAGCAGCTTTCAGGCACTAACAGCTTGGGCTGGATTTCAACCAGTTCCTCAGACACCAATAACCGCAGGCAGATGCCCCAACAGCTCTCCAACTAGAGACATACACTTCCCTTTGATCATATATAACACATTCAAACGGGCGAAGGCGCTACCTTCTCATCAGGCAGAGAGCAAACCCTTTTGCTACCAGCACCTCATCGCCCCAGAGTCGTCTCCAATGCAGAGAAAAACAGAGGAGAGCAAAGGAGCTGCCCGTGCCCGGCCACGTATCCGCCATGTCCCAGACACCCACCGTGAACTGAACCAACACCAGACATCCCCACCACAAGCTCAACCCAGCACCCTCAGGAGCCAGCAGCAGTTGAATCTGACCTGCAGAGCAGCAGCTACTGGGATCCATGTGCTAGAGCTCAGGAATGGGCTTTCCAGGGCACTGCCAGCACACCAAGCAGTCTGCCTCCCCGCCATGGTTTTACAAAGCGATAGGGTATCCTCAAGGGAGCTACTGCGAATACCAACTTATTTAGGAGAAAAAAAACCAAACAAGCAAACAAAAAACAAACCCCAAACAACTACCATCTGCTCACACTGAAGCAAAACCAAAGCTGTGAAAGGCTTCCTTTATCTATTGAGCAAATTGGCAGGTTGGGAAGGAGGGCAGCGAGAGAAGAGCACGAAAGGGGACAACTTCAGTGAAAAGACGATGGGAGAAAGCTGCTGCCGAGCTGTGCCCACAAACGTGCAGAGCACGGCAGATGCAGGCACACCAGGAGACGCAGGTGCCGACAGAGAAGGTGCGAGCTGGCCTCCCCAGGCACCTGTGGGTGTTGCACCCCGCCGCCAGCAGCCCAAGCAGGCTCCACTGGTCTGCACCCAACTCGACGCTGGCCCATGATGGATCCGAGAGAGTTAGGGACACGGCTGAAGTCGATCTTGCAGTTAACAGCTCCATAGCTGAGCAGACTATTGAGGCCAACGAACCCCGCGCAAGGAGACCCGCGCAACTCAATAATTTAGAGAGTCCCACCTCACAGCTGGCAATTCGACTCTACACCAAGTTCACAACAATAAGCTGCCATGGCGTACACTGTGTCCAACTCCATACTAAGGGAATTAGGTCTCTTTAGCCTGGAAAAGAGGCATCTGAGGAGGGACCTGAACAACACTTATAAATACTTGAAGGGTGGGTGTCAGGAGGATGGGGCCAGGCTCTTTTCAGTGGTGCCCAGTGACAGGACAAGAGGGAATGGGCACAACCTTGAACATAGGAAGTTCCACCTAAACATGAGGAGGAACTTCTTTACCTTAAGGGTGGCAGAGCACTGGAACAGGCTGCCCAGGGAGGTGGTGGAGTCTCCGTCTCTGGAGACATTCAAAACCCGCCTGGATGGGTTCCTGTGTAACCTGCTCTAAGGTGGCCCTGCTCTGGCAGGGGGTTGGACTGGATGATCTCCAGAGGCCCCTTCCAACCCTGTGATTCTGTGAATGTGGCCTGGGACACAAGACCTGTCCCTCATGTTTGGGCTGGTTCCCTGTAGGCCTGCTGGGTAGGGGAGGAGAAGCAAGGACTTGATGCTGTCCTTCGCCCAAGCTCAGCAGAGGAGCACACCTTTGCAGACAGAGCCACGTACCACCCAGGACCGCTCCTGCTCCGCAGGCAGACTGCGGCACGTGCACAGCCTGTCTCTTCACGCAGACAGCAGCAGGACCACTTTCAACAAAACCATCACCACCAGGAGAGCACGCTGTCCTGCCTCTTTCCCTCTGCCCCATCACACCTTTCTTCTGCCACCCTTTGTAACCCTTAAGCACCAGAAGAGTAGTTAAAAAGACAGCAGAAATTGAGCTGGGCTAAATAATCCAGGAAGAAAAACACACTCACAAACTATAAAACTACACAGATAATAGAGATACAAATTACCAGTTCCACCTTTCAGATCCTTGTGCAACCAGACAAGATCTCTTTGGGAGGGGTGAAGAAGGATCAGACAGTTGACAGGATTTTTTTTTGCAGCAGCAGCAGTGTTAAAGAAGTGATGTAAAACTATGATCAAACATTTATGTAATTGAGGGGTGTACTGAGTATTCATGAGGAAGGCTTAATCTCTTTCAAAAGTTTCTACATATTTGAGGTTATATTTAGGATTTAAGCAAGTTTCAAACAAGTCAGGGTGGACGGGATGACACCAAGGATTTGGGAACAAGACCAAGAGCTTACCCTGCACGCAGGATTGAAACAGTCACTCTGTGAAGACACGTAAGGGATGAAATAGCAGACTTCCCTGGGCCCTGAGCTCCAGAGCATCCTTCACCCTCCAACCTGAGCTTGTGCCCCACTGAAGCACCTAGGAACCTTGCCATACACGGTACCCTGGATTACCACTTCCAGTCCCTGGGAACAGCATAATCCATGACAGCAATGCATTTCTTCTTCCCAGCATATATGTATGCTATGCCTCTGATTAGTCTGAGCCTCAAAAGAAAAAAAAAAAAAAAGAAGCAGGATCTGGCAGGTATGGCAAGAAGTTTATAAGAGTCTACATTTTCAAAAGATAATTTAAAGCCTGACCATGCATCAAATAAGGCCAGAGTCTTTAGACACTAGAAGGAATTCTTCAAGTTACATTAGTAGTTATGAAGTAACTAGGG